>VXBW01001018.1:309793-493266 GCA_013400375.1 Thinocorus orbignyianus
TGGATGGGGCTTTGAGCAACCTGCTGTAGGGAGAGGTGTCCCTGCCCATGGCAGGGGGGTTGGAACTTGATGATCTTTAAGGTCCCTTCCAACTCTAACCCTTCTATGATTCTATGATCTGCTGGCATATCTACCATTACTAATACAGTAATAGTCACTAAGGGAACACACTGATTCTTTGCTGTAGTCATTTCAGCAGGAGTATGTGCGTATCTGTATGTGAACATCATAATATTGCTATGAATATCTGTTCAGATCCAATGGTCTTATAGAAGTGTAGTGTTATCGGAGCTCTGAATGCCTTTCTTAATGTCATTTTCACAGTACATACACTTGTTACATGGTCAGTTTCTTCTCTTAGGTTTTTTTATTCCTGGTTTTCCAAAGCTGTTGAGGTTTCAAGACCATCACGACAAAATACTCAAGAAGTTTTTGTCCAAACTTAAGCAGCATTTGGTAAGTATTTATATCGCAATAAAAGCAGTGCTAATTCACAACTTGCTGTCTTGTTTCACTTCAGCTTAACCCACCTGAATTTAAGAATACCTCAAACCCCAGGAAAAAACGTACAAAGCTTGAAGAGGCAGAAGTGCTGTTGTTTTCACTATAGACAGAGTTGCAGTGCACCTTGTCAGAGTTATGATAAAACTGGATCCTAAGAGTAATTAAATTGTGTGTCTGTCTCACTTTGACCTCTGAGTTAAGGAAAATATGTGGTCCTTCTGTAGTTGGCCTTGTGCTGTTTAACAAGCTGATGTTAAAGCATTTTATTGAGAGTTTATTGTTTGTAAAGCTTTGTGGCTCATCTCTGGCCAGAGGTGACTTTGCAACCGAGCAGTTTTAATCTCTGTTTAAGAAGTAACCTTTATAAGAGGAGTTAATGGTCCTTTTAAAATTTGCACATACTCAGTAGTATTTTCACGAAGCTAAATGCTGAGTGTTATCTCTCCTAATGCTCTTAAATAGGAAATAATATGCTCTTTATTCTTTTGCTACTATTGGCTGTATTTATCCTAAGGAACAATTTATTTTTCTGATGGGAGAAAAATTCCCTTCCAATAGTCATCAAGAATTTTCTTTTACAATCCCATCGGTTCTGACAAGTCTGAAAAGGGAGTGTAAGAGATGCTGAGTTGCAGCAACATCTTCTAAGAGCGAGAGCTGCTTACAGACATTGCCTTCCCAGGACTGTATTGTTTTCTGTTTAATATGTTTATCTCCCTAAAAAAGCCCAAAAACGACAATTTGGGAGCAGGCTAGCACATTGGCAATGATGAATTGCATCTAATGTGTGCCTGTTGGCTTATAAAATAGAATTTAATGTCTGCTTTTTAACAACATGCTGTAAAACCTGCTCATAACATAGTGTTAGGTGGATCTGCTTAGGGAAAAAAACACTCTTCTATTAAAAGGTCAAGTCAAAATGAGTCACACAAGATGGTCTTGTCATATTTAAATCAAAAATAATAATCAAGTCCAGTTCTTTAACTAATTTGGCTCTGAAATGAAAGCTGTGGGTTTGATTTTTGCAGTACATGTGAGATGATGATTCTTGTTTAGAAAGATCAACTTATTAAATTTAATAGCAATCAGTTTTTTCAGGGAAAGGTATGGCCCATTGTATCTATCTTTCTTTCAGTAGGCTGATGACCATTCTTACAGGTTAGATAAATACCAAAATAAGGTGGCTTTTATTCTGTCTGCTTTTTACAGACTCTCAAAATGAAAATCTCAAAAAGTTCATTTAAATTATTCTTTCTCATTTCTTACTGTGAATATATCACTAAGATGAGCCCATTTTAACTCACTGAAACATGAAGGTAAAGCCTTCAAATAAATCAGAGGGGTTTGTTCCGTTGCTTATTCTGTGTTCATATGATTGAAATTTTTGGATTTGGTTCATGGCGTTCTCAGTGTTTGTATACTTGAAATTTTTGGAAAAAGCTGAATGTGGCAGGGATGGAATACAGTATTATACTGAAGTTAAAATTCAGTATTTCTTAACTTTTCCACTTTTGCTTTAGCTTTTCCTTTAACTTTTAAGACCTCTATGAAAACCGCAAAGCAGCTTTAACCATCTTTGAATGGGGTGGCACGCCCACTGAGCCAACTATGCTCTCAGGGAAATTAAGCCCTTTAATTAGGGTGCTTATCGGTCTAAGTACTGAAGGTTTGAGGGTTTTGAGGTCCTGTGTTTGAAGAATTTTGATTGTTTTAGGCTGGTTTCTGGTAGATAAGTGTTCTTGTCACCAAATCTTTTCAACCTTTGGCAAGAATTGGCAGAATTACTATAGAGAAGTGAAAGACTAAATGGACCCAGTGCCTGAGCTTTGGTAGCTCCAGAATATTGATGTATTTCCTTGAAGAGAGGATTTAATCCTCTGCTACCTCTGTTCCAAGAATAAGGTGGGGGTCTGAGATGTATTAATGCCCTCTGCATCTCCAAATGCCTGTTTCTTTAGGTGGTAATATCTATGAAAGGCAGAAATTCCATTTGTTGGCTTGAAGCAACAGTGTTTCATCTAGTTAAATTAATTCATCATGGTGCATTTTGAGTACATTGACCTCAAGGTTAAAATGTTTTTCATGGACAGTACAAGGCATTACTTGATTTTTATGACTATTTTCAACCTTCTGCATTTTTTTTTACAGGACTCTCAGGATATGTCTACTAGCTTTTACACAACAAAGTGGTTTTTCCAGTGTTTCCTTGATCGTGTGAGTGTGTTTTCCCTTTTCTGTTTCTGTTTTCAATTGTGACTTGCAGCAGACAGTTTCACAGTGTTGCCTGACTCTGTCATTGCAGACTCCCTTTACGTTAAGCCTCAGGATTTGGGATATCTACATACTTGAAGGAGAGCGGATTCTCACTGCTATGTCTTACACAATTCTGAAACTGCACAGAAGTAAGGAATCTTTCAAACATTTGAATGCTAAACAGAGATTCAGCTGATTTTGGTCTTATTTTGTACAACTTGGCCTTGTGTGGAAAATCTTAATTTCCCATTTGCTTTATGCTATTTCTGACAGGAATTTTTCTTTTCTTATGCCCCAAACTTGGCCTTGTGTGGAAAATCTTAATTTCCCATTTGCTTTATGCTATTTCTGACAGAAATTTTTCTTTTCTTATGTCCCAAAAGACCAAAATCTTTGCTTTATTAATGTGTGTAATTGCCAAAGTATTTATTACGGTAAGAAAGTTCTATAAACATGGACATGACATGAGCTGAATTTCTGACTAAACAATGGGAAAAAATGTTGTAGTTCCATGGTTTGGAAACAGCTTGTTAGACCCTACAGGATCTAAATTAATCAAAAAAGCAGACAAAGTATCCAGAGTGTGCCACTAAATATCTGAAACTCTGTCAGCAAACAACTCGGAAATGAGGAGTTGCCAGTGAACATCTCTCTTTGTATGGTTGTTTGTCCAAGAATGTAAATAAAATTCAGAATTTCTCTAGTCTGCCTGGGTGACCTTTTCTGCCATCTCTTGCCTTCCAGTAAAGTAAAATTTGAGATTTTTGAACAGGAGAATTGTCCCAATTTTCCAGGCATCTATGTCTGGTTCCCCAATTAGTGCCTTAAGCACTGAAGGATCCAAAAACCTTTTCAGGATGGATATAAGCACCTAAACAGCCTGGCACGTTTCTCAGGATGGTACCTTGTAGCTCAAGTTTGATGCTGTCTTACTCTGAGGTTTCAACTTTCTTAGTGAAGTCATTTAACTCTCTGTAAATTCAGAGGTCTGCATGGAGCCTGCAGAATTAATGTCTTAATTTGCTTGCTGGTTTACCCTTCTTGAACTGTGGTGGTGCTACCTCACTATCTCACTACAGCGTTTTTATTAGTTTGTTCATAAACTGCTTTGAAAAATGAAAAAGGTTACTACTTTAATTATTGTACTTAGAAAGCAAAACATTTAGAGGCAAGTCATTACTCTTAGCATTTTGGTTTATCTTCTTTATTTGCAAATAGACATCTACTTGAAAAAATTTTTTATTCACTACTGGTTTGATGGCAAAACCTGAGGAAGATGTGGGAGTGCAGGTTTGTTTGGTTAGGAAGTACGTAGCGAATTCCTCCTCTATCCAAACAGTGAGAGTTCCTTATGGCAGCATAGCAGAGATGAGAGGACTGGCAGAAGACAGTGGTAGCCTTCTGGTACCTGCAGGGGGCCTGCAGGAGAGATGGGGAGGGACTCTTGATCATGGAGGGGGAATAGTTTTAAACTGAAAGAGGGGAGATTTAGATATTAGGAAGAAATTCTTTGATCTGAGGGTGATGAGGCACTGGAACAGGTTGCCCAGAGAAGCTGTGGATGCCCCATCCCTGGAGGTGTTCAAGGCCAGGCTGGATGGGGCTTTGAGCAATCTGCTCTGGTGGGAGGTGTCCCTGCCCATGGCAGGGGGTTGGAACTCATTGATCTTTAAGGTCACTTCCAACCGGAACCGTTCTATGATTTGTGATTCTAATTTGTTTTCCAGTCTCTTTGTCTACTCTTAAAAACATTTGAGGAGGGATCTGATCAATGTCTGTAAATACTTAAAGGGTGGGTATCAAGAGGAAGGGGCCAGTCTTTTTTCAGTGGTGTCTGGTGACAGGACAGGAGGTAACAGGCACTAACAGACACTAACAGGAACATAGGAAGTTCCATCTAAACATGAGGAGTAACTTCTTCACTTTGAGGGTAGCAGAGACCTGGAACAGGCTGCCCAGAGAGGTGGTGGGGTCTCTGTCTCTGGAGATACTCAAAACTCGCCTGGACACGTTCCTGTGCAACCTGCTGTAGGAGGACCTGCTTTGACAGGGGAGTTGGACTAGATGATGTCCAGAGGTCCCTTCCAACCCCATATCATTCTGTGAATGTATAGCTATCCAGTCAACATGTCATTCTGGAACACATGCCAAGAGCATTTTATTACAGTCCCCCCCAAAAAATATATTTTTTAATCATTTCTGTATAGAAATGGTACATTCTGGCACTTTTGATGGCATACATATGCTTGGGGAAGCTGCACAGGTGTGCAGCTACAACCTTGCAAGTCAGATACATTTGTGTGGGAAACATGGCCTTACTTCTGTCTCAATCCAGAAAGAAAGGAATCTGGTAACTGTAAAATGTCCTTCAAAATATGACCTGAATTTAATTGAAATAGCAAAAAGTACATGAAGTTTCAGAGAGCCTGAAGCAATGGCTCTGAAGGGTGAACTGCCATCATCATTTCATCAGAATATCAATTTTTAAAATGTTTTACTGCTTTTCAAGGCTCTTAATAAGGAAGATGATGTACATTGTACAGATCTACAGCAGTGTTTTGTAAGTTGAGATTTTGGGCTGAAAAATAAAGAGCAGAAGCTGATGGACATAAGAAGACTGAAGCAGGGTGACTTGTAGTTAGTTTTCAGAATATGCCCCTTCTTGGGAAACATTGTCCTAAGTAGAGAATGATAAATAAAAAGACTTTCCAGACGGATTTGCAAGTGAATTTTTAATGTGTTTTATAGATTTCTAGTGTAGAGTTCTGTTACCTGCTTAATTAATAAGGAGTTTTCATTCCATTTTGAAAACGAAAGTATCTAAAGTCTTAAGTACATTTCCCAAGTTTAATGTTAATTATCATGATATTTCTTTATGTATAATATTTTCTTCTTATATAGAGCATCTGATGAAATTACAAATGGAAGAGCTTGTAGAATTTCTGCAGGAGTCTTTAGCCAAGGATTTCTTCTATGAAGATGACTTCGTAATAGACCAGCTCCAAAGTTCTATATCAGAATTGAAACGAGCAAAGCTGGATTTACCAGTCGCTGGTAAGAAACTTGTACTCATGCAGATTTAGATATTTGGAGCTATTCACACATTGTTCATTTCTAAAGTGTTAATTCATTCTGTTAAAAATTACTCAAATGTTTGTCTTCTTCACCACATAGTTGTTGGGATTTTTTTTTCTCTCAAAACTATTTTGCAGTTTAATATCAACACCCTTCATTTCATGAGTTTGCTGCTCTTTGTGTGTGTGTTTTGCTTACTGGTTGCAAGCAAATAGCAAAGCCCTTTAAGACATCCCATTTTCTTATAATTTTATTAACTTAGATTTATAAAGTCTTTAAAATCAAAGACTAAATACTGGGGTTTCAAATTATTTGAAGCAATGGCATTGTCTGAGAATCCAGACTCTTTTGTAGCTCAACTAGCTGTGGAACAAACTTCAGGTCAAATAGTTTCTTCTGTTGGTCACATCCAGATTTTGAATTGTTTGCAGATGATAGACCTTCTGGGTGTTTAACTGAATTATTTTCTTCATTTCTTTTCAGCCTCTGTGTTTGTGCTTTTTGGTTGCAGAGTGGAGATCATTGTTTCTTGGGACACTACTTACGGAATGTTTATAGGATCTCTGCTTCCTTTATTAAGATTCTTTTATCTTTTCTATACCTACCTCCACAATCTTTAATTAGAATTTTTCATGTGATTATTCAGTGTGCTTTCTTTCACTCATGGTACGTCTGAGTCTAGTTCCCACTCTTGTCTTGTCTGCTCAGTTTCTTGATCCTCTTTTCCACACTGTGTTCTGCAAGTTCTTCTCCATGTTACAGCGTGCATTGCTCCTTCCCCTTCCTAATCACACTTCCCATCCTGCCTTCTCTCCATCCTTTTTCCACAAGCCGTGATTCAGTTTTAACTTGTTCTTCAGAACAGGTTGGTCTTTTCAACTCTACTCTTCAGCTCTGTGCTTTACCAGACAACTTTTCACAGCTGGTGCTTGGTTGTGGGGACTGGATGTGAGGAAATATGTCAATAAGCAACTTTTAACATCAATTCCACTCCATCATGTTAAAGGAAGATAGATCATGGGAATGCTTTCTACTAAACTTTAAATAGAGTTCTCCATGATTATGGAGAGGGGGTTATCCAAAAAAACTTTAATTGTTTGTAAATTGGTAGATTTTTCATGGATGTGGTAAATTTTCAGTAGTGGTAAGTTTCTAGTTTTCACTTCAAAGTGTGGTAGCTGAAGAAGTGGGAAAGATTTTTGCAGTTTGTTACGTGATGGAGTTAATGTATCTTCCAGCCTAGAAAATGACATACATGGGACTTGTCTTGAGAGTTTCTGCAGAAAATACAGAATTTACTGGAAATTTTCTTGATGGGGAAAAAAATGAAGGCAGAAATTCTGTTCCTAACTTATTTATGTTTTAACGCTCTCTTTTTGGGAGAATGTAAAATGCCTTCAAGTCAAATTTTGTTTGAGAGTTCTGGATTTTCACAGAAAATTAAAAGGGGCTTTAGGTGGCACAAGAGCCATCCACCTTGCAGTGCAGTAACAGAAAGAAGCTTGAGACATGAAGGAGTCTTGTGGGGACCCGCAGCAAAGGGTGAGGAATGTGTCTTCTCACCAAGACGCTTTGGCAATGGAATGCAAGTTATTGGGTTTCATAGCTTGTACAGTGAAATGTAACTTCTGCCAGGAGTAGCTGACAGGATGGTAATTGTTTTGAGCCATATTGACTCTCTCTTTTGGAGATCTAAAGCACCATCAATGACAACAAAACATCAGTTTCTCACCCCACTCCCTCCAACATGAATGAGGGAGGTTTAACAGTAAAATAGGGAAAACAAAGCCAAACTCAGGTATGTTTTTGGTGCTGGCTGAAGAATTCAACTTTTTTCTTTTTAATTTCAACGCATCCTGGAAAAGCCTCTCTGTGTGGCATATTTTTTGCCAGGGGTAAATGGGAACATTACTTAACCTTTCATGGAATAAATATAAAATACCTTCATCCTAATCCTGGGGAATCTAGCTGATTCGTCTGCTGTTATCTGTAGTTGAGTGAGGCTGCCTCATTTGTTCTCATGAATTTCACAAGCCTTTGATTTTTTTTTTCTTTTTCCTTTTTCTGCTCTGATGTTCATTTTGGTTTTACTAATCACTGTCTTCAGGCAATAATATTTTTCTACAGGTTCTCAGCATTCTCCAGACATTCATCTTTGCACATATCTGACTACTATCTTTACTAACTTCAGTCTCTTTCTTCAAAGTTCATGTAAAACTTCTGAAACTGTTGTATGTCATGCAGTAATAAACAGAAAAAATAGCAGACCATTCATTTAAATATCCACTGTAACATAAGAAAATAGTGTTTATTTTAGTTTTCTCAGCTGAAATCAAAGCCCTTGTACTTCTTTCATATTTTCCTTGAGCAACAATTACACCTTTAAGATCTAATGTAAAAATGCATGTTAGGAAAAAGAGAAAAATATCTCCATCTTACCGTTGCATCAGTATCGGTGATCCAGGAATAGCAGTGAGCTAATTAGGCTCAGTGGAATTTTCCATCTGGCATCATCCTTTGTTAGGCTGTATAGATTTTCCTGCCCTAGTAGGGTAAGCTGCAGTAGGATATTAAAAGAGGTAATAACTTTTGCGTTGCTTTAAAGTGGATGTCTGCTTATGCTTGATGCAGCTTTCTCTGGCTTCCTTCCTCCATGGCTTCTGCCACTGAGTTAAGGAGCAACTTGTTCCCTTCAGAGTAGAGAGGAAGGAGGGGAATTCCTTTAACACTTTCTTACTGATAAAACCCTGAAAATGCTCAGCCAGAACACGGACGTTAAGGGGATCATGCTCATTTTGGATGTCAGTGAAACGGTTTTGCCAATGCTAGGGCTCTTTTGCATAAAGCACACTGTGGATTTTCCTTCCTCTTTGTGGTGGTTTCTAGCCTAACTGCCAGCCTGTACAGGATAGCCTGTACTTGGCGACTACAACCTCAGAGGATGGCTTGCAACCTAAGTGCTGTTCTCAACACCCGGGATAGGCATCCCTCTTCCAGTGACTCTACAGAGACACACTTCTTATTGGAAAGCTACTTGGTTATCATGACCTCAGAGAGGCAGGCTGTGACAGCTGTATGGTAGAAACTGTCCTTTAAGGTCCATCTCGTCTGACATATCCTCAAGCAAATTCTGTAGAAGAGCAATTGGTATTTTCTGAATTGCCTGGAATATTATGAAGAGTGTCCGCACCGCGGTAGGCTCTTGAACAGCATGCTCATCTAAATTTGTGTGACTCCTGGTTCTGTCTTCTCAAGGAGCCAGGTTGGACAAAGAGCGGACAATCTCTGCTCTTGCTAATGGTTGATGACCTTAAAGGTCCCTTCCAACCTCAGCAATTCTATGATTCGCTGCCTAGAGCATAGTAAAAGGAATTTTCTTAGAATCATAGAGTCATTAGAGTTGGAAGGGACCTTANCTTGATACACACCATTGATTTACAAAATTTCTTGATGCAGACTCTTTGACTGCTGTTTAAAAAGGCAGCAAAAATCTTTGAATGCTCACAAGATATGACTAGACTTTCCTACATAAATAATGCAATGCTTAATAAACTATGTTTATATATTAATACATATATTTTGTGTAGTGTCTAACTTTAGTAGTAAAAAAGTGCTTAGGAGTGAAAGCTTCATGTTCTACTTAAAAATATGTAGCTGTAAATAGTACATTAACCTGGTGCTTCATTAACAAGTCAGTCAGACCCACCTTTAAGGCTGAAGGCTCTCAGCTCTGTTCTTGAGACAGTTTTTCACCTGTGTTTTGGTATAAGGTGTCCTGAAAAAGGAAGGCAGAGGCATCCTGTGCTGGATTATATTTTTTTATGACTGAAAGTTTAATAGACCTTACAGCAGCTGAGAGGACCTTAAATCAGAGCTAAAGGTCTTGTACCTTAATTTGAAAGCGGTATTGGCAAACTTGAAATCTGTCCTTGTGATCATCTTAACCGTATTTGTGTGTGATAACACCAGCTTTTTAAACTCACATCTGATTGTCCTGGTCTTGTCCGTATACAGGGAAAACTGGCAAAGTTTGAATCTTGCACTTACCATAAATGTTTATCCTAAAAGGTATATTTTATTAAATTTATTATCAATAACGTCTATTCAGATACCTGTCTACTTTAAATACTCATTGGTGACAGTGCAGAAGTATATACTAGGATGTCAATCCATTAAATAATGTCTGTTCTCTACTGTTAATACTCCTTTTCACAACTAAAACAATAGAAATATATAAGTCAACCTGATTTTCCTGTTTCTGATGGGATCTCTTTTGGTTGTGTTTTGTTTCAGAGGAATTTTGGATTTTTCACTTGTGCTTGAAGAATACACGAGTAGCTATTTCATACAGTGCACTTCTTAATTTACTTGACTAATTTTTCTGCCTTGTTTCTTGTGTGATACAACTACTTTGCAATATTATGAAGGAAATTAATTTATCAAATTATACTAATATAATTAGTGTATTATTTTCTGCAGTTTTGGACATTGGCTTTGCATCATGCAAAAAACCTCTACTGTTTAAAACTTGCATGCTTGTTAAAAATACAATCCAGGTAGTTATGTTGGTCATTGTTCTTATTCCTGTTTTAAACTGACTTTTCAAGAAAGGTATGTTTTCTGGAAGGAATGTGGAATTAGGGATATAAAGCAGAGTGGTTAATTTTAGAGAATTGTTTTTGGCAAAGGCATCGTACAGACACAGCTGCCTGCCTGTATCTTCTGATTGATGACCAAAATTCTTAACATTTTTATTGAATATATGCATGCAGTTGTTCATAAAGTGAGTTTTCCTTACTGTCAGTACTACAGAAGTGACACCGCAGCAGAAAGGCAAACAGTGTATTTTGTTCTACCTCCAAGTTGTCAGGCAAGATTTCGTTTTAGGGACTCCTTTGCCACTGGTGGCATCTAAAGGTGAAGGAGCAGAGGCTGACTTTCAGAGAGCAGCTTGAACTTCTAGCGCAGGCGCTTGAAGTCCTTCAAAAATTCCCTCGGACTTGGAAACTGAAGAAGTAAGATGGGACGTTGCCAATGGAAAATAAACACAAAATACCAAGATGTCACTTTAAGGGTTGTTTTTATGACCGTTACCATCCCTGAACGCTGTGTTAGAACAGTCAAAGTGCACGTATTCTGGTGCTGAAATTAAGGACTAGACTGTTAGTCACCGGAGAGAGCACTTAAAGCACTTTACTCCAATTATATGTCTGCTGTTCAATGCATGAGGCTGTTAGTGCCTCCTGAAGCAATTATCTGTAAAAGTCTTGCAGTTGAGACCGACTTCCACTGGGTGGTGACGAAGTCTTGTTAGAGCAGGAAGAACTCAGTAGACTAAAACTTTCTTTAATATGACTTGAATTTCTTATCTTTTTGGGAACAGTCAGATCTGCTCATATTTGCTTTGTGCCTTTTCCTGTCAGGTAATATGTTTACCAGCAGCAAATGAGCACCTGATTGTTCCTGTTATACTTTAAATTGTCCCCCTCTACTTCCATTTCTCCTTCCTCACTCATTTTTCACCCAATTTTCTTTGCCGTTCGATTATTTTATGCTGTAGTGCATACAAACCGACTAAATCACCTCCTTTCTATAGTGCCACGTCTGTAAATTCCTATATAAGGTATCATGTTTTTCTTCGAGAAAAGCCAGTAACCTCCTACCAAGAGGTAGAAACCTCTTGTATTGCAGGAAGAGGAGGAGAGAGGATGAGTTCCCCAGTTCCACATCTCTGGGAAGCTGGGAAAAATCTGATTGCCCAGTTTCCTTCAGAAGACAAAGGCACATTCAGTGATTGTAGAGGTCGCTACCAAAGCAATCACAGCTGAAACTGGACAGCTTTGTCTTAGCTTCTGCTTTTAAAATGCTCTTAAACCTTGTACATAAACACCGTGGATTGTGTAGAAAAGCACTTGTCCCAGAAATATTTTTTTGTAGAATTCAAATGCTTCTCTGCTCCTCACTCAGACAGGTGTGGCCAGGAAGTGAATTAGCTGAGACTTGAGATTAACAGCACGAGCAGATTTTCAAATTGAATGCCCTTGAAAACATCCAAATAAAATTTTCTGCATGCTCAGATCTGAGGAGTTTGAAGAGTGAGTTTAGTTGAAGTAGATGAGATGGTGGCTGAGAGCTGCGTGTGAGGCTTTAGGTAGATTTGGAGTGGAAAATTGGTAGTCACAGAATATGCGGCTTGTAAGAAGAACTGGTGCTTTTTGCACGCCTCTCTGCCGAGCTAACTGTGTGCCTCTTAGTGGTTGAGATGTTTGTTATGATTTGGTTTCTTTTGTTTGCCTTTGCATTGTGGTTTCTTCAGCTTTTTACTTTTATTACCTTTTTCTTTCTTGCCAGCATGCAGTATCATGGTTTTCTTGCGGTTCTTGCTGATTGTGGACTGCTTAAAGCATTCGTGGACATAGTTTGCATGGTATTTTATGCATTTGAGGAATGTCTTGTATTTATGTGCATGGTGATAGATTTGGTTTTCCTCTACTTGTTTAATTTTGTACATTTCTTTTGAACTTCAGGAGGCTTTTATTTGTTTTTAAAGCACTTGGTATTTCCACAGAAAGTGCCAGCTCTGTGTGTATGTATGTGTATGTATCTGTGATCTGTATACCTAAACTGGAATGGAACATCTGTTTTGTTGTTTAAAGCAAGTTGGTTTTCCTCTAGAAGGTGGCCAGTTTGCAGGATCATAGAATCATGGAATGGTTAGAGTTGGAAGGGACCTTAAAGATCATCAAGTTCCAAATCCCCTGCCATGGGCAGGGACACCTCCCACTAGACCAGGTTGCTCAAAGCCCCATCCAGCCTGGCCTTAAACACTTCCAGGGATGGGGCATCAACAACTTCTCTGGACAACCCCCTACAGTGCCTCATCACCTTCACAGGAAAGAATTTCTTCCTAATATCTAATCTAAATCTTCCCTCTTCCAATTTAAAACCATTCCCCCTCGTCCTATCACTACACTTCCTGACAAAGAGTCCCTCTCCAGCAATCCTGGAGCTCCCTTCAGATCCTGGAAGGCTGCTCTAAGGTCTCCCCAGAGCCTTCTCTTCTCCAGGCTGAACAGCCTCAGCTCCCTCAGCTTGTCCTCACAGGAGAGGTGCTCCATCCCTTTGATCATCTTTGTGGCCCTGCGCTGGACCTGTTCCAACGGTTTGATGTCCTTCCTATGTTGAGAACTCCAGAGCTGGACACAGTGCTCCAGGTGGGGTCTCACAAGCGCAGAGTAGAGGGGGAGAGGTTCCTTACACAACTCCTTTCCTTCCAGTGCTTTTTACGGCAGGAAGTGATGGAGCTGAAGTGTTTCTGAAGCAGAACAAGGCCTGTGCTTGGTAGCGTTGATTACTGAGTGGAGTACCTCTAGCTGTATGGCATTACTTATATTTTCACATGCAGATGTGGTTGATCAAGCAAACTGTATCGCTCTTTTCTGTCTGAGGTCAAGTTCACCAAGTTCTGTGGAAGCCCTGTGGCTAAGATTTGAAGCTGTATTTCTTCTTTTCCCAACTGACCCTCCTTCCACATGTACTCATTGTGCTGTATTTTTGTTTTCCTTGAAAACACTAAGCTTGGGTATTACCAGCCTACAAACAGGAATTGGAGGTTTTCTTCTAAATGTATCATTGTCTTGGAACACATCGATTGTTACTCTGTGTGTGTGTGAATTAAGGTTGAGTTTCAACATTTTTGCAACAGACTTAGTAAGACATCTCTGGTACTCAATTTGCAGCTGTAATTCATGTTATAGCATACATCATCTAGACAGTGCAGCCCACGTACACATAGTTGTAGTGTGTTCTTTTACTCTGAAAAGTGAAGGAAAGATGATAGGAAGTAATCTTCAAAGAAGCCTAGATAGAATTAAAAAAAAAAAATAAATTGGCAGTATTCTCACTTGGGTTTTATTAGAGCTTAATGGTAATTAAGAAACCTTAGGTGTGTGAAATTAAAAAACCAAAAAAAAAAACCTCTCACAATCCCCACCTTTATTGTACAACCAAGTATATTTCAAAGGACCTGGTAGTGCTCTGTGTGCATTTCTTAAAGAGTAAACACTGGAAGAAAGGGAATCAGTTCATGCTTTAACCATCTTTGTACAACCAAAGGAAGCACAGCAACCACTGGAGAAACTTGTCTTCAGGATTTTTTATGTAGCTCAAATAACTGAATTTCAAGCACAGAAAAAAAATAAATAATTTTTCTAAAACACTTATTTCATACAAGGTCAGAAATTAAATCATTTACAGGTGTCAAGGAGACATTTTATTACGTTGCCCCATAACTACTGGGGATCACCTGGAGGTTATAAATGGATTAACAGCATATAAAGACTAGTTCTGTATGATTTAGGTGACAAGTTTTTGGTATGTGCATTGAGTACTGTTTCTTAATTCAGATTTCATGCTATTTTAACATCCAAAATTAGTAAGATGGAAAGCACTGTAATACACCAGGAATATTTATAATGGACAAAATTCACTTTTATTTAAAAGACAAGATCTTCAACTTTGCCTGACACTCTGTTTGAGGATGCAAATGGAATTAGATGGTACAAATGCCTTTTGCCAAACCAACAGTTTAGAACTCCTGTTTATAAAGAATAGTTTTGAAGAGGCTCGTGCACCAGGTAGGGTATTGCTGAGCTCTTAAATCATCTATTTACAGCATCCACACAGCTCATTCCTATCCCCTCATCTGTTCCTTCAATGGTGCACCACTGGGGAATGCAAGTCTACAAATCCATGCTCCAGATTTTAGCCTGATTTGAGAATTGTGGGGCACTACGGTGAGAGGGAACAAACCATGAGGCTCATGAGAGCCACTCATTGGAGCCTAGTGTTGAGGCCCAGCCCCACCACGGAACCTGCTGAACTATCTCTTGACCATTTCTGCAGGCTCTCCATCACAGAGCATACAGCTTGCAAGGTCTATAATCCTGTAAGATGGTTTAACATGTGGAGTCTGCATTTGGGGACAAGCAATTGGGGAGAGGGCTTGGTGTGAGTATATTCCCATGCCAAGGTGGACAATGAGTACCTTCCATGTAAGAACATGGGTTTGTGTAGCTAAATAATTACACGATCATAATTGAGCAGAGGGTAACTAGGGGAAAATAAGAGTGGAGATTTTTCTACAGAAAGGCTGGGTAAGCTGTTTTTATTTTATGTAAACTGAGGTTTCTGAAGTTGTTTATTTCTACAGGAAAGGGTAGGTTTCCATGCAACCTTTGGCCTCATATGAGACTTTGAAAATCAAGAAAGGGCTAATTGAATTGTTTGGCAAAACCAGACTGCTTTTGTTAAGTACTTTTTATTTAGTTATCTTGTCATGACATATGGCAGCATTGTATTCTTCTCTGCTGTCCTCCTGGCTGGCACAAACCGTGAGTTTTCGTTTAGTTTATATAGCAACTGATCTGTGACGGTAGTTTGTTATGCTGTTATAAAAAATAATACTGGCCTTGGCTGCTGGCTTTCCTCTGTGTATCTCTATCATGAACCAGTCATCGAAGATTGAGCTCGTACTCTTGGCTGTGAAAATGAACATAGCTCACTTGTAACCACAGCACTCGTGTCACGGATACAGGCATTGGTGTGTATTTGCTCCCGTGAACCCATGTAGAAGGAATTTTAATTACAAATAGCTAGAAAGGGTGAGCTGCTAACTCTGTGATGGAGAATGATTCCACAGTTCTTGTTTCAGGAAGAAATGGGGATTAAACACAATTCTTTTACTGACAGCCATTTTATATCATAGAATCATAGAATGGTTAGAGTTNTTTTGCATGATGTTTAAGCAAAGGAAGCCATTTCTTTTTTTTTTTTCCTTGCAACAGAGCTTTTGCATAATAAATGGTTACAGAGTGAGTAGAATTTGTTTGGTTACGCTGACTTTAAAAGTTGGGGTTTGGGGGGGAAATAATGAACATCAAATAAATTTAGATTAATACATTTAATGAGAAGTATGTGACCTTTTCTGCTTATAGTGGGAAAGTAATGTATTACGCAATTAAGTTGTATGCAAGTGTCTATGATAAAAGACTTTGAGATTATGAAGGGTGTTGACTGCTGAGGAGAAAGGCTGCAGTGGAAAATTTGATGTAGATTGTTCAATGAGCATTGAGCAATGAAACACTTCTTTATTCTTTCTGTAGCGACAATGTGGATTGTTCTGGGTCCCTGCATAACTGGTGTTTACCACTAGCTGTTGCGATGTGTTGAGCTCCAGTCTGGGAGAACTTTCCATTCATGTCCTAGTTCTGTAAAAGATGTCCTTGTGTTCAGCAAAACTCATTCATTGGACACTCAATGGAAACCACGATCTAGCCAGTAACAGCACTGGCTACCTCAGTTATTCTATAACTGATAAAAATCTGAACTGAAAAAAATACTACTTTGTTCATAACCTTTTAGTTATGCTGTAGCTTTTTAATACCAAGGATGAAATTTCTAGGCAGGAGTTGAATGCGAGCAAGGATTTAACTGTGCAGATGTTAATGAGGAGCTCCACCAAAAGAGGTAGTGAGAGAAAGTTCAAAGGTGTCCAGTAGGAAGCTGGCGAGAAGCTGACAGTAGAGCTTACTAGAGGTGAACGTTAAAAGATGAGTGAATGGAAGACAATAGATTGGGAGACAGATACTGGAAAGGACTTTTAAAGTAGAAAAAGTAGTTTGCTTAATGTGACTGGGACAGTGTGAGGAGGGTACATACAGAGTAGTTATGTAACTGAAATATCATGTAGGAAGATGGGGGTTTTGCATCAGTGTAATGAATGAGCAAAAGCTTGGCAAGATTGCATCAGCTGTAGAAAAGAAGACTAGAGTAACTGGCTGAGATGAGAGCCGAAACAAGTCTTTGTTCAATGTCAGTATACTCATAAAGCTTTGAGATGTTTAGCAGAATGGTGACCCAGAGAGAGTCCCAGGTAGTAGAGTTCAGAGCTATTTTTGCTTACATGACCAACAGATCAAGGAAGACTTCCATACAAAGGTGAATTTATGTTATTACTCTTCTTGTTTTAGGTAAAGAAGATGAATTTCCAAAGAAGCCACTGGGGCAGATTCCACCAGGACCTCACCCTGCTGTGCTTAACTCAACTCCGATGCTTAATGGACAGAACAGCACTGGTACACAAACAGTGAGGAGGACAGAGAGGAGACCATCTCCAGCAGAAGAACCAGGAGGTTCACCAAATAACCGGAAAAGAGTAAATTCACTGGAAAAGAAACCTTCCTTAAAACAGCAGAAGACTCGACCAATAGACACACAAAGTACTATATCTAAGAATGAGGTAGATGCTAGAAGAAAGCCTCAGCCAACAGAGCCAGACACCTCCAGACCATATAATAATGCAGCTGCTAATCAAAATTCTAATGCTACTTCAAATACAAGAAGGGAATTTGTACCTAAGTGGAATAAACCATCTGATATGAAAATAATTGAAAAGACAATGAAACTTACTGCGGAGGTGAAGGGAGGGCCAATAAACCATCCAGTTTCAGGCCCACCTCCAAGTCCTGGAGAAACACAGCCTTTGAATGTAAAGCAGAAGATGAGGGTTTTGGATGCTGATGAAGGTAAGCGAGGGTCTAACGCGTCTCAGTATGACAACGTTCCAGAAATTGAGAATGAGAATGAGAATCTTGTTGAAGAGATGCTTGAGAGAGCTCATCCACAGAGCCCAAGGCACGTAACGTATTCTAACAGTCCAAGAAAGCAAACTGAGAAAATACCAGCTCCATTAAAAATACCCAATAACTATGCCTTCAATTCACAACCCAGATCTCCAAAATACTCGTCGCAATCGGATGGACCACCTCACGGACTGAATGTCAAGCAGCCGCTGCCATGTTACAGTAATCCACCTACTTACCATGGAAATTCTCCAAAGCACGTTTCCAGTGTGGGCAATGCAAGTTCTGTACCTCTGCATTACCACGGGAATCGAACCAGCCCTTCTGGTAGGCCATATGGTTCTTTTATTTCAGTAGATTATTCTCCAGATCAACTACAAATGAATTCCTACCCCGCCAGTCGCCAAAATCCTCTTTCACCGACCCCTGGTCAGATAGAGGTAGCCCCTGTCGATGCTTATACCAGCAACTCCAGATCCCCCACAGGTGTCAAATTCATAATCCCTCCAGTGGATTATTTACCAGAAGATAGAAAGTGGCCAGATGCTGCCTATATTTACAGACACGAACCCTACAGGCAGCCGTGGAGCCAAGACGTTAACAAAGGCCACTTGGATAATTTCCAGAGATATCCGCATTTACAGTCAACACCTTTCCAAGACCACAGTCTTCCTGCTGTTTCTGTGGATAGTCCAGTAAGATACAGGACTTCACCAACCCTCGAAGAGCATGGCTCACCACAATACCAATATTCAGGCCCCTCGACTCAAGCCCAGCACTATCGGAATAGAAACGAGGGGTTGTCTATGCATGAATCCGTGCTTCTCTGAGAATCTGGCTGTGCTTAGTTGGCAAGAACCAAAAGCAGTTTAACATGAGCATCTTCATCCTACTCCACCTCAATTCTTCTCTGAAACGTGGAACGGCTGACACGAGTCTCAGAAATAACAACACTAGCTCAGAGGTGTTTCAGACTTTTAACTTGAAGGCTAATTTTGAGTTCTTGGACTTGCACCGAAGCTATTGCGAGTGATCTGATGCACGTAGCCGTAGCAATAAGGTCCCGTATCCCACGTGGTTAATACTGTCATCCTTCCTCACATTCACATAACTCGTGTTACGAGCTTTCTGCCTAAAATCTGTAACACATTTACGAGGTTTATTTTTGACTGACATTGTTAATGCACTGTATAGATAAGCGTGTGTGTGCGTGTGCACTTCTGAGACACCGATGCATATGGAGAAGAGCTAAAAGAGTTTAAATGGAAATGCATTTAACTTTGGGCAAAGCTTGTGAAGTACTTTTATTTCATATTAATTTTTCTTTGTAATTTATTTGAGAAGTCATTCATTTTGAATGGGAAGTTCTGTCGTTTTTATACAGCTGCCTCAGCATCCCAGGATCTGTTCTGGGCATGAGAGATGCTTTGGGATTATTAATTTAATCTTATGTGAGAGTTAATTTCCTCTCCTTTGACTACTGTTTGTCACTTTCCTCAGCAAGAAGGAGCAGGCAGGCAAAAGCAGAAAGCCAAAAATGTCTCTCTAATCTGGCTAAGAAACGGTGCTTATAATTCAGGGCAGTGTTTTGAGTTTTTCAGGTGCGTCAGAAGTGGAGATTTTTTACCTTCTCACCCAAATCTACCTTCAGAATGTTGTCCTATGTGCAAAATATTGGAGCTTGGTGAGAGGGATGCCAGATGCAGAAGCGGTGCTGCACTCTTTGCTTCTTGCCACGCTGTGCTGTCAAACTAAACCAACTGGTTGCAGGGCCAAAGCTCACCAGTGCCAGAGAACGACCAGCTCCTCCACGCTCTCCTGTCTGGAGGAGTCCCAAGCTCTGCAAAAGTCAGAGATTTGGTCGAGGCTTGACATTCCCTGAGCTGTGTGAGTGCGTGGTGTCCCTTTTTATGCTTTGTCGTGTCAATTCTGTGTTGTTTTGCCCTTTTTTGACCCCAAAGAGCCGGTGGGTTCATGTCTGTGATGGGGCGTGTGCTGCTGTGCTGTCAGGCTGCTGAGAGACTGTGCTGTGTTTTACACTAAAATGACCCTGACTGTTAAATAGGAAGCTTAGACTCTGATGTAAGTATTTTTAATTAATGTTTGCAACCTTTTCTACTTCGCTTTTTCCTTTCCTTGACTGTGAATTTGGGCTGGAAAAATAAATGTGCAGGTTAAGTGGCACGTGTAGGATCTGGTCAGCGAGTGCTGGACGCACTGACCTCTCACGGGGAGCAGTGGGAGGGGAGGCGGGGATGGATCTCGCCAGAAGAGGTCCTTGGAGTGCTTAACAGAGAGGTTTTTGTCAAATATTAAGTACCAAACACTGGTATCGACACCAGTTCTGGATGATTTGGAACGTTGTCCTGTTATCTTTTTGTTTTGTAAGATTTGTTAACTGAAAACATAGAAATGGATTATTATTTTCTTTTTTTTTTGTTTGTTTAATTTTTTGTCCTTTAAAGAATGAGCTTTAGTGCCTATAATTGCTGCAGGTTGGCTCTGTAAGTTTTAAGGTACAGAAGTAAAACAATTTTTACAAATGGAAGTAACATTTACTGAGTATATTTCAAAACCTGGGGTTTGTGTATATAATGTGTCTGGATGTAATTTTTAATGAACTGGGCAATTTTCTATTTTAAAAACTGCAGACTGCAGCGAAGTAACAGTAGCAAAGCACTACACTGAGACTCTGAGCTAAGATTGTGAAGATAAATATGACTTGGGCTTACCTTTAGTTCCGATTGCTTGCAGCAGCTTAGAAATGTATGTATATAATAATGTGGCTGAGTGTAATCATCTCTGTGTTTGATGATGGTTCTGTAATTCCTAACAAAGCTGTACAATTTACTTGTGCAAGCAAGGCGAGGCTCCAAAATATGTATCAGCGTTAGTAAAGGCTGTAGATTTTTATATATAAAAATATATACACACTATTTTCTTATGTCATCCGCAACAGTTTTATAACTGTGTATCCTATTTTGATGTGACTGTATTTTTAACATGTTAAAATAATAATAATTAAGCTTACGTTGTTTTGTCTTTAATTATCTGAGTAGCTCGGAACCGGACTTTTCCTCTTCTCAGCACAAATACTTGTTTTTCCTCACTGAATCACATAGGTGTATATATACTTCATGTATATTTGTACTTGTTTATTTTTAGACTAAGCAGTACAGATTCAATCTATATTGTGCTTCTGCATTAATATAAAAGTGGTGAGATTATTGCTTATACCTTACTATGCTGCTAAACCTTAACCTACCGTTTGTGGAAGGTAGGAGTATAAATTGTGATCCTAATTTTCTGGTTTTGCTCTAATAGAATCATAGAATGGTTAGAGTTGGAAGGGACCTTAAAGATCATCAAGTTCCAACCCCCCTGCCANTCACCCAACCCCGGTTCAGAAGAGGAGAGAACTATTGGCACGAGGGACCTGCAACTCTGCATTGATCAAAGTGCAAAACAATAGCCTGAGCGTGGCCGCTGTGTGCCTGTCGCATGTTTAGAGGACGGCAGAGAGTTTTACAAAAGAAATAATGCCCCCTGTCATCTGTTTGTAGTGCAAAATACACTTTTATCTTCATTTAACTGGACAAAACAACTAAAGGTACTGCCAGATTGAAATCTGTCCTTCATACCAGTAACAAAAACCCCTGGATGCAGAGTGATGTGAGACTCAGCTGTGCCAGTGCTGTGCTGGAAGAGGGAATCATCTCACATAATGGATTAGGTATCCTCATAAAGAGCTTTCCTGTCACTGTTTTCTTTGATCTGAAAACAGGCGAGCGGTAAGTATCCACATGAGATACTTGAGACCTTTTCTTTCCATGGGTTCATAGTTTCCCAAAATCCTCCTGCCTTGAGCTCTATGAGCCGTAGGGGTTTTGTCCAAGTTATTTGTCGTGGCTCTCCTTGTGGAGCGACACAAGTTCAAAGCAGGGTTTTGGAGAGTGATTAGTTAATTAATGCTCTCTACATTAACATAGAAGACGCAGAAGACTAAGTGAGGATGGGTGTCTAACTTCTGTATGGCAAAAATTAAGTGAAATTAAGCTAATTGGAGTTTAAGAGGAAAAACAGATCACTCTAGTTGCACGCTGTGGTCTTCCGTGGTAGCTTTTTCTTTCACCCTGATGCCGTGCTTAGACTGAAATGCTTCAGTCCTTTTGATTTAGTCTCCTGCAGTACAAATGGTTGTGGCCATGGAAAAAAGCCAGGAGGGATGGCAGTATGGCTGGCACTCCTGAACTTTTTGATGAGTGGGATGTGAATACAGAAGCGAATTGCTTATCTCTGTGCTCAAGCTGTCATGCGCTATGAGAGAAGACAGACGTTGTCCTTGCTCCTTCCTCACCTTGCCCAGGGGAAGATTCTTTTGACGTCGGATTCAGGGATGAATTTCAATCCAAGCATCAATCCACTCGGGTGAGAGTCTGACCTTGGGAAAATAATCTCCCCCTTTTCCTGCCCCCAGGTCCAGTTGTGGCCTCTGTAATGCTTCAGGGAAGACGACACGGAGGAAAGAGAAAACCCATTTAGCTAGAAGTCTGTTAAGTAGAGAATTCCCTCCTAATTCCTACTGATGACTACCTAAAACATTAAAGCATGATATCATTTCCCATTATTTGAGACAGGATTGCCCACACTGGTCTGACCAGTTTTTCCAAGGGCCATGAAGGAACATCATTTGTAAATGTCTGTTGTCCCCATAACAGCTGACAACAGGATTCATCCCGTATTGCAAAAGGTTCTGCTATATCCTCACTTCCAGTAAAAGTTCCAAGACTAATAGTGAGGGATCTTTAGAACTCTTACAGATTGCAGAAGAAAAGTATCTTATTAAGAGTCAAAGATACACCTTTGTTATAAACCACTCCATAATTCCAAAATTAGGTGCAAAGAGTAAACAACATTGAAGTGTCAAAAGACAAAACAGCCTTCCAGTGTGGGGAAGCAAATCCGAAGCTTCCCTGAGGTAGATACGCATTTTCCAGGGAGATTTCTCTCCAGAATCCTATCCTGAATTTCACATCATCCTCAATATGACTTTGAAATGGACTTGCAAATTACAGACTTTTTTTTTTTAATCTCCCCCTTGGGTGGCATTACACCGCACGCACAAAAAGGAATACTATTTAAAATATGCCATCAAACGCCCACCGTTTCGTTTCCAGCAGGGTACATTCTGCTTCCAGTACTTCAGTGAGAGGAAAATATAATCCTTTTTCCTTTTTTTTGTATTCCTTTAAGTACTGCATTTCTGCAAAGCTCTGTAAACGTAGCATAGTTACTGTTTAACAGCTGCTTAACCAAGTATTGTTCAGGCTCCTCTTGAGGTGGCACAAAGCTGCTGCCTCGCTTGTTGTATTTTATTCTTTGGGGGGAGTATTCAGATCACCCAAATATTTTGAAATTTTGGAATGAGGAGATGAGGAGGCCAGCAACTGAAATGGGAAATACAGTTGCAGTTGGTTCAGAGTAGCCTGGAAGGGGCTGCCAAATCAGGTGAGTCACGGAGAGACACCGTTTTCTGGCTTCTTTGTGCCAAGAGGGTCTGTCTCTGCAGCAGAGGACATGGAGGTCCCTCTCCTGAGGGATTTGATTCTCTGTGAGCACTGGCTGCCTCTCTTTGTGCTCATGGAGTTAATACGATGGTAGAAAATCCATGGTGCTTTGGGAAGATCCTAATCCACATGTTCTGAATGATCTGAAAATGAACACACCTTGTTCTGGGTTTTCTTTCTTCCTTTTTTGTTGCTTTTTTTGGTAGTATATTTACTTTACTAATGATTTTGTTGCCAGCCTTTTCAAGGTGGGCTGTGTTTGATTTTTTCTGTCTGTCTCCTTTTGTGCTCGGATAATGTGTCAACTCGTGTTTTCCAGAGGTTTTGTGACGCCTTTTTGCTGCTGCTTCTTGCTGTTCATTGGTAACATGATAAAGCAGTTAATATCGGAGGTTACGGTTTGCCTCTTCAGCTTTTCTTTTTTAATTTGCACATTGTCTGGAGACAGGCTAAAAAAAAAATAAATCATTTCTGTTCTCAATATTATAGTTGGTCAGAAAGTCTCTGGAAAGGTTTGGTTTATTTTGTTGGTTTGTTTGTTTTTTTCCTGGCAGAAAGCAATTTAATTTCCCGATTGGTGAAGGCCGCTGTAATGTTGGAGGCACTTGTACGGTCTCTGCCACCCAAAGGCAGTGGTTACTTCTGCTTGGCACTGAGCAGCAAAACCCGTGTGACACATGGGGCCAATCAAGCATTCATTGAGTTGGAAGGGACCTTAAAGTGAAGTTCCAACCCCCCTGCCATGGGCAGGGACACCTCCCACCAGACCAGGTTGCTCAAAGCCCCATCCAGCCTGGCCTTGAACACTTCCNTATGTACAAGCACATGATTTGGAGACTATAAAACAGAAAATGGCACTAATGAGTATAAAAGCCAGTCAACAAACACTTTAGAAAGACCCATCCTGTATCAGGAAGAGTGTGGTGAGTAGGACTTGGGAGGTGATTGTCCCACTCTACTTGGCACTGGTAAGGTCCAACCTTGAGTACTGTATCCAGTTTTGGGCCCCTGACCACAAAAAAGACACTGGGGTGATAGAGCAGGCCTAGAGAAGGGCAACAAACCTGGTGATGGGTCTGGAGAATAAGCCTTATGAGGAGAGGCTGAGGGAGCGGGGGGTGTTCAGCCTGGAGAAGAGGAGGCTGAGGGGTGACCTTGCTTTCTACTAATACCTGAAAGAAGACTGTAGAGAGGCGAGGGTCAGTCTCTTCTCCCAAGTCACAGGTGATAGGACAAGAGGAAATGGCCTCAAGTTGTACCAGAAGAGGTTCAGACTGGATACCAGGAAAATTTTTTACACTGAAAGGGTTATCAAGCCTTGGAATGGGCTGCCCAGGGAGGTGGTTGAGGCACCATCCCTGGAGGTGTTCAATAGATGAGTTGACATAGTGCTCAGTGACATGGTTTAGTGACGGGGTTTTTTTATCGGAATTAGGTTGATGGTTGGACTAGATGATCTTAAAGGTCCCTTCCAACCTAGAGAATTCTATGGTTCTCTCTGGTGGCTGTGCTGTGCTTTACAGTATGCAGCACCTGTATCGTGGAGAGTACCTACGTCGTGAAAACTGATATGGGTGCTTGTATTATGTACTATCCAGTTGAAAGGGCTGGGATGACAAGTGGCTGAGTTTTTCCCCTTGGTGTCACCTTGCTTGAGTGGGAAGTTATTCCCATGGGTGGAGAGTGTTGTGCTGGCGAGTGTGAAGGAGCCAGGCAGCCTCTATTGAGTGGCTTCTTTGGAAATATTTGGTGACATGTAGTGGGTAAAGAAAGAGTAGCCTCTCCAAGCCATAGAATCGGCATACTTACAGCTATGGAAAGTCATTTATAGCTGCTGGAGCTCATCCCTTGGGCAGAGTTACACCTCAGCCTTTCTGATGCTGCAATTTGTAATTTTGCTACGTAAAGTCTAAAAAATGTGGCATTAACCTCAGGTGTTCTCTGCCGTGTGGCTGTGCAGCGAGGCTGGCAGCTTCCATCCTACCTGAGGCGCTTGTTTTACTGATGTACTCTATTTCTGTTGAGCACACCTTGGCTCCCAGCAGAAGAAATAAACCCCATGTCTCCTGTAAGGATTCCTGGCTCCTCCCGGGTGCTGGCTGTGGAGGGGGGAGAGGGTTCTTGCTTGTTTATTTGGTTTGTGACAAAGCTGAAGGACTTATCTCATTTTTCCCAACATCTTCCTCTCCCAGTCCTTCCCTCTCTGTCCAAATCATGCCAAGCGCTAACGGAGAGGAGAAGATCATCAATTCTCCTCGGCTTAAACATCTGCGGACTCGACCTGTTGGAAGTTGTGTAGCTCTGTTTGCTCCCCGCAGAGAAAAGTTCCAATGGCAAAACTTCGGGCAAGAAAGAAAATAGTTTTGCTCTTTAAATGCCATTATAAAAAAAGCGTGAGTTCAGTGAATGGGTGGGGCGTCACGCTGTGCACACATTTATCATTATAAATGTTATGTCCGAAAGCCTTGGAAATGCTTTCAAAACTTGTGATTTTGGGCACATAAGCAGGTTGCTTTTGTTGTAACCCTCTTGTTATACTCAGTAGGGCTAGTCAGGTGGTGTTTTTCCCTGTTGATTTAAGTGGTTTCTTACGGGGGCCTTCAAGTTCCAAAACAACATTTTGTGCAACCCTGATAATTCTGATAATTACTTTATTATTAACTCCAAGGACAGACTCCCTTGTCCACCTCCCCTTTTAGAAGTGAATCATGTTCTGATATTTAGAATGACCCTAAGCTGAGATCTCCAATTTCCTTTCCAGCTGGACTAATGGGGCTTGTAGGGGGGAAGCCAAACTCCCACGACTTCTAATTATCAGCGGATTGGATTAATAAAGGAAAATTACTCAACTCCCCATCCAAAGATGGTGAGTTTTCTGTACCTTTGAAAAAAAGATGTTTCAGCGACAAACAAGGCAGTTGACCTGGACTTGCTTATTTTTGTAAGTTACCTTTGGTATATCGTCCTCTGAGCATCACATGCAGAAGGATTCATCCTGGTGTGCACCCTTTGCTGGAGGGGGTTCAGCAAAATCTTAGTTGATGAGCTGGCCACCTCAGCAGATGTCTCCAGAGGTAAACCCAAGGCTGTGTTTCCATCTACGAGCCCAAGCCATGAGCCGTGGAGGTCACTTGGTGCCTATAAGTAATTTTTAAGGGGTTTGTATTCAGTTGAGGAAGGTGAACTGCCTGAACTCTTATCTTGCAATTCTTTTCTCTTAAAGCGGTGTGGTAGCAGTCAGTTGCCGTGGGGTTGGAATTATTTCCAGCCATAAAGCAAACACTCAACGTTGATGCAGCGCTGGAAGAGCACTCTCCATGACGGTACTCCTGTGAGGGAGTTGGTTCTAATTATTTTAAATGACTGAAGCAGGTCAAAGAGCTTGTGTTCAACTTTTCAAGTGACTTAGCACCGCTATTCTTCATAGAATCTGAGGAGCCAAGGTCCAAATTGCTTATGAAGGCAAGGAAGAATCCTACCTTTATATCCTTTGCATTTAACAGATGCTCAGTTTCACTGTTAGCCCGTAGCTGAGCCACTTTATAAAACCCTCCCAGCCTGCATCTTCTGACACTTCTTTTCTAGTGTTCATAAGAAAAACCTGCAGCCCTTTTATTTTTAACTCCATGTGTTAATGACGGGAACTCTTAGGGAGAAATTCCCTCTTTTCCTTTTTTTTTTTTTTCCTTTGCTGGGGAAAAAAGAATAAATGCTTGTCAGGCCGACAAGATGTAAGGTGTCTCCCATGTTTTGCAACATTTATTTCCTAAGATACTTTTGTAGCTACACTTTCTTCCACCGAACAGAATTTCTCAAGCATTTTTTATCCAGTCATTTTGTGGTTAGCCTGGTCTACCCTTTCAGACTAATTTTTGGGCTCCAGGCAATGTTTTTGGGTCATTAGCTGCTTTGTTCCTCTACCAGCTAGGAACTGAATTAAACCTAGAGGATGCTGGTGGTGCTTTGAGGTGGGTGTACCTGAACCTCTCACTAAATTGAGCTCACAAAAGAAAATGAGAATGGGTTTTTGAATTCAAAAAGCTTTTTAGAATGTCAGCTAGAATACTTAATTATCCTAATTAGAATTCAAGGCGACGAAGAGCATTCTTAAATATTTAAGCACTCTCTGCCCTTACCCATTAAGTCTCTTCCTTTGCAGGTCTTTTCCTCCAGGACTTAAGTCAAGCCAGCCATGTCTGGCTGGTTGCTGCAAGCTCTGAGCAGCCCCCACTCATCCACAGAGAGTTGTCACCATGGGATGTCTGCTCCCAGCAGTTCTTTAGTCTCCCCACAGCCCTCCCTGCCTAGTCTTTCCTTGCCAAGTTTTCACTCTCAGCTCCTTCTGCTGCCAGCCCACCCTCCACTCGTGAACCCTTCTTCTACATACACTGGGTCACAGGCAACCCGGGAGGTCCCCTGTTGCACCATGCCCTGCCCACCCTGGTGATTTCTTTCTTAACTAAGCCACCTGAGAATCCACCAGCCACAGGTGCACAGCAAAGGTTGGTATGGATTTGGATGGCTCTTCTTGCCTAATGTCTGCCTGAGCTTTTCTACATCTTAGCTTGCGCTTGCTTGGGACTGGAGAGGTCACAGAATCACAGAATCATTGAGGCTGGAAAAGACCTCTATGATCATTGAGTCCAACCATTAACTTGTCACTTCCAAGTTCACCACTAAACCATGTCCCTAAGCACCATGTCTACACATCTTTTCAACACCTCCAGTCTTTCTACTCAGTGAGGAAAACCTTCCACAGCAGAAGTTCAGTCCTCCAAGACTAAATACAGGGTGCACGAGCCCATTGAGCTCAACTGAACTGGAATATTTTATGTGTGAGAGAATTTTTTGTAAACGAAGTAAAAAACCCATCAGTCTTTGCTTGTTTGGTGCCTGAGATTAAAAACTTTGGGGAGACCTTCATACCTGTTAGCAAAGCATTTCATGCAGAGTTGGCACTGAACAAACAGCTCTTCCTGCATCTGATTTCCATTTTTCTTTTAAATTACATTTCTTTAATCTTTAATTTCATTTGGAGCTTTTTTTTTCCCATACACAGATGCGGGATGATGCTTTTATGTCTCTACAGAAGTAGTGAACTAAGTGTTGGTTCTTTCTGAGTTCCTGTGCACAATACCAAATATTTTCATCTCTTCAAGTCAGATGAACCTGTCGCTCTGCAACACATTTATTAATTCACCCTGAGAAACACTTTTTTTTTTTTTATGGGAGTTTTTTTTTTCCCCTGTAAAGATGTTGTTTAAAAGCATGTATTTGAAATGAGATTTTTATTGTAACTGCTCCAAGAGGCTCAAAAACCTCATAGCCTTGACATCTGAAGTCTTCCAGAAGAAGCTAAGTGGGCTCTGTGTTTGAAGTGGCAGTACAATGCAAAGACGCAGCAGAAGGGAAATGAATTGTATTAATTCTAGCAAACTTCAAGACACTTATTATATCTCTGAAAGTTTTTTACAGCTGTGGTTCATAGGTCTCAGATATAAAGGAGCATTGAAATCAAGGACGAAGATGCCAACAAAGGCTTGTAGAAGATAGAGGACCCAGACCTCCTATGAAAGTGAGACTTCTTCACTCAGGCTTCTTTCAGAGAAATAACAATAATAATAAAAAAAAGCACTCGGCAACATCTCTGAACACAAAGGCTGAACGAATCTCTGGCCTTTGAGACTGAAAGGATTTTTTCCTTGATAATTAAACGTAGTCGTGGACAGTTGTCCGTGAGCTACAATCTGTGTTTGTGAATTTGGTCACCAAGTAAGGTCATCACTTGCCACTAAACAGGCAGCATCTGGCTGTGTGTACCTGTTACACACACATACACAGAAATTATTGACCTGCCTCACCTGTGAGTTTTCTCTCAGCAATGTTTGATGTGTGTTTCGTGGGTGACAAAGGAATATAACTATCAAGAGTATTACTATCATTTGGGTATAGCAATGGGAACAAATCAAGAGAATTTAGACATCTCCCAGTTCTCTGCTTCTAGTTGTATCATCTGAAAACTTATTGCTGAAGTGCTTAAATATTGTCTGAGAGACTAAATTTCCAGAGTGGGGAGCAGATTCACAAATGCAGTAACTTCCAAAGAGCCGCTCCCTGCTTGCAGGTAAGAATATGGTGGTCCATTCCTTCTTTAAAACAGGAACAGAAAAGTAGTATCTTTTTGCTGAAGAGATAATGAGTTTATTGTTCTTAGTTCCATAGTTTGTAAAATTGAGGATTTGCATGTGCTTTTCATGTTATAGAGGAGAGTAAGCTCTTCATATGCTTTGGGAGTGCCCATGCAGAGCTCCCACAGAGCAGCTCTGCAAGCTGCCCGGCTGCTTTCCAAGTAGACTAGTCTTTATTTGTCCTTCACCTTAGACATTTGCTGTCCTGTATCTGCAAACTGCTTTCTTTGGAAATGTAATTAATGGTTGTTAGACTGGCAAGTTTGTGCTACATATCACAGGTCTTTAGGTTTTTTTTTTTTATTTTAATTTTATTCTTATTTTTAATCCCAAATCCTTTGGCTCAGTAAGTGTGTTCACATGAAGTGCTCATGAAACTGAGCTCTTATTTCCCAAACAAAGATTGGTTGAAGTGAGACCCCTGTGACAGAAGAGACTTCATAATGCTTTGGCTTCTAATTCTTTGGTGATAGAATCCCAAAGTCACTCCCTCCTGGTTCCCAGAAGGATTTCCTTGTGTTACGTTTGAGTCAATTCGCTTGTAGTGTGATTCTTCAAAAAAATAACCCAAACCCAACCATCCACCAGTAAACCAACCCAAACCAGTAAAACTGAGTTCTGATCATTTGCTACCATCCCATCTCTTCGTAATCTACAGAAATTTTTAAGTGAACATCTAGAACATTGATAAAATATTAAATAACATTGAGTCAAGAGTTAGTCTCTGGGGAAATCTGCTGGAAAAAGCCCCACCGAGTCATATCTCCCACTAATGCCGTTACATAAAGTTGCCTGTTTATATCAGTCTTTACAGTTTTAACATTAACATCTAACAATAAAGCTGTACCTGACTCTTGAGATTTCTTTGTTTCAAGTTGCCTTCTTTATTATGCTTAATTCTCGAAGTTTATAAAGTTTTCATTGAATTCTGTAGTCTCCATTATTACTTGTCTATATTTTCAACTTGATTGACTCTTTGCCACTTCCTGCTCTGTTTTTTTATCATTTTTCTTTATTGAAATATTCGTTCCTTTTAACTAGTTTTTTTTTTTTTTTTGCAGAGCATAACATTTTACGTGTCTGCTGTTATTTGCGGATTTTTTTGTTGTGAGGTGGAAGACCTTGAACAATTTACTGCTTGTGTATCTCCCATTTTAAATGTAACGTTCCCAGTTACGAATGCCAACAACTCCCTTATGCTTTGAAAAATTTGCCCTTTAAAAATTCCCAATACTCTTGTGTTGACTGTGTGTCTGGCTACACAAAGTGTAGACACTAAGTCACAATTCCCAGCACTGAGGCAGTGCTAATTTCTTGATAAATAATTTAGTCCTAGAAATTATTTAGTCCTAAGAATTTAATCAAACTGTCCCTTGATTTCGCATGCCATGAAACTTCTTTTTTTTTTTTTCTTTCTCCCAGAAACTCTAAATTTTGTTAGGTAGCCACAGGCTATGTCCAGCAATGCTTGCTCGTGATAGATTAGCTTTCCTTTCTCTACATTATGGACCGATTTTTTAAAGAATGATTCACCCTGTTGTCTTGTGACACTTGATTGTGTGTAATGGGTGCCAGTCTTTTACTGCGTGAGTATTCAAACCCCTAGGGATCTGAGTCTAAATGTCTCAGAGGACCTAGCTGTAGGGTGGACATTTGTCCAAGAGGAGCTGAATTCAAACTTGATAATGATTTTGAGCAGCAAACTTTCCTACCTAGCCAGAACTGTGAACCTGGGTAGAAGATGACATCTGGCTGATGCAGTGGTGCTAGGAAGGCTTATATATGAGAAGTTAGGGGAAAAAAATATCTATTTTTTTACCTATTACAGGTGTAAATATTTTTAAAATGCTAAGTGGATGTATGGCTCAGCTACTGTTTATCTGAATCACTTTGCATAATAATTGCTGGGCTTGTTTACACCCTCCTCCGCAGCGGTTAAACCTCTTGTAGACAATGATGCTTTTGAAGCAACCCCTCATGAAAGCACTCTGTGTTCCTGCGCTGGGGGTGATGGATTGTGTGAGGACCTTTAACCCAAATCAATGTTTCAATGCAAACTACAGCCATGGGTACCTTGTCCAGCTGCGTCTCTAGACCCTCTGCAGCATTTCGTTCCTCCAGGTGAGTGGGGTTGAAAGCACTTGTTCACCACTTCTCACTGCTGCTCTTACCCGTTTGCGGTTCCCGTTCTGTGCTTGGATGTGGGCACTTGTTCTTTCCTCTTTGGCTGGTTCTGGGAACAAACCCCTCAGCGCTTCCACCGAGTGGGTTGCGAGTGTTTGACCTTTCTGCGTTGTCACAGAAAAGCCCTGCATTACATTTTGGGATTTCGCCCCTTTCTCTAAAGCCCTTTCTGTAAAATGTTCCATTGTATTTGCTAACCAGCGCTGTCTCAGCTTGCCATTCTAGTGCACAGACAGAGTTAACAATATTCGTACCAGGAAGCTTTTCCTATCCTCTTCATGTTGCCGAAGGATTTATTATCTCTTACAGTCAATAGTTCATAGGCTTGTGTTATGAATGTTTGTTGTTTAGAATTTGTCACTGAGGAAAGGCTAATTCCAGCCGTGGCACTGTAGATTTGCTGTGTCGTGCAAAGCATAAGTTATTTTTCATAATTATTAATATTGCTTTGGTGACAGCCCAAAGGCGAGTTGTGTCTCCTCATCTCCAAATGACCCTGTGAAGATGAGCAAGACTTGTAATGACTTTGGTCAGAAGCTGCTTAACCACTTTAAGTCATTTCAGAGCCCAGCCAAGGGATTTATGTTTCCATAAACAGATCCCACCTTCAGAAGGCATCTGAGCATGAGGGATCTGGAAGAACTGGATGTCCCCACCGGCCTGTCCAGAGTTTCCAGCCCTGTTGCCAGCACAAGGATCAGTACAGACTGGCTGAGAAGAGGCAAAACAGCCCAGATGGTGACATTCAATAAGGACACAAAGATTTCCCTTTCTTTCAGTTCAGCCATCTCTCCTGTTAGCATTGGGTGATACACTAGATAGTAGGAAGAAACTCTTTCCTGTGAGGGTGGTGAGGCACCGGCCCAGGTTGCCCAGAGAAGCTGTGGATGCCCCATCCCTGGAAGTGTTCAAGGCCAGGCTGGATGGGACTTTGAGCAACCTGCTCTAGTGGGAGGTGTCCCTGCCCATGGCAGGGGAGTTGGAACTCAATGATCTTTGAGGTCCCTTCCAACCTGAATTGTTCTATGATTCTGTGAATTGATAGCAACCGCCTTTGGAAAACAGACTGCACAGTGGTCACCTTTCCACCCTTTCACTTCTTTGGAAGTACCTGGTAGAGAGTCCAGATGTCCTGAGGAGAGGAGCAGATGGAGAATGTGTGGCATTTATGTCATGGGAGGAAAAGCAGGTGTTGCTGTCGGTCTTATGGTGGGAAACGTACCTGTAAGAATGTTTTCCAGGCATCCCAGGGATGCTGGATGTCCTTTATAAAAGTAACTGGAGGTTAAAGGATTCAATGTAACTGAGGAAAACCTGCTTGTTTTGGAGATTACTAAACATTTAATGTTTCACGCTACTCCTAGCTCCTGGCATTTGCTGTCTTGCAGGAGAAAGTCCTGGGAAGAATATGCTTTAATACTGCCAAGGTAAGGGAAGGTACTCTGGGCAGTTGAGAAGTTTCGGGATCCATCCCCAGGGATGAACTGCACGGTCAAGGTAGTTAGCAATGCAAGTCCTCTCCTGCACCAGCAGAATGATGGAGATCCCCAGGAGTCTAAGGCTGGTCCCGGCTTTCTGTCAGGCAGAGATAGGAATATTTGCAGTACATCTGCTTACGCATGCAGCAAAGCCAGCGTGGTTCAGCAGAGCTGTGTTATGTACCTCAAGCTGCTCGTAAGAGAAAGCATCTTCTCAGCAAGTCTAACAGCACCGTCACTTCCTTCAGGAGCTAGGTGAAAGAAAAGCAGGTAGGACCTAAACCATCTTCCCAACAAGTAGAAGGAGGAATCTTGGGCTAGATGCAATGGGCAGCCCATGAAATGGGGAAGCTGTAATTTTCCTGACCCACACTTGGATTATTTTTTCAGGAGTTTGGGAGGGTTTTCCTTTGGAGATGTTCATCCTGGTAACTCAAGGATGACTCCAGTGTCAGCCTTGGGTGTGGACTCCAACCAGTGGAGATGGTCCCACTGTTGATGGCAGTTTTGCTGCTCTTGGGGAACTCAGTATCCTTCCCAACCTGAGGCCCTGGTAATTTCTCAGGTTCCCACCCACGTCACCGAGGATTTGAGGAGATGGTTTTTTACCCTAGTGAAATAGATTGACTGTGTTTGACATTTAAATTGTCATCCAGAATTAACCTGCCATTGAATTAACAGGAGAGGGACAGAGCAGCTTTCTCTCCCAGCTATTTGCCTAGATACTTTTCCCCTGCATTTTCCTCCAGGGACCTCAGTTTCTCCTCTATACCCTTCTCCCTGCCCAAGCTGGACTGAAAGAGCAGCAGTTCCTATATGAACATTCAATTAGTCCCATAGTTAAAGCTTGCCACTGTGACCTAGTGAATTATGCAAGGGGCTGGATACCAGAAATCAATTGAGCTCTAATTCCCAGCCCTGGCACCGACTCTCTGCATATTGCTATAGGCAAGTTATTTCAGCATGGTCTTTCTCTCTCCATTTCTTGCCTATAAATCGCACATGCTGACATTAGGTGACGCAGCAACATCACAGATGTACTGAGATATTTGGGTAGAAATGGGAAGAATTGCAGCAGCACATCCCGCTTTAACACTGTGCACTGGGATCTGTGAATAATATGTTTATTTTAAAAAAGCATCTGTAGCAAAACATTTACCAGACTTACAGGATGATTCAGGCTTTGTCTCACTTATTAAAGATAGAAGGTCTAGGGGAAAATATTTCAAATTATCATACGAAAGACAGTTTAAGATGAAGGGAAGGTTACAAGAGAGTAAAATACACAGTAATTTTCTATCCCAAAATGCTTGTGTGAAATTATCGCTCTCATGCAGTCCGGCGTGGTGGCAATTCAGAACCACGGGGGTCCTTATCTCCCATGGCTCATGCAGAAATGATTGCAGACGCTGTTGTCAAGAACAGACCAAATCCAGTCTAAGAGACTGCACCAACGAGAAGGGTGCTATCACATGTGGGGCTTCCTGATTTTTGTTAGGTTTCTTTTTCACCTTCTACGAAATGTTTTTAAGGATGGCTTTGTAAAAACCTGGCACCAAACCTACAGCAGTGGATTTGTAACGCAAAGCAAACGTAAGTATGAAGGAGAAAAAAACATAAGTAATGCAATAGTTTACAAACATTTCAGTTTGGTTTCTTAGAAACATCAGTTTAGTACCTTGTCTCCTATTGCTGTCTCTTCTACCAACCTGGCGCTTCCCATCATACCACACACAAGTTAAACATTACCCTTCCCTTCCCTTCCCAAAAATATACTTGGAATCAGTGTTTCCTGAATGGTTTAAAATGTCATCTGAGACAGAGTTCTTTTCAGCTGTTCTCCAGCCTGGTATTTTCATGTAACATTTGTACTGCGTGGGAGAGCCAAAATGTGAGCTCATGGAAGGAGAAGTCTTTAGGCTGCTTAGGTGGCAGCATAAAGCATCCTGGAAAAAAGTATAGGGCAAGGAGGGAAGAACAAATTAGGTAGTTTAACTATATTCTTAATTGTAATTAAAGATGGTAGGACTGAAATTGGAAGTGCATTTAGCCTGATGGCTTCCTTCTAGTGAAGTATCTTTGCTGGGGCTGCTGGGGATCTGAGTTCACTGTCTGCATTGCTGAAACCGTACTGTGTCACACAGAGCTTGGCTGAAATCAACAGTTTGCTGTTGGCTTCCACAACTTTTGGCCTTTTAATGCTATCTTAATGCTACCTTGGCTAAGTTGAGCCGTTTGCACATCCTTTCCCTCCAGTCCTTAGTGGGAACTTCACTTTATGGGAATGTAAAAGCGTTCGCCGTGAGGTGATTCATTGGGTAGGATATATAACTCTCTGTTTGGTCTCCGAATGTTTCAGCCAACTGATAAATAATCAAGAACCTTGAATGTTCCTTTCTGTCTGTCTTTCTCCTCAGAGCGCTTTGTTTGAGTAGTGGTAATTTATTGGTGAGTGCATTAAAAGCCAATCACTGTAATGTCACGAGCATGAATTACCGCAGCACAGTCTGTCATTTGGTGGCTTTTTCAATGCCAGGCATCAGACTAATCCCAGGGCGGGGTGTGTTTGTGTTTTGTTGTTGTCATTTTGCTCCTCTGCGTATTTAAGTGTCCTAATTAAATATTGAGACTATAAAATGTAAGTTTTAAAGCTTCTCCAAAAATCCAAGTGTCCCCACAATGAGGGCTTTTGGGATTGTTGTTGATGGGGAACAGTCCCCTTTCCCTTTCCTCAACCTTACAGGTTTAAGCCCAAACTTTTCAACCTCGATAACTTTGTTATAGTTATTTTCTGATTGCTCAGGTGAAGGTGAATGCAATGAATGTCTGTGGAGCTGGATCCTTGAAGGATAGCTCTGCAAATTGGGATTTTCTCTTGGAAGGTCAGAGTTGCAGAGTCTCTGCCCAGGTTGGTCTCCCCTCCTTTTCCCTCCTGGCAATGACTGCATGCCAAACGATTGCACTCTTGAACCGTGAACTCCAAGGCCTGTGCTCCCACTGCTGCTTGGCAGGAAGAAGAAGCGATTTTCTGTGTGGAATTAAATAACCTCCTCTCTTCCTCTGATTTTAAAAATCATTTTTAAAAGCCTTTTCCACCCCACATCTTTTGAAGTTAGCACTACGCCCTGCGAGGCTGGCAGCCTCTGAAAACAATTAGAAAGAGACCCTTGAAGGCAGGATCTTAACAATCTTGCAAGAGACATAATTTTAATCTCATAGAACGTCTTGGCACAGTGGGTGAAAACAGGCTTTGTCCCTGGGATGAAAAATGATGGGTTTAAAGCCAAATTCTCTCTTGCAGTGATTATGGAACAGGCTAAAGTGCAACGAAAGGCATGCTGAAATTGGTTGTCTTAATCCGTGGTCTAATCGACTCTAAAATGCTGGGGAGAGGAGAAATCCTCCATTTGAGTATTGTCTGCATGCATGTCCTGACCGCCTTGACCTGGCATGTGTTTTTGCAAAGCTGGGGACTGGAGGTTTCGGTGGCTCACCTCCCCGCTAGCCTCTCCTTCCTCCAGCCTGACCTTGGCCAACTGCCCTTTCTGGCATCTGTGGATGTCCAGCACCTGCTCCTGCCTCCATACTCACAAACACACACTCTTCACTGCCCACTTGCTTCTAACGTGTAGCCTCTCCCTTTTTGCAGGCAGATGTCTTTAGGTAGGACATCTCAGCCTGTTGTCTCCTTATGGTCTATGCTACTTTCTCCCTCTGTACATACACACCTATATGCTACTGCTTCTGTTGGCAACCTTTTGAAAAGCTCTTCAAGAAGAGAAGAAAAAACAAGCTCCAAAAATACAAGAGACAAACATAAACAGGAAAAAAACCCAACACGTTTCATCTCATCCTCTTCACACACCAGAGTATATGCACACCGTTGTTCAGTAATCTTAACCTCTGCTTAATTTCTTCTGTGACTCATTCATTTGAGTTGGCCAGCCTCCAGAGAGGGGATGCTGGGACCTTACCAGCCCTGTGAAAATCAGGAGGCTTCACACTGGGATCGCACTTTCTTTCTGAGGTGTGCAGCAAAGTGTGTTGCTGTTGGTTTTCATTGGAACGATTGGCGTGAATGTAGAATTTCGCGAGGCTGACTCAGGAGAGAAACCCCAGGAGATCCTTGGCTTTGATGGTACTGTATTTATTAACATAATAAGTATTGAGAGTCGGTGCCTAGGTGCCCAGGAAGAATCAAACAGAAGAAATTTCCCCAATTAAAGCTCTGTATCTCTTCCCGCAGCACCCCAGCATCACCTCACTAGGTCTGCTGTCTATCCCTCCAACACCCACAAACTGACTGCTGAGGGAACTGGGCTCCTTTAGCAGCCGGGTTTAGGTTTTGTCCGCCCTGTCCTGCCAAAGTACACACCAAACACCTGGAAAACCCCTCTGTCTGCTGTCCTTCAGCCCCGAGAAGACTCAATCGTGCCTTGGTTTTGGATGGGGACTTGTACCTTTGTGTTGGCTGCAGGTTTCTGTTTGGACTTAAGTAATGACCACGTGCAAATCTGGGCAGTGTGGGGTCTTTTATATGCCTTACAAAACCATAAATCCCTTAAAAGGGGGACGGGGGAACCTCTTTTCCTAGCTGAGGGCTCAGCTGGTGCTTCTGAGTGGAACCAAAGCCACCTCTCTGTTGCATAGTTCCCTGTCAAAGAGGAGGTGAAGTGGGGAAGCAGGGCTACCACAGGGCTTTTGATCCAATACCAGCCAATGATTTAGATTTAGCCCAAATTTTGCATGTGTGTAGGGGTTTTTCATTTTGGGGGTGTGGGGTGTGTTGCTTCTGATTTGGTTTTGTTGTTTGGTGTTTTTTTTTTCTTTAAGAGAAGTTCACAGATCTTTGTCATTGAGATCTGCAGAAGTAACTACGTGGGGGCAAATGCAATTCAGAGCTTTGCTGTTGTGGTTAGACTAATTGAATGTGGTCTGTCACCTTGACTTAGGAGCTATTTTTTGCTTAGAAGTTGCTTGGCGAGCAGCAGGTTAGTTTTTCTTGTCTCTGTTGCGTACTGCCAAAGATGGGGGTGTGGGTGAGGGAGAGATGTTGCGCTGAGATAAGGAGAAGCTTTTAATTTATTTCGTATGTGACCTAAATTCAGGCCCTGTGGCCATCATGTCAGTCCCATGGTCTTGTCTGCTTGATTACTGACGTAAGTAATAGTGACACGTGTATGTATCGAATGTCCTTCTCTGCAGCTTCAGGAAGGACATCTCAGGGGGGAATTAAAAAAAAAAGAAGTTACTTGGAGATTGGATGATAATCGTCATCAGTTCTGTTTTCCAAAGCCTTGAACTCTGGTTTATCTTAACATCCAAAGAGCATATGACAAGGCACATCACAAAACTATAATGTATTTATCCCACGAGGGCAGCTTATGTTGTAGGAAATCAGACGTTTCTTCTGCTGCTGAGGCAGCAAACGTGCAGAATCAGTATATGGCTTAGTGAAAATAATGCAAAATGCAGACGTGGTTCTTGTAAAAGGAACTGGAAAGCCAAAATCCTTTGTGCAGGGTCAGAGCTTTTATCCGTGGGCTGTACAATTGTGATCTCTCTCTCTCTCTCTCGAGCTTTGGGTTTCCTCCTGTGGGGAAGGGGTTTTGGGAGGGGGGGTGTTGTGCCCCATCTCCCGCTCCGAAAGAGGTCACAAGAGAAAAATCTGTGCAACACCTCCTCCCCTGTGCTTCGTACCTAAGAAAAAGCCAAGACTTCTCGGGGAACTTAAGCAGAGAAAGAACTAATTTGCAGATCCCAACAGGCATGTACATGACATAGATGCTAAGCCACACAGTCCTGCTGAGATGACAACATTTCTGAGAGCAGCAGCAAAACTCCAGACAGCTGGATAATTACAGTGGCAAAAATTATGTGTTTATGGCCCTTCAGGAGCCTCAGGTGATAAACATTTTGTGGATTGCACTTCCACATTTGAGTGCCCAAATTCTGCCCGGGTCTCCTGCAGTTCCTCATGCCTTCAGTGGCACCTTGGGCATGGTATGTGCAGGCTGCTTTAGTTTTGAATTAACTTCTCTGAAGTAATCCCAGTTTTCCTGTCTCCTTTTCACAGGTCAGCCCAAGCCCAGCATGAGAGGAGTGCTGTAAGCAGTGATTCAGCAGCACACCCGCCTTCCAGTACGCGGCCGAACATCTCACACTGTGTGTTTCATCTCCAGAGTTGCCACTTCCTGAAGTCAGAAGCAAATAAAAGTCATGCTTCATGGAAAATAAACCTTTATAATTTAAGCCTCCAGCACCACCTGGTCTTCCATCCTCTTCCCTAACCTCTTACTGGATAACATTTCCCATGCTGATTGTATTAGTGTAGCACGGAGTGAAGTACAGTCAAAGGCTAATCTCTTTGTGATTGAAAATTAGATTCTTCATTTCAAGAGGCTCTTGCAAACAGCTTTTTGTCAGACTGATGGAATATGGCAGGGGTGGAAGAGAACTTGAGGGAAAAGTATCTGTCTCTTCTTCCCAATGGTTTTATTCTCCTTTTCTTCATAGTTTTCACATTATGGCAAATAGTATGATTTATGGTTGTCATTGCCAGAAAGTTGTTCATGACTGAGAAGCCAGATTGACCAAACCTTCCACAGAAGGCAATTAATTGACTGTGTTTAGAACTGACAGGACACCTGAGATGGGTCACCAGCAACTCAGCCTGACAGAAGGGAAAAACTTGGAGCTGCAGGATCTAAAAGGGAGTAAACATGCAACTGAATAATACCATTCCTCTCATGCCATCTTTAAAAGTACATAAAATCACATGTTAAAACCCATTTATTGCTATTTCTTTTTTTTCAGGATGAAGACGCAGGGCAAACACTGTTGCTCCTCAGGCAAAACCAACCCTTTACTCCTTATGCAGAAGGTGGTAACTTTCCAAGGGACTAGTCCTACACTACTGTATGAGCCAGTGCAGGACCTGAAAACAAAGTCAGGTCCCAGTATATCCCATTCTTATCTCAAGACAATCTTCTGCTGTTTCTTCTTTTAACCACTTCCAAAAATCTCTACGAATTGCTCTCCTCTCCCTGCTCCCAAAAGAAAACTAATAGAACCAGAAGTAGCCACGTTTGCATAGATTGCAATAAGGGTGGTGTCAAGAAGGGACCTAGCAGTTAGAGTGACATATAAGTGACACTGAAGCAAGTAAAATCTAATATGACAACACATAATCCCTATCCCAACCACTACTCAATTCTGGGGGTTCTTAATTTGATGATGTGTCTCCTTGCATCACTTGAGTCCTCCATACCTGCAGGTTTGTTGCTGTTCTGTCTCACCAATCATGTTTTTTGATATTAAGTAAAATCACGAGCAGCTACAATCTAAAGTCCTGAGTTTCTTTTACTTATCATGGGATGGAGGATTAAAGACAAAAGTAAATCCTTTGGGTTATCCAGCCTGGCAGCGGTTCTCAGAGCAAACCTAATGGGTAGCGATAAGACTACACTGCTCAAAGGAAGTAGTGGGATCTCCCTTTCTGAAAACGTGGAAGTGTATACCAGCGTGGTTCACATCCCTCATCCTTAAGGGGTTCAGATCTTCCTCTGTCATCTCCTGCAAGAGGGGCTTGGGTTTGTTAGAGTATCCATCTAGAAAATAATGTGGGATTTGGGATGTTCATGGGAATAGAATCACAGAGGCTTGATGGTTGGGAGGGACCTCTGAGATCAAGTCCAACCATACACACACACAAAAAAAACCTCAAACCCCCCCCCCAACCAAAAAAACCCCCACACCACACAAAACAATTACCCAACCCAACAATCTCAGACACTAGAGCATACCCTGAAGTGCCATGTCTACCTTCCTTAAATACCTACAGGGTTGGTAACTCCACCACCTCCCTCAAATATCATTGAGTTCCAACCCCCCTGCTGCGGGCAGGGACACCTCCCACTAGACCAGGTTGCTCAAAGCCCCATCCAGCCTGGCCTTGAACACTTCCAGGGATGGGGCAGCCACAGCTTCTCTGGGTAACCTGTGCCAGTGCCTTACCACCCTCACAGTAAAGAATTTATTCCTATTATCCAATCAATTAATTCTTACTAATACTAGTGAGGCAAGCAGTCAGCACAGCAAAGGGTCTTTGCTTTGTCACCTTGCAGTTAAAGCTTTTGCTGGGAATTTGGGAAGCAAAGGAGGGAGTAGCCAAAAAGCTGCCTTCTGTCATTTGTATGCAGGTTACATTTGTATTTCACATAGGTTTTAACATTGACATTCAGGAGGGGAGGAGGATTGTTCTCTCCAAAAAGCCTGAGGAGTTGGAGCTGCTTCCCTGCAAGGCTGGGTGAGGAGTCTCCAGGAGAGGTAAGATGGCAGAGACAATCCTGTGTGCAGCATCTGCTCTGGGCCTGGCCTAACACGACTTTCTGTTCTGTGCCTGTTCTGGGGTGGGATTATTTTCCGTTCCCTCTCTGGAGTGCACTGATCTCTCTCTGTTGGAGGCAAGGCAGCTTCTGGATTCACTCCCTGCAGTATAAAAGTCTCGAAACAAAACACGATGTCACCTAATTGTAAGAGCTGAAATTATTTATGGACCTGGCCTTTGGAGTCAGAGCCTCAAAATTCTTTAATTACCTTTGAGGATCTGTGCACAGGATACCATGGTGATGAGAATAATATTTGGAATTCAAGTCTTATCTACCGTGCTTTAGCAGCTGGAATGGGCAAGCAGCTGATTATGACCATAGCAGAAATCATGCCAAAAACCTACATACGCACTGTTTGGAGTGTTGGCTTTTTAATCAGACATATAAAACTCTAGTTATCTTTCTTAAGCCCTGCTGGAAACAAAATTTGGAAGGAAAGCTCCTGTTCCATATTCAATGTCCCTGTGCAATCTGAATCTTTACCTAAAAGCTGTCTTTCAGAAAAAGTCCTCAGCAAAGGAGGAAAGACTAGAATGTAAAGTATTTTCTTGATACTGCCATCAGGGGCATTAATATACAGCCACCAAGGAACCAAAACCTGAAAATACAGAAGGTATGCAGTAGATCCCACCACAGATCCACACCAACATAGCTGGAATTAGGCTGAGTTTGCCATTGTTTGGTTGAGACTTTATAAAATAAGAGTTCTGGGGACAACTTAAAAGTTCAAGGTGATTTGTTTCTCAAAGGAAACCGTCCAGATTCATTAGCAGAACATGGCAAATGTCACCACACTACTGTCATGGTAGCATAGATGATATCTGGGGACAGCTGCTGCTTTTCAAACTCACCTCTAAGGACCCACCAAGGCACAGCTACACTTGATCATTGCAGACCACAGACTGGTGTTGCAGTCGTTCCAAGAGGGACAAGAGGTCTGGAGGCTCTTGCAGACTTCTCATAGCTGATCCTCTCTCAAAACACTAAAAGGGCCAGGTTTCCTGAAAAGGGTGAAAGATTTCCAAAGAAAATGAAAGTGTTTAGAAGAAGTGATCTAACTTCCAGCTGATGAATACTGAACTGGGCAAGAAGGGGGCTGGAAGAAGTGGCTTCTAGACCTACATTCATTATGCTTCCAGTCTGACTTTGGGAAAGTTACTTTTCCGCTTGAGCAACTTGGTTTAGTGGGAGGCATCACTGCTTATGGCAGGGGAGTTGAATCTAGATGATTTTTAAGATCCCTTTCAACCTAAACCATACTGTGATTCCATGATTTGCTGTTTCTTCTGCTTCCCATGGCCCTTGTTACTTATACAACACAACCAAAGTGGTGATGGTCTCTTCACTGCATTGAAGGATATGTAAATGAGTAGGTATATGTAGAGCTGATTTCCTTTGCCTAATTTTTTAGCTGGCCAGGTGCAAGACATCTCTGGTACTGGTGGTACAGCATGGAATTAGCACGTAGCTAATCAAGCTAATACATGCAACTCACAGGACTCTCCTGAGGATGATGTAAGACTTGGGACCAGAAACAGTTCACATTCGGCCAGATAATAGCAGAAGTCTATCAGCCCCAGCCACGTGGGATTCATCTGAGCAAATAAACTGGTTGTCTAGTCTTGCTTTGGCACCACAGGGAAATTGGCACATTCAAGGCATGATTCATCTTGCCCTAAGCCGATATCTAAAATAGATCAGCTGAGCGTGTTGTAAAAGTGCCTGTTTCTCTTCAAGGCTACAAAGGATGGGAGGCTTAGTAAGACGCAGATGTCTCCAGCATGGATGTTTTGAATTAGGCAAGACGAATCCTGTCTATGCCGTATTTTTTAAAAAATACCTCGTGTGATGGATACTTGGGTCTCAAATTGGAAGTACAAGTCCAATTAAAAAGTACAGTGTCCTCAAGTGCCCTAGAAGAAGTGCGTTGGTGCTGAGGTCATCTGACCCAAAGTCATCTTTTCCTAATATTTAGTGGCTATGAGACGCCAGATGCTTCAGAGTTTGGTCTTCTGTATCACTTTTGTTTACCAACTGAATTAAAAGATTCAACGGATGTTTTTAGAGATTTCTCCTATTACTTTAAAATGGTTGGGACCAGATAGCATACATGTTTCCCCCTTCATCCATAAAAAGCTGTAGGACTTACAACAACGAAACTAGAACGTTGCCCCGAATTCCTGCTTTCTTCCTTATATTGTTTCCTTTGCCTTGTATCAATCCACAACACTGTGATTGTGCCACAGCTAAGAAGAGAAGATTTTCATACATTTTGAACTAGATTTCTAATGAATTTGCACTAATGGCTATGGAAACCAATATAACAAGCCAGGCCTTTTCTGTCTCTTTCTCTTTCTTACATTTGAAAAAATAAATCTGAACAGCGACACAAATGAGTCTTGTATAATTACTCTTCCATTTGTATTTCTAGACTTGTCAATCTGGCAAGCGTCGTGGAGTGGGATTAAAAGCTTTCTCCTTCTCTCTCAATCAGAGATTTCATTTGCTTCCGTGTTTTACAGTAAATATAATCAGTTCAGCAGGAGATGGGTCTGTTCTCTGCTGTGGTATCTTCCTAGTCAAGGGACTTGTTATTAGCAGCCCAGATGGGAAGTCAGTTGACATGAGCTCCCGACCCAGACTGATTTCACAGCTGTAGGCAGAGTGTTTGGGGCTGGAGACCCCAGGGGGTGCCTGGAAATGTGTCTCCCCAGCAGGAAACCCAAGGAAATCCACTCCTCCTTTGCTGGATGGGGTTTAGAGGCTCCAGATGAGAGTCAGACTCAACCACCCTCCAGGTGATGCTGTAAGTCAATTGGGCAATTGCCGGGCTAAGGACAGACCACGGAGATCAACCTTATTTCCCCTTTAGTCCCAAACATGGGGTCTCTGGGAAGGTCCTCCAACCTGAAACAGTCCACAGACCAGGGGCACAAGGAGTCCTTCATCTTTTGGTGTGAGCTTGGCCCCAGTTTGGCAGGAAGGGGAGGTGCTGGAGCACAGCAAAGCTTGGCTGCAGGATGTAGGGGGCTATGCCTGGTGGGGGCTTGGACTGAGGGCCCACCGGTGAGGATATGACTAGTTTGGGGCCCTGCCAAGGAGACAAATGAAGAAATCTTCAATTAATGAAGTGTTATACTTCTGGTGTTTAGACAACTCTGAGTTTAGACAGCAGCAGAGCAAGGAGTTTTCAGTATTGCATTTAAGCACCTGAATTCCGTTTGCACCTCATTTCAGTTGTCTTTGTCCCTTTTTTCACCCTGACTTTGCGGGCTCTGTGCCTTGATTTCCAACACATAAACACAATACAATATACAGTAAAAAAGGAATTGGAAACACTTTGGTTAAGCCCTGATGACAGGCGGTATGTAAATGCAAAGACTTATGCTGTCTCTCAGTACAGAGCAAGCCTTAGCACATCACAGGTTTTAACTTTTACATGGTCAGACTCACAGATACACCAATACTTTGGTACTTTCATTGATTGTTGTTTCCAAATCTTGTATATGAATCTGAGAGAGATGTCAGGTTTTCTGCAGTGTAAGTCCTTTGCTAATCCTTCATTTAAAGAAAGGCAAACCTAAGCCCTGCTGAAGTTTTTGTCCGCATCTTTCCCGACACACTTAATCACTTCACAAGGACAAAGTTTTTACCAACTGACTTTGCAAAAGTCAACTGAGGACCTGATATTTCTATTCTTTCCTGCCGTCACCGCTAATAAATATGCTATGGTGGGGCCTGAGCTGACAGTTGTGGTGATGAGATGGGGTGGAACAAAACTACTTGATCTTCCGTGGCTGTTGCTGACAGCTGGTGTGGACTGGCACAGCTCCAGTGGTGATCTGGCCCCTGGTCCTGAATTTGTACAGGGAATGTGTCTGCAAAGGGAGAAGCCATTTTACAGCCTGTATTTTCCCTCAGCTTGCTGGATTTTTCATATCAGAGGTGCTGCTCCATCCTACAAGGTATTGAAGAAAGTCAATTAAGAGCAACACCGCCATGTAAAGCTCTTTGATTTAAGCGGAAAACAGAGAAAAAGGACAGAAGAGGACACAATGTGTGGAAAAGCAAACAGCTTTTCAAGGCGGGTGAGGTTTGTAGCGTTATCCTGCGGGTATTTGAAGGAGAAAAGCTGGTAGTTTGAAGCGGGGACCTCGGGAGCTCTTCGTCTCTTGCAAAGCAAGAGGAGGCTGCGAAGCCAGCCCGGCAGCCACGGTGGTGGCAGTGAGCATCCCACCCGGCGAGGCATCCAAGCTGTTGCACAGCCCTAAGCCAGCCAAGAGCAGAGTGAGCCAAGGAGCCAGCCCGGGAGCCAAGCGGCGATCCAGCTGCCGCTTTTTTGGGGAGGGGGAGAACAGGCTCGGCCCCGTCGCTGAGCTTGGCACCGCAGCCCAGCATCCCGGCCAAGCGTGCCCCTCGAGTGCAGGCGGTGGTAGGCAAGGCTTCTGAAGCGGGTAGATAAAGAGGTTGTGCAGGGACCACTTTCCACACAGCAATTAACAGGGAGAGACGGCACCGAGCGAATATTTCAATTGCATGTACAGGAGGTGCCAATATGCTTCTCCGTTCTGCGATTGTGTTCTGGAGGCGCCAGCAGGGCTGTTACAGTGAAGGGTCTGTTCAGTTGGCATTTCCACTGTAAACCTAATTTTTGAAAGGGGTTATAATTCGGCCGTTTTTAATTAACGAGGGGATTAAACTTGGCATATGGGTATTCAAGGGCTGTTTGAATTTGTATTTTTTTTTTTAATCCAATCTGTTAGACCCATCTCAAATAGTATTTTTTGTTTCCACTTGCTGGGGTTGACTTTAAATACCTGTGTGTGTGTGTGTGCCTGTATCTATGCATAAGAGAACTGAGATTTATCAAGGTGAAGAACTGCACTGAAGTAGGTGCGCAGGGTGCTGAAAGATCCTACGTTCCCAAGGCCACTGTAACTCATACCACCTGTGTGCTGAAACAGGGTACACAGAAGCAGTTGCAAATTTTTTGCTGAATCTCAGAGTGGAATTGTGTCCACTTGGGAAGCACAGAAAGTTGTTTTTTCTAGACTCAGGCATCATTCTCATACGCAGTATTTTGACAAATAAATATTAGTAGCTCACACTTCATAAAGAACTAGGCAGCCTGCTGGTAAGTTGCTATTAGAATACATAAAACCATGTAAATAACACAACATTGTAAATAGTTACCTATCCTAGCCTATATTATTCTAAAGCCCCAAAGGTATAGGGCCATAAACCTCCTAATATTCCTTTTTCAGTCTTCCCTTATACAAGTTTCTGGTGGGTTGGTTGTTTTTTTTCTCCTCTGCACCGTGTTTAAGAGCAAGCTTTCAAGAGAGCATGTACAATTTGTAACAGGTATTTACACTGACTTACAGAATTATAGTGCCAGGAGGAATGAAAGAGCACTGGCTACGGCAGAAGTACTCTTTGAGAGCTGTTTTTTTTTTCCTGACTTGTTTTAAAAAACTCTTTAAAACCTGCTTTTAATGATGTAGTGTCCACCTGGTCAGAAAAATTTATTCCAGTTCTGTACTATCCCAACTGCTGGAAAGTTTTTCCTCATATCTAAACTGAATCTCCCTCTTCTTAACTTAATCCCATTAATTCTTGTCCTGTGTGCACTTGACATGGAGAACAGATTGTCCCTTGCCTTTTGCAGTGTGCTCTTCGTGTGCCAGAAGGCTGTTGCCTTGTCTCTTGGGAGTTCTTTCTTCAGGCTTTCCAGCTTTCATAACACACTATATTATCTGAAAATTTGTCTATAATTTTTTTTTTTTTTTAAATGTGTCTTAGCTCTTCTAACTGTTCCAGCCTTCCTGGGACTGCTGAAGATTTTGAGTGGTGTTTCAGCAGAGTCCTTGCTGCTGCCCCTTCGAGCTCAGCAATATTGTAACTCTCAGGCCCTCTGCTCTTTCATGGATGGTTTATCCAGCATCATCTACAGATGACCACAAGTTTGCAACTTGGACAGGAAGAATGACAGCATCTCTGGTTTTGTACAAGTTCTTCATAACCCTGTTGGCAAACACCCAGCTGGAAGAATCTGAAAAACAGCTGTATTTCAACCCTTGAGTTGGTGACTGCTGGGTTCTTCAGTTCCTCACAAGACCAGAGGTGGTGCTCTGTGGTGAGCAGAGAGATACGACAAGCATAAATCCCTCACCACCTATTTTGCACTGATCAATCGCCTGCCTGCCATGCTAACCACTTCTGCAACTGAAAGGGCCCTTTTTTCACAACTGAGGCATTTTTTGGTCTCATCAGAAGTCACATCCTGGATCAGTAAGTCTACAGCTTTACACCAGCTTTGGCGGGTGTCTCTGGGCAGCTTCAGGAGTTGCTGAGCTGATTTGGTAATCACCATGAACTGTTTCCATCTATCTGTGATGTCTACCACTTTGCTGGACTGTGACCTTCCCTGCTGTTGTCTGTCTTCATCCTGTGGTTGCTCTTCCATCTCTGGGGATGGGCAAAATTGAAATCTGCAATGTAAAGCAGGTGGGTAACAAAGGATGAGTTTTCGTTTATGTTCTAGTACTCAAGTTCTTGTTATTTTCAGTGGATGTGAACTCAAATCCGGAGAGCATCACAGCAGACCAGCAGTCAGGGCTCGATTTGTTAGATCAAACACAGATGTCAGTCTAGAGGAGCAGAGATCTCCTTAGGTCCCATGTCATATCTGCCCAAAGCCGTCTTACTTTGTGGGCTGCACTGGCTCTAATGGGAGCTCAGCCACCAAAACCACACAACGTTACTTAAATCTGGTGCCTCAGACCTGAGCTCTGACATTGGCCACCACCTTCAGATAAAATGCTCCAAATGCGTGGGGCTTGGAGGATGCTTTGATCAAATCCACAGTGGAAACATTTTAGGTACGACATGGACACTACATAGATTTCCAGCAGCCCCTTTACCTTGACGTGCAACCAGGCACATTTCCAGACTCAGATTTTGGCCAGCCGTTGGGCTGTAGTACAATGGAAAAGCCATAGGGGTGGCTGAAGAGACCACCCTTGCTTGAGACCCTGCCCTGTCCCCCCGGCTACGCTGCAGGGCCCAGTTTAACTGGTGGCCTCCAGAGTGAGAAAGGGTTTTTTTTTGAGCAATTAAGTCACTATAGTGACTACAATTGCTTTTGGCCAATTCATACTGGACTTATTTCACCTGATTCAGAGGGGATATAACACAAGTTTAGAAGTCTGTTCAATAAACAATATCAGCTGCCTTCTGCTCCCTGGATGGAAGAACTCCTCAAGGAGACTTAGTTTCTCTCTCCTGGTGGCATCTGGGTAGGGCCAAGAAGGGCCAAGAGCACGTTGTTCCCCTTCCTGGGAGGGCTTAGGACTGTTCCTAATTTTGGGATTTGTGGAAGGGTCCTTTTGCAGGGAGCATGGCAGTTTGCATGGGCTAGGGGTTGTTTGTCTCCTACGAATGGCTTTGCCCCAGAGCAGTGAGGACGTTGTTTGAAGGGGCACGACAATCACTGTTCTCCAGCCTGATGAGTTTGTCATCCATGGAAGGGTTGCTCCTAGGGTATGTATGTTTGTCAGTTGAAATTTTTCTGCAATTTCCTTGACAGGAGCAGTGAGTGACACACATTCCCTTAGGAAATGTTTCCATGTTTTTACTATTCTTCAGGCTTCTGTGACATTTCCCAAGTCCAGTTCTTGGAGCCTCAAGTTTGAGCATCTACACTGCACTGTACCACGTCCCAGCAGGGATAATGTGACCCTGAATAAATTAACTTCTGCAGCTGATGGGATGCACAGTTGGGGGGTTCGTTTCTCATGTAAAATCTTAAACCCCACCGTGGTAACCTCCATCATTGGGTGCTCAGTGGAACCAAGTCCAGGATCATTTTTCATTCCTGCAAATCCCAACAATGATTTAAAAATGAAGATTACAAAGAAAATCAAAACAGCTTTTGCTTTCTTTTTAGGTAGACGGAAATTTTCAAGCTTTCAGTGATACATAAAATACACGCACACAACTCCAGGGATGCCAGCTCTTAGGAAAAGTACCACTCACTAGGAGTTTCCTGGTCAAACCACAGCAGTTGACAACACCAAGTGGCAATCACAAGCTACATAAACTTCTGGGTGTGGTAACACTGCCTGCTCTTCTCTGGCCTAAATATTGATATGTCTTTTCAAAATTTCTGGTTGGTTGTGAAAATTTAAAATTACTCTTGCTGTCCCTGGACTTTAGAGGTCTCTGATGACCCTTGCTGAGGGTATGGCCAGACCATGAAGTCTTCTCCATCTTTATCAGAGTGAAAAGAGAGGAGGAGCCACCTTTTTTAAGCTTGAAGGTGCATCTGCATAAATGGCTTGATTTTCTTGTTGCCCCTGGGCCATCTGTACTGTGTGCATGGGTGTAGGTTCCTTCCCCAGCTTTAACCATCTTGTTCTCCCCAGTATAGAGGATAGTTTGCTCCAGGGACCTTTTCTCACCTCTTCTCTTCACTCTGCCAATGCTGGTCCTCTCTACCTACCTCTCACATACCTTTATACCCTGCTCCAAGGTAAATGCCACTTATTTTCAGTCAACTGGGATGGGGTTAAATTCAGCTCTTTTTGTTTCTGCCCAGAGGAAGGGGTACCTGAGTTTCCTGTCACCAACCAGTGGTGGAGAAAGGAAACTTATCTTATCTATTATTGTTGTGGATGTTATTATTAGTAATACTGTGATTATTATTATTATTATAAGAACCCACTGAGGCCCTCTTATTATGTTGTTAAAGTCAAAGTTTTCCCTGTGCACAGCATTCTTCAACCTGGGAAAGATAAAAAAAAATGTTGATAAAGATATGCAGATAATGTTGCTAATTAGTTTCTCATCTTTTAAAATATGGCTACAGGCAACTGGAGCGATCTCTTTGTTGCAGGACATTGTAGGCTGAAATGTATAGATGCTTGATTTCCTCTGCAGGGATCTCACAATATGCTAATTTGTCCTTGCTGCAGGGTTCATTTTTTTAGGTCTTTGCCACTCTGTTTTACAAATCTATTATGTCAAAAAAAGTTTGGTTATATGTGCACAAGATGCAGGTCTCCTCCAACTTATACAGATATGGGTGTCTCTGCATGTTCATTCACACACATATATGTTTGAAAAATAAAAAAACAGAAATGTGTGTATGCCTATATTTATATACACACACTGATATATTTATATTTTTTATATTATTTAATGAAATTAAATGTTTAATGAAATTAAATGTTAATTTTTATAATTATCTATGATATGTACATACACATGAAATTTGACATCTATTTAGGAACTCTCAGCATGTGAGTGGCTAATTGAACTCATAGGGCTGAGCTCTTCTAGGGAACATTTAACTTAAAATATGTAGTTTATAGTCTCTATTCAACACATACAGTTTGCAAGTTTAAGTTGTATGCTTGCCTATGCATTTTCCTAACACTCCCATCTGAACTCTCATTATAATTTACTTTCAATTGCTATCATCTGTCATTTTTAAAAGTTGCATAATAATGTGGTTAGTTTGTATGAAAAATGATGTTTGCTCTAAATTTGGCTACGATTGTGACACTGCTGTTAACATTTTTGTAAGCTTGACACCCACAAGCTGAAAAGACAGGTGGTAAATTTATTTTTTTAAACTTCCCTTTCAACCACCTCCCCCCTGCAAGTGAAAAACAGCCACGTAGAACATTTCTTGTCACATTCACTGGGCTTTCTGTGTTCACTTCCAGCAAAATTTCGCTGAGGCAAAGGAGAAAGGCTGAGTTTTTTACCCTCTTGGATTAAAACAAATTACAGTTTTCAGGTGCTGAGAATTAGAAGTTTTTCTTATCCCAGAAAAACCATCAGCTGAAACACCGTGATGTTTCTCCCCTGGTCCTGATGGGACCTCCCCCCATGAGCACCACCTTCTGTATTTAGCATAAAAATGCACCAAAGAGCATTCTTCTCCCTTTTCAAGCTTCCTTAAAGGGGAAAAACAGGGAGGAAAAGACAATTCTTTGAGTTCTGGGGAGAACCTTAGTAAGTGGCCCATTGCCCAGAAGTTAAGTAATTAAGGTCAAGTTGGTCCATGACACTGCTGTGTTGCAACCAGCTCCATCCTCCCAGCTCCCAGAGAATGTCCTGGCTCTTTTTCAGTGCTGGGCCTGTAAATTATTGTCCACTATAGTTTTTTTCCCCTCTCTCCTTCTCTAGGTGTCGAAAAAGCACCAAAAGGGGCTCATGGTGTTGCATCTTTGCAACCAAAATCTGTTGCATCTGAGAAATGTCTTGTGCTGGGTGCCTTGTGGCTTGCAGAGCTGCCAGGAGCTAAATAATCTGAATACAGAGTTTTGTGGCAAAAATCCCAAACATGGACTTTTGTGGGAAAAGTTGCATTTCTCTTGAAATGGCTGAACTGGGTGGTTTTCTTCTCCATCTCTCCGAATTTTGAAAATTGTTTTTAGAGCATTTTCAAGAACATATTTTGGGAAAGCAACCATGACATCTTTCATTGTAAACAACCCCAACAACTATTTTGGCAACTTTTTTAAAATTCAATTTGTTTCAAGTTTTCCTTCCCTGTCCTGCTTTTGCCTTGGTTACTCTCCTGAAGAGCCAGCTGTGGCAGAAGGAAAAGTTTTGCATATCTTTTCCTTCTTGTTATCCAAAAACCTTATAAAATGGTTGTGAATCACACTGAAAAAGTTTCTCAGTTTTCAGTGATGGGGCCAAACCAAATAATAATTCTAAATAATATTTTTTCTAGGTCGGTCCTGAGCAAGAACAAATAAAATTTCCTAACAAGACTGCTTCAGTCCCTGCCCAAAAATAATTTGTGATCACATGGAAGCTTTTTTATCATCCTGATGGTATTGTTTGCATTTGGAGTCTTAAAACTTTATATGACAATAGAAAATTAGGAAATCTCAGAAAAGGAAACATTAAACTCTTGTGAGCTTTGGGGGAGGCTCTTTTGCCTCCTTTTTTTTTTTCTTTACTGATTCCAAAATATTTACTGGATTCTACTCAAAACTGCAAAATGTTGTTTTAGCTGTTTCTGCTCTTCAGGGAGCAAACTTGTCCCCTGCAAGCTCATGGGCTTGCGATGGGAAAGGTGGGGAGGGTGTGGGCAGGAAATTAGGGCCAGGGGGGTTCATTTCTGTGGGGCCAGCATGAGTTCAGCAAAGGTTGGCTGTGACCTAGAGCAGGTGCCAGCTCATCTGTCACAGATGTAGAGAGTTGGTGGTGATATTTTTCATCTGTCAGGAAACACGCTATCCCAAATGTCACAGGTCTTTTTTTATTGCTTTTTTTTTATTTATTATTATTATTTATTTATTTTTACTACTTGGTCCACGTTTGCTGTTGTAATGGCTGGTGATAATGAAGCTCTTGTGCTGTACACACCTCCCCTCTGACCCAAGACGAGCTACAAAGGCCATGCAGGTCCCATGAACACATCGCACCGAACTGGCTTGGTTGTTGGTGCCCACAGAGAGCTCAAGGAGCCCCAGGCAACTTCTGGAGACCAGACCTGTCTCTGGCTAAATGGACAAGAGCTGCCTCTAACTTTTTGCTCTATTTCTTCCTTTGGCAGCAACTGAAAACCAGGTTTTCCTTCTGTGCTTTGGCTCTCACTCTTTCTGCACCCAATGGAAGTTGTGTGGTTACTCCAAATAAATGCACATTCAGTTAAAATACTCCATCTTCCCAGCTTTTTGCCAGAGCCTGAGTCTCCCTGAACATATGGGAATTGCAGGAATGTATCCCTTATTCAGTGGCCTTATTGATACCTTCTAACATGTCTCTCACACGTCTCTCACACTTGACAGCTGCATCCCTGGGTGATGTGGCACAAAACCTGGACAGCACAGAGGTGACTTTCCCAGGGATGGGGACCATGCTGGGGACCCCACAGCCACTGTGAGCCACTCAGGAAGACGTATCCCAGCAAACAACTATCACTTGTTGGTTGTGCAGAGCTGGTATATTTTACATATCTACTTCACAGGTAGAAGATGTTTTTATCCCTTAAGAGTGATGTGCTTTTTCTTCAGGAGGTTCCCTTGTGTAACACGCAGAGGTTCAGGGCCGGCAGGTGGGTAAGTATTTTCTCCTTGTGAGCCCAGAGCAGGGTGTTCAGAGGCCTTAGAAATCCTGGCCGAAGGACTCGAGCTGTGATGTTCAGTTATGTTAAGAGGGATCTTAGCATATTTAAAAGTGATCCTGCCATGCACACTTCTCACAGATATGAGGTCTTTTTCCCTGGGCAATGAGTCCATGGGGTGGTTGGGCATTGCCTGGGTCACTGAAGGTGTTTTTGCACAACTGTTTTCAGGCAGCATGAGCTCTGCCATGCTGTGTGAAAGCTGCCTAGCAAAGGATGTCTTTAATCTGTGCCACATTAAGCGTGTCCACGGGGCTTTGTGTTTTTTTTTTTTTCCAGAGCATGAACAGCAGGATATAAGGGCAGCTCACAGAGCCGTGCACTCGGTGGAGCTGGCTGTATCCATGAGGCTGAGGGAGAAACAAGTCCTGCGGCCCCAAGATTTGCATAATGGTTTTTGCATCTTTAAAGAAAACGGGTTGTATTTGCCAAGAAACTCACCTGAGCTACCTTTTTGGGTGAGGTAACGAATGCCAAACACCATAAGTACAAATCATTTGCTCATTTATTTTCATTCTAAGCCTGAGCCAATTACAATCATAAAAAAAAAAACATCAGGAATTAAAGCCCTACCTGAATGTCTGGCCATGCAAAGTAGTGCAGCTCAACCTGCTGAGAGTCCTTCACGAGCAAAAACATGGAAATACTGTCAGAAGGCAGGATTCAATAAAAGAGACATCATAGGGGGATTTGAGCCTGAGTTAGCTGTTGGCCTTTACCATCTCTTTCCACACTTTGCCTGACATGGGATATCTCTTCCCATCTATCTGCTCATCCTTGTGCTGTTAGTGTTCTAAGCAGCCTTTCCACTGCACTGAAAACACTGCAAACCCAAAAGTATTTGCTGAAATAGACCAAATCTAAAAACAAATGATGACATTTCCCAATAAACAACCTTCTTAAATGTTTACTGTCAGCTTGGTGAAAGCATCTTGCTTTGAAACGTTCCTAACTGAAAGAAGGTCAGTCCTTTTGAATTTATTTTTTTTTTTTTTTAAATTTCACATAAAAATAATTTTCAGGTTAGAGAAATTGCTTTTGCTGAATGTCAACAACATTTTACTACTGTTTTTGTTGCATTGCAACCCTGAAACGGCTGTCTCCAAACTGTTCTTCAGCAGGGCTGCAGGTGGCTGGGTGTCAGTTGCATTCTCATCCTACAAGTGGCTGAATTTTACTAGTGGAGTAAGAGATCTCCAGTAACCATTAAAGTCAACGTTCATCAGCAGTTACTTTATTCTAGTGGCTCAGAGAGCGCAATTTTCATTTCTTGAAGCATAAAATGCTGAAATGCTGTGTCTCCTCTGTCATACAAGAGTACACTGGAGCTTCCATTAATCACTGTAAGTTACTGAAAGATCACAGGCAGAAAAGCACTTGAAAGAGGGAAATATTCTAAATGTTACAAACTTAAGAAAAAACCCAAATCACTGCAAAAATCAGCTTCAGGATTGCAAGTTACAATTACTTGGTGCTGCTTGTGGCAGATCTCATGGACGAAAAAGAAGAGTGGATTCAGGCTTTATTGGATCACTGTATTTGCTTGATTGGTCTATTTTAGCTCAAGTCAATGTGATCCGAGATACACCATCAAGAAGACATCAGATATCGCATTCTGGTGAAAAGTGACCAAATCCAAGAATCACATCTGAATTCACATTTTCAGCTCTGGGCAGCAGTACTGCAGAATGCCATGGTGAAGGGAGTTTGAAAAATCCCTGCTGACACTCAGTCTTCTGGCTGGAAAAGGCTTTTTAGAAGTTTCATTTCTATATTGAAAAGATGAGATGGGGAAAAAACCCATCGAGTTTGCCTAAATTGCCTAAGAATCCTGACTTTGTATTTTTTCTCTTTCAGCATGTGCTTTCTAGTGCCAGAACATCAAAGGTGGCAGGGAAAAAGATCAGCAACAGGATGAAGGGAAACAGCTGTATGGAAACAATACCCTTTATAACTCTCAGAAAGAAATCTTTTATGCTGCAGTGTTCCTGGGAAGGGGACATGTCGTGCCTGGTATCTATCTATCTGACCAGGACATTGACTTCTTTATTACAGTAGGCATTTTCAGATTGTCCCAAAGAAGATAGGAGGCTGTAGGCAGCATGAGAATGCCAATGGTCTTTTTTCCCAGAAGAAGACTGAAGATTATATCTGGAGGCTTAATGCCTTGTTTCAAGCACATATAGGCAAAATTTATTGCAAAATCTCAAGGTGAGGAGGTGGGTCTCTCTCTTTTTTTTTCTTTTCTTTCAGTTTCTTACCCCTTGCTTCTGGGCTGGTCCTTGTTTAAACATGTTCGTTATTCTGAAGAATCTGCTAAATGGGTTTATGCAAAAAACCCCTTTGGATTCAGCTCCTGTGGTGTTGCTGAGTGCCCGGCCCCAAGCGCAAAGTACAACATTTGTGCTGTGTCATCAGCTTCCTCTGTTGCTGGGTGTTATTGCTTCTCCATGGCTGGATGCTTCTATCCTTTAAAGCAGAACAATCAGGAATAAAGAATGTCAAATAAGAAATGAACTATGAAGGACAAATATTTCCATTTCTGCACAAATAACCTCTCCTTGTTAGCCTTGCATGATGGTCTGTGTGCAAAAAAAAGGAAAAAAAACCCCAAACATCTAAGTACCTGAGTGAGCAAAACACCAATTGCATGTTTATTTATGAAAAATAAAGGCAGTTCCTGGCCTGCAATCTCAGAAAGGATCATTGTCTTATCTAATTTGCTCTCCTCTGTAGGAAGCCCATCGTTTCCACCCTGTTTCCTGGTTGAGGTTTTGGCAGGTTTCAGCTTCCCCTTACGGCTGGTTCAACCATGCGGACAAATTCCTATGACTCTGCATGACATGCCAGCTAATAAAGACTACACTGACAGGTCAGAAGAACTTAAAAGACTATGTTTGTGCCAGGGTTTTGTGTGGTCAACTCAGTAGAGATGACCTGTCCTGTCAAGACTGAAACCTTTTCAAAAAGTGTAGGTTTCTGATCACCCTGATCACCAAGATCATTAAAAGCCTTTGCCTCCGTGCTTTGGGGTGACTGTTGACAGTTCAGCACAGGAGATGAGAAGATCTGTCTGCAGCTCTGACTAATTAAAAATTTACTGCTGCATCTTGTGCACCAAGTGTCAATGATGGTGGACACAATATATAGTTAGTTTATGGCATTGGTTTTCTGTGTCAAGTACGAGCAGACAGAAATAAGCTTAAAAGCAAGGAAGCAATGATGTTGGCAATAATTAAATAACACTGAACTGGAAGCTGGTAGCTGTGTGAGACTTGCTGCTGAACCCAATTTGGTTGTTTATGATTTATAAACGCAAGTACTGCTGACTCTGGGAATCCTTTGTAAACCTATTGCTTTTACTGTTGTCACTGAAAGAGTAATACAGATACATTTGGAACAACTGGACTAAAACATGGTTTTACCCAACTCCCAGGCACAGGGTGATGTTTCTGAGTGCTGTGTTACAGACTCACATTCGAATCAGGCTATTGCCTGGAAACAGAACAGGATAATTTCTGGTTTCTACATTTATTAGTCAATTGTATGAAACTGCTTCTCATGTTTTAATTCCCTCCACATTAACAGGGTGTTCATATTTCTGACCCTTGGGCTGCATCCTGCCTTACTGCTTTCACCTTTTCAGAGAAAGGAGTAAATACCTACTTCTACACTGAAAATGGTGGACATGGTGCACGCAATGGGCAATTTTTACTGCTATCAACCCCTGTCCACTATCAGAACTCAGGAACTGGAGCCTTTTCTATCTTCTGCATCATCTGAAAGAATTGATGATTAATTTCTAATTGTAGGACACATGGTATAATGCCACCGCGGTCAGATTTTGCTCTTGTTTAACCATGTGTAACCTCCAGGAGACACTTTATTACTCTTGATGGATGAGCCTGGAAGAGCTCATCTTGACTTTCAGATCCTAAGCTGCATTAATGCCCTGGAAGATGAGAATCTGGAGGAGAAACATTTTGCTAGTAAACAGAGCAAATGAACATACAATAAACCTCTGAGACACAGTAATCCCAGAAACCCATGACACTATTAATAATGGGTCCTTTTCAAAGTGAAGCCACACTTCATGCCCCAAAGCCTCCGGAATTATGTTTGGGTAAGCTGCAGACATCGCATTCCTTGGAGGGCAATAGCTTGTATCTTCCATTTTTTCTGATGCTGCTTATTTTTTTTCCCTTTATCAGAGATGGATATAGTTCCCTTAAGAATCCTCATTTAATTAGCTTCAATCTTTTTTTCACTTTACACTTATTGATCTGGGCAGGATGAGTATACTGGTTGGTGGAAAATTTTAGGGTTTTGCAGTTAGTTTTTATTCTCAGGAAGGATGAAAGAAAGAATTTTGACCTGTTGATAGAGAGGGTGTATGTGTCTTTACCTGTAAACGTGTCACTTTCTACCTATATATATGGTGGGTAACAGAGGGACTTATCTTTGTGGAAGAAAAATAATTCAGCACCCATGCTGGTTATAGATTTGAGCCTGAGCGAAGATCTGAGCCACCGCAATACTGCTTGTCAGGGCTTATTGTCTCTGTTACTGCCCCCAGTCCACATCTTCCCGACCTGAGAGCATTTCCTACAACAAAAGTTTTCATCAACCGTCTCTGTGTTGCATGTGTCTGTAGGAAATGACTCCATGCTCTTGGGCAGACCATGCTTGGGTAGGGCTCTCAGTAGGTTTTCTCCACAACTCGTTACTTCAAACCAAGAAACTGCCACAGAACCTCAAAAGTGCTTGGAAGCCCTCTGCCTCCTTAAACACCTAATTTGAGTGTCAGGTAACAAAATGTCCTCCAAGTACTTAAATGTTCACCAGTGGCTGTGATTAAAACTCAGGATACCCAAAACTCATTAAGACAAGGCTTCCAGGCCCACACTTGGAGTTTCAGCCTTTTCTCCTGCCCCCTGCACATCCTGAGATAAGTCAGGAGATTTGCAGCCAATGTAAAAGACTTTTCTTCCATCCCAGATGGAGTTCCATGCAAGTCCTTGTTGGATGGGGACCCAAGGTAGCATATGTTTGTTGAAGTTCCTGGCTTTAATGGCCACGCAGAGTTTTGAGCGAGGTCTGTGACGCCCATGGTGAGTGCTCTAATCACACTGGGGAGCTGCCTATCTACAAAAAGTTTTCTCATGCTCAATTTGAGCTTTCGGAACCAGGTTTTAGGAATCCATCCCCACATTTGGCAGTGCGGTGCCCACATCCCACCAGAGGGAGTGGAGTGGAATCTACTGCTGGCCATGAGTCTTCTGCCCAGTTTGCAGCTGGGGTATCGTGCTTCTGCTGCAGTTGTCAGTCCAGCAGTTTTCAGTGCTTTGACAGACTGTGTTTCTGAAAACCGGCCTTCCTGCTTTACAAGTGTTATTGATTATAATGTGAGTTGTAGTGCAGCTGGAACTGTAATAGACTCATAAAGGATTTATTTTTTATTTTTTTAACCAGACTTGTGGGTTAAGTGGATACTACATTATGCCATTATTATACCTTCAATATTATTATTTTTCTTTAACTGTGATTGTTTATTATGCATGTGTTGAAGCACAAATGTGGAACAAATGAATCTGATATCAAATTAATTCTGTGATCGGGTTTCCCCCCCTTCCCTCTTTAGTTGCCATAACAATCTGTGATCTTGAAGCAACAATAAAATTAGAATTGCATTAAAGGTGTTTACATCATGTACACTCTGTCTCCCATTATTATTTTTCACTGTAATGAAAGCATTGAGTGTTTGCTTTGGAAGAGAACACCGTTACAGCTCTTGTGTAGCCACGTCTCACGTTGCTTTTTGCAGCCAAAAGTTGTTTGTTTTGAGAAGAGGGAAGGGTATTCTGGGCTGGAGCTTTTGGAGGAGGGGTGATTTTGTTTATGTTTTTTCTTTTAAGATAATATTTTTCTTTTACTTGTAGGATGCAATTTCGGGTGTGCTACCTTTGAATTTCAGAACTTCAAAGAAATGCATCCCTGCTTTTAAATGGGTTGCAAATCCTCCCCCCTACTGTTGTGGAAAGTACATCTAGCTCTTCCCCTTCCTGACACAAAGCAAAATACAGCGACGTGTGCAAGGAAGAGATTTCATTGGTGCGTACGTGTGCACGTGCGTGGGTGCGTATGTGTGCACACAAGTGTATGTATTCGATGTAATTAACTCCCCCTCCCCATGATTGCACAAGCTTCTGCCCCTGGGGATGGGATGAAAGGAAAAAAAACATGACAGATGTTAGTCATATTGCCTAGTGCATGACTTGAAAGTGCTCTGGTAGTTCAGCGATGAGCGTTATGGAAAAACATTTATGGAACAAAGAGGCCGTTATCTCAGCATCTTGACGGTGCTGGGCATCACGGAGCCCCTTTACTGTTGCTCCTATCCAGTCTGGCAAATTATTTCTTGCTGTGACATCTTTCTGTGTAGCCTTTGTAGATAATCCTTGTGATAAAGCTCCCTTCAGAAAAATTGGAGTTTTTATATTTTTAAATACATAACGTGATCACCTTATGCTGAGGCTGGACTTGAATAGAAATACCATGAGAAGATTTTCCTTCTCCATCCGCTAATCCTGCTGTTCTCAGACGCAAACTGTCCTTTGATTATTATTTTTTTCACAAGTTTAGCCTCTGTTAGGAACACAGGATCCATCTATTTATGAAGATTCTGTGTGATTATTTCCCTGATTAATCTGAATATAAGGCATACAGCCACAAGCTAATTCTAAAGCCTTTCCTGGTGGTGCTAACACATCTTTGAATTCTTTATTTCAGATTCTGTACAACACAGACGAGAATTGTTACACTGGGCACAGGGATTTGGGAGGGCAGGATAAAAGAAAATAAAATGCCATGTAGGCTGAGCAAGGAATGTAGTTAGCTGTCATAAATCTCTGGAGACAAGATCTCTCCAGAGCTGGGCTCATCTAGTGATCCCCTCACTGACTCCAGTCCTAAAGATCAAAGAGCAGTCGATTAAAGAACATGTCTTCTGCAGTGATATGCTGCTGGGGTTTAGCTAGGTTGGAATCACCTAACTGAAAGATCACAGCATTATGGTACAATTTTGACTGGAAGGGACTTCAGGAGGTCATAGTCCAACCCACTGCTCAGGGCTGGGACAACTTCAGTGTTCGATCAGGTTGATCAGGGCTAGGCTTAGTTGAATTTTTAATGTCTCCAAGAATGGAGACATTAAGCACTGTCCCAGTGCTTAATTCCATTCACAGTGAACTTCCCTTCATTATATCTAATTGGAATTGCTCTTCCAGCAAATTTTTGTGTCCATCCCATCCATATAACCTTTTGTCCTTTCATTGTGTGCTCCTGAAAAACAGCCAGCTCCATATTCTTTAGGCTGTTGAAGACAGTTATATGATCCCCCACCTCCCCTCTTCCTCTGAAGCTGTCTCTTCTCCAGGATGAACAAAGTGACTCTCTCAGTATCACCTTGGACATCATGTGCTCTGGCTCGCTCATCATTTTGGACTGTCACCAAACTTGACTCACTCCAATTGGCTGATCACTTTCTTGGTGCCCCAGATTGGCCACAGTACTCTAGTTGTGGTCTCACAAGAACCAAATAAAAGTGAATAATCAATTACCTTGTCCTGTTTATGGAGCAAAGGACATGCTCTGGGATACCACAGACACCAATACTGCAGAGCCTTTTGAAGCTCCTGCCAGGGCTAGTAACTTGTGTAAATGATGGTTCTTGGAATGTTCTCACCATATAAAATCCACATTGATCCAGGAAAAAAGTACTAGTTGTCTCAAAAGAGGTCCAAAGACTAAGTGATGTTGGGTGGTGGCTTTTAGTCTTGATTGTGGCCTGTCAGGGTGAGGGCTAAGGTGTTTCAGGGCAGTTGGCAGTCTCCTGCTCCTGGTTACACCTCTTGCCCTGACACAGTTATGCTTACTGCTCCATGCCATAAGCATGCTGTTTGGCTGCAGTAGCTGCTTCTGGAGGAAGTCAATTAAGTCACTTAGAGAAGGTTCTTGGGTGTAGCTGCCATGATAACTCAGTGTAGGCTCTGGAAATAGGACCAGACCAGTTCTCGTCCCTTATAGCATGATGGAGTAGATACCCTCATGGTAGCCCCAAGATTACAGTGTATTCAGTAAAGATTTTTGCTTAAGAAAAAATCTTATCAGCTTTGCTTCAGAGAATGGAGATCCTTGCAGTTGTGCCTATTCTGTCTTCCAGACCTGAAATTTCATCTTTGCACAGTGGATCCAACTCCTTGGAGGTAGTATGGTGGGGCTCCGTGCCATCTGCCAGTGCGTGGCAGGGACATGCATGACTATCATGCTTCTAAGCTTTTATATTTTAAAGTAAATGCTTTACACCATGAGCGTTTACTATTTTGAGAAATCAAACAAAAACCTGAGAACTTGATTACTTTGTTCTTCTGATGACTCAAATCACAAGGTTTGCTGCAGCACTTTCACACACTCACTGCTGTACTTGTGCTTTCCTTTGGGTGACTTAGTGCTACACAGAGCATCTTTGAGAGTACTCCAGTGATTTATAACATGCTTTCTAGTTGAGGGCATGTATTTATCATGTTACAACAAACCAATGATTAATAGTTGCCATAGTGATAATGAGAACTTGAAGTCTTCAAGTGCTACAGAGTCAAATGCAAGCCTTGGCACATCTTTCCTGCAAAGCAATCGTGGTGGGGTCTTAAAAATAGAGGCTCAGGAACCAGCGTCACTTAGTAACACTTTAACACCCCATGGAGAAAACATTAAAAAATAATCATACGCTTATTTAGAAATGTGGAAAAACACAGATGGGTAAGACTCACTTCAGGTTTTTCACTGCAAGAAGACATTTAAATATTTTCACAGAATCTGTTCTTTATTTCTTTTTATTTTTTTTCCTAATGCAATTGAAAGCTGCTGCTTTTTACTGCTAAGTTTTCCCTTCTTCTTTCCCTTGCTCATTTGAAATGCTTTACTCATTGAAATGTTATTTGGACAAAATCTTGACTTTCCAAGGACCTGCCAATGCTTCTCTTTAATCCAAGGCGCGTAATCATTTCTCTTCAAGTTACCAACTTGATACCAACTATCAATTAGCAGTCTTTTCAGGGATACACAGATTTTCCCACCATTTTTCCTTGATATTCTGTAAAGGGAATTGTCATTCAGACATCTGTGGGGACTCTAGGGCATATGAGTAGCTGCAGAAGCTCATAGCTGCTTGTTCAAGACCAGGTTGGTCCCAAGTCCCTCTATATTCAACAGCCTGTGCTGCATTTTGCTGTGGTCAAAGAGGAGCTTGTTAGAGATGGGAAACCTGCACCCAATACCTGGTGAAGTTAATTTTGGTGATGTGACCAAGCAGTCTCAAATTATTCCTCAAAGAATGTCAGTGTGCAGGAAAGACTGACCCTGTTATCCTCCACTGGTGACAGCTGGTTGCAACATTTAGCCTGGAAATGAAGATTCAGCAAAAATATAAATAAAATGTTGAGGGCCAGTGGCAAAGCCCTCTTCTTCTACCTGATGCCTCCTGAGATTATTTGTAAATGAGAGTCTCATAATCCACAGGGAGAAGCAGAGAGCTGACTTGGTGACCATTAACTACTACAAGAACTAATTAAGTGAGAGGGAAGGAATCTGAAACCACTGGGACATGCACAAGCTTTGTTTTGTTTACTGGTACAGAGAAATTTCAGCTGAGGATCTGAAATATAAGTTGGCTGATTCATCCAGGAGATCAGATAAAGAGCAAGGCAGGAGGCATTGTGCCAAAGTAAAGAACATGCACAATATTGTTTGCCCTAAATGTGCAGCTAATGTAATAGGAAAGAAAATTGACGAGAAACCTCCCCCTTGTGCGACTTCTGCATTTCCCCTCCCTTCGGGGCTTTTCCTGCTCTGAAGCATCAGGATCCTGTACTGCAACTGGTGTAAAATTATTTTTCTTGCTTCCTCAGCCTGTGTTTGTGGGAATCTGAAATCACTGTCAGCTCTTTGGAGCACGGAAGTTTGAAGACTGCTGAGGGATACCAGGCTGTCCTCACCTCAACAGTAGTATATTAGACAAAAACAGAAGAACATGCATTATCAGGACTCCCATGCAATGTGAGAGTTAAGGGAAAACAAAGATAAATTGTTCTGGTGTTACCAGCAAGTTACAAAACTGTAATTGTTAGCCAGTGCTGCTCTGCAAGCCAGTGCTAGCAGGTATCTTCATTGGGCGTTGGGCCAGATGATCTGGGGGTTGGACTAGATGTCAAGAGGTCCCTTCCAACCCCATATCATTCTGTCATTCCACCAACTCACACAGCCATTATGCACCCAAAAACTTCGAGACCTGTGAGTCCCTATTGCCAGGTGTTGCCATACACATGTCTCTATTTTGCCAAATGTCTGATGGTTGCACCAATGTTGCCAACATGGCCCAGTCACTATGAACTCATAAGACCCATGTGTGTAGGAGCCACAGCCTACTTGTGCTACACACAACACACACAGGTAGGTCAGACATGTTGACTTTGTTGTGTGAGATGATCTTGCATTCTACCTTTCTAATTAGGTCAAGAGGAACACGATGCTCCAGCAGCTTTGCGGACTCGGGGTAACTACTTTAGCACTAAAGTGGGAATTGCCCCAGAGACTGCGTTGTGTCCTGTACATGTACTCTAAGCATTGAACACAGGTAATGAAGCTGTTGAAAGGCAGCAAAAATTTGAGCCCTTTCAGTGAAGCAGCTAAGTCACAATGCTCCCAGACAGGATGGAATGTATGTCTGTAGCACTGAGATGTCACACTGTTGTACATGACAAATTTTGCCCCTAATGAGGGGCTTCACCCAAGCCAACATTGTGCCACTTAGAGTTTCCTTGGGTTGCCCTAGCTTGACCAAAGGTATTGTGTTTTCTGCAGCCAGAACAAGCTTTGTGAGTTGCCAAAATAACCCTGAGACTTCACATAAGCAACAAGTTTGCGTGTTATTTCTGAGCTGTAAAATTTTCCAAAAGAGACAAAACCATCACTTCAGTGAGAAGGTTTTTTGAACAAGTTTTTGTTCAATTAGCACAACTTGATTTATTGCTAGGTGAGCCCTCAAACAGCCTGTAATTACAGATCCACAACTGCAAAGTAGGAAGATTATGAAGGTTAAACATATCAAGTCTTTGCATGAGAAGGAAGTGATCAATGAAAAAAGAAAGAAAAAAAAAAAGTGGAGTTAACAAGAGATAAAAGGATTCAAGAGCGTGGCAGATAGGTTCGTGCTAGGACATTCTGTAATGAAAGGAGACAGCACAGCAAATGAAAGCAGAAAACCCTGATATTGCTCACAGAACTATTAAAAAATCTTAGATGTAGTCTTCACAAATAACTCTCATTTTGAGGGCTAGTGCGCTTTCTTTTCAGTCCCAAATTTACCTGCTGTGCTAATGCAGTGTCCTCTCACATTCTTTGTTGAAAATTAATTACTTGAGTAATAAGGATATATAAAAAAATATCTTCAAACAGGTTACAAAGAGTTGTTTGCACTGAAGGGAAGTTGCCCACTGCATTTTAAGTTTGCAGCATGAATAAATCTCTTTGTGTTCTCATTTCAGTGCTTTCTCACACGCTGTGTCCCACCATTGTGCCTAGAAGGGAGAGACAAGTACAGCCTTTTGGGCTGGCTAACCTTGTCCCAGAAGGATTGCTCTTATAGACCATTCTCTGCTCTTTGGAGTCTTTAGTCCCATGGGAGGAGAAACTTTCTGTGCTGCCCCAGAGGCAGGCTTGCCCTCTATTACATTTCACTTTAAGGAAATATTTTCCTGATCTTCAGCCTTTATGTCTCACTTGCTTAATTCCTTCCCCCTGCACCTAGTTAAATTCCCTTGTACAATCCTAAATAATTAATCACCTCCTTCATTCATTTTCAAACACTTGTTGAATACAGAGCAGAGAACAAAAATTACTCATAGGAAGAAAAGGAATGGGAAGTGGATGAGAGAGGATGAGTTGAGAGGCGAGCAACGGGGAAAGAACGATGCTCCAAGCATAAAATCCAAGCTGCTGGTAAAAGCAAAAGGGATAGAGGAGCACTGCAGTGCCTTGTGGCTGATTTCTGCTGCTTACTTTTGCATATTAATTTGGGAAGGCAATACACAGCTCCTCGTGAGGCCTTAGAGCTTCTGCTCAGAAGAAGAAGAAGGTATCCTTTGATGCCTGTCAGACAGCAGCAGCATGCAGGCAGTTTCCCCAGGCATGGCTGGGCAAACAAACGTAAAATGGGAGTGGTGGTGAGTGCACCAGGAACACAAGCCCTGCAGCCATCTCGATGCCCTACAAGCCTTTGGCAGGTGCAAGCTCCTCAGGGGAAGGCAGCTCTGTGTATCTGCAGAAGCAGGACTCAAGAGAGCTTCCAGCAATGACAGCAATGTTCCTCACAAACTTGATTTCTCAAGGACACGGGCGGATTTTGCTGCACAAAAATCTATTTTGAAGAGGACTGGTTTGGTTCAGTTTGTTTTTTCTGTGTATTTAGTTTTCTTAGACCTTGAAGGCTGAAGATCTCAAATTTTTAGGCAAGTCCAAAAATGCATTCTTCCAGGACTCCTTCCTGGCAGAAGCATGACCCAGTGCACTGTGTCCAGCTACCGCCAGCTGAACACCCAACCAGGATGCTACAATCTCTGCACTGAGATCCCTTCCTCACTCTCCTTTAGTGGAGAACAAGCCGTTTCTTCAGAGTCAAGCTAATGTCTGACCCACATCTCATGATATCTCTCTAGCTTTCCCTACAGGTGTACAGCCATGCTCAAATGACCAAACACTTTGGCTGACTGGGCCCAAGGGCTGGCCACACAAAAGCTCTTATGGCTAAGAATACAACTTGGCACAAGTCCTCTGTGTTGAACTGCGCAGCCCTGGGGACTGTAGGTAAGAAACTTTTCAGTTCTTTGCCCAAGGAAGAGAGGGCAGTCAACAAGCGGGGAGATGGCTAATTGTTAATAGAAAAGAGTAAGGCTAAATGAGCTCAAGAAAGTGAGGCTGGAGGAGAAGATGACACTGTGAATGCCTCTTGTTGTGACTGTTTGCCCTCCATGCAAAGTTACTTGGTGTTGTTTCCAGGAATCATGCACTTTTTATTTATTCACACCTGGAACATGACCTCTCATCTAGGAGCTCTGTTCCACCGAGAGTAAATTTATGGCTGGCATCTGCTCCTGCATCAGGCACAGGGAGGTGATTTACGGCAAAGTAATTGCATTCTGACCCAGTGACAAGCCATTTTACTGAGATGTTGAAGATATAAACAGTCAGGCTGTGGCATAAGCGTGGCTACAATTTCAGTAGCTGTGAAAACACATGTCCTGGTCTACCCCATAGCACCACTGCTGTTCAGAAGTTGGATGCAGCTACAACTCTCTTTTCAAGCAGCAGGAACACTAAAAGGGAGGCACGTGGGTTGGGATGGGACAGTGCTAGGGGTTTATTTCTATTGGGAAATACATTGTAGCACAAATGATAGCTGTCTACTAAGCAAGTATCCCCAGTCATGAAGAAGGTGCTTGGAAGGGGACGGGGAAATGGGCCATCTCATGTGGGAATTTGTGGTAGCATTTGACTGTGTAAGGCCCGTGAAGATGCCCATGGGATCTACTGGTTTGGCAGATGGCGTATGCAAAAGAAATAGTTATCTGGAAGCAGATTTGCCTACGCAACCTTATTTGCTGGGCTTGTTTCTCCTTCTTCTGTGGATGGCCGTGGTTTGAGGCAGGAACCTGGGATGTGGGTTGGAGAGAAGAACTGACCCTTCCTGATCCCTTCCTCTCCGTGTGCTTAACGTTGGTCAAGGTCTTCATGTCTTTCTAGTCTGCATGTTTTCAATCCCTAACTGAGTGGTGTTACTATTTTCCCTTACCCTTTGCACAAGATTTCTGGAAACTTGAGGTTTGCTGAGGGTGTGGGGAGAAGGGTGAAATGCACAAAAAGCTAGGATGAAGGCGGGACAAAAGGAGGCCCCAAACCTTTTGCCACAAGATGTTCTCCTGCCTGTGGAAAGGAGGATTGCCTTTGGCAGCTGGCAGCAGACTGATACTGGATTAAAAAGGAACAGGTGGGTGGATGGGTTCCTGCCAGCTGCAAGTACAAAGATCTTGGCCATCCTGGAAGTGGTGCAGCCATAGATCTGGTTTTGTCACTACTGAGAGCCTATGTATCACTAGTAGCTGTTTGGGCCAGTGAAAACATTGCCCAAGAGTGTTCTTCACAGCGTGGTGGTGAGCAGAATCCAGGTCCTGCCTCCCAGGGTGGGCTATGAGTGTGCTGTGTGACCTGCTGTAGAAATGCTGTTTCCTTTCCTACCACTTTCTGGAGTTTCTTTGTGGTGTGGTGTGGTTTGTTTTTTTGTTGTTGGTTTTGGGGTTTTTTTGTTGTTTGTGTGTGTGTGTGGTTGTTTTTCTTTTTTTTTTTTTTTTTTTTTTTTTTTTTTTTTTTTTTTTTTTTTTTGCTTGAAATGAAAGGGGAGANTCTCATTTTGGCGTGAAAGTAAGAGAGAGAAGTGGGTGAGATACCGTAATGCGCTACCTATCTCCTCAGCCTGGACTTGCATTACACCTACAGAAGAACAAGTGCAACCCAAAGCAAGTGCAAGTGCAACATCCATATTTCACACTGCTTCAGAGCCCACCCCATCATGTTTGCAGATGACATCAATTTGATGGGGGGAGGGTGTCAAGGGCAGGACTGCCATTCACAGCCACCTTGACAGGCTGGAGAAAAGGACTAGTGAGAACTTTGTGAAATTCGAGGAGGACAAATGCAGAGACCTGCACCTGGGAAGGAAGAGATTCTTGTAGTGGAAAAGGCTGGGGATGGAAAGGCGGGGGAGGAGCACTGCTGAAAGACCTGGTGGGAGGTGACCATAAAGCAGCAGTGTGCCCCTTGAAGCAGAGCCAACATGCTGCATGAAGAGCAGCAGTCAGGACAATTAGGGAAGCAACTATCCCCTCTGACCCCAGAGACACGTGTTATACCACACCTAGATACTGCAGCCAATCTTTGGTTCCTCCAGTACAGAAAAGTGATGGACACACTAGAGGGAGTTCAGCAAAAGGCCACTAGCATGGCTGGGCAGGCAGGAGCACTTGCCTACCAGCAGAGGCTGATGGCTTGTTCAGCCTGGAGCAGAGACATCTTTGGGAGTACCTAACAGCAGTGCCCTCCCCTGATATCTATGAGGAACTTCTAAAGAAGTTTTACAGGGCTTTTTGCAGTAGCATATGGCAAGGTGTGAGAGGCAAGGGACACAAGTTGCATCGGGAGAGGTTCAGCCTGGATATCAGGAAAAACATCTTCACCATAAGGACAATCCAGTAGTGCAACAAATAGCCTGAAGAGGCTGTGAAGGTTCCTAGTTTTTCATTTAATAGTCTTTAAGGGACAAGGAGAGGGACTCTTTGTCAGGAAGTCTAGTGATAGGACAAGGGATAATGGTTTTAAATTGGAAGAGGGAAGATTTAGATTGAATATTAGGAAGAAATTCTTTGTTGTGAGAGCGGTGAGGCACTGGAACAGGTTGCCCAGAGAAGTTGTGGATGCCCCATCCCTGGAAGTGTTCAAGGCCAGGCTGGATGGGGCTTTGAGCAACCTGGTCTGGTGGGAGATGTCCCTAGCCATGGCAGGGGGGTAGGAACTTGATGATCTTTAAGGTCCCTTCCAAGTCTAACCATTCTATGATTCTGTGATTCTTTTGACCAGGAGGATTCAGGATCTGGGGCAGGGGTGGTGCTGCACTGTGTGGCATGATTGCACCAGGATCAGAGACCAAGGTTGGTGTGGTACAATAATGTAATAATTTGGCACATCCCCAAGAAAGGTAAGCGATTGGTTCCTGGGGATCCTCAGCACCAAAAGTTGAATTGGATGAAACTAATGAGATAGGTGCTCTATAGATCACATAAGTACAACTCCTTGGGGGTCTGGCTGTTCTGTCACAGGGATAGTCTGTGCACACAGATCCTCTATAAAGGATTTCCATTGCAGTCAGTGGTTTTTCAGCCCAATTCCCATTTAGGGCCTGTGGGACGTCACCTGGGGCTCATTTGTTAACAGTAAGATTCACTGAATTTCACCTTCAGCTGTCTACAAATTAGACCCCTAGAGCTCAACTATTTCTTTATAACTGCAGGCATTAATGCCATTTGAGTTTCCCTGGAGTATCTAAGATGGCCCACGTTTAAGAAAGTGAATAAAAGCTTTAAAGTGGGATTCAACTCACGGACTCATCCTTCTAAGCTTTGGGATCCTTAGCCAGGCATCTTGAGACACCAGACTCCTTTGCTTATGCTATTTATAGCCCCTGAAATGGTCTAGGACATCCCACCTTGGAGGTCACAGATGTCCTGTTCATCCTGCATCATGTCAGCACAGCCTTCGTGGATGGTTCAGAGACTCGAGGATATCTCAAACAGCACTAGATGCCTGTATCCGGCAAACAAATTAAGCCATACTTGTCTACTTCAGGGCAAGCAGAATAGTTCTGCTGACCAATTTACAGTTGCCCAACATGAGAGTTAAGACTCTTGGTGTACCTGGAAACACCTCAGCCTGGGTCTCTGAGTCGGCTAAGCCATCCTGATGAGATTGCCTAAACAGAGGTGCCTAGAGGCACCTGAGATACCTAGAGTAGTCTGAGACACCCACAAAGGGCTGACAGATATGAAAAAAAGACCTAGAGACCCTGCACTCTTCTGCTGTAGTGGTTGCAGCTTGTGGTTAAAGCAGGGTGTCCTCAGGCGCTGGGAGCATACTTGATGTCTCTGCTAAGAAAACTGAATACTGCTCCTGTTCTTCCCACACAGCCAACAGAAAGCCAGCAACACCTCCAGGCAGCTGCTCCACTCTCTGGTCTTAGGCACACTGCTTCAGGTGGGAATAACTGGTTCCAGGATGCACTTATGTTACCCTGAGTAGCAGAGATGACTACAGGGGTAAGCAGTGGTATGCGTCTGCTTTGAGGGGTGCTGGTCTGAGGTTGAGCAGATCCGTCAGTATCTCAGACCTTTACAGTCTATGCCCAAGAAACCTGATCAGGGACTTATATGGTATGACTGTGGCCTGAAAAATCACTTGTGCACATGCTGTTGCCTGAAACAGCCCACTGTCGCCTTCTATTATTGCTGCTGCTTATCCATTTTTAACCGTAATGACACTGGTGTCAGGTGAGTTTGACTGACTTAAGTTTCTTCTGATTTCCAGTTAACGTCTCTTCCCTAATAGGTCCTGGGCATGCAGGTGCCCCCCATTCCCCAGGTGACACTGACTCTTCTCCACAGGGCTTTAAATACCACGTGCATCAATGAGGGGCGACTACCTATTGAGAGGAGAATGACAGAATGACTGAATGACGAACTATTTCACCTTCATCCATGCTTCTTACTGACTTATAAATCAATATGAGCTATCCCGTGGTTGCCCACTACATTGTCAACTCCACCTGGGTGAGCAGGGCAGGACAACTGCAAAAATTTCTTTAAGTACGTTCATTTTAGCATTGGACTTTGGCTTATAGAGATGTGAAAACTGTTAGTGGTGACACAGAAATGTTAAAAATTCTCTTCTTTCACTTACCTACAGGAAAAGAATAAAATGATTTCTGGTCCAACGCTGTAAAAATCTACTTAACTACCATTGCTATTAAAGATACAATATTTCCCAGCAGGTACTTCAGGTACCTTGGACTGAGAATGGTACAGAGCGCTCTGATCCATTGATATGAACCTTTAGGACTCTTTGAGCACACCAGCAGCATCCCAGACAATGGGGAACATGCTGTTTTCACGCTCATATCCATAAAAGACAACCAGGATGACCCAGCTCTCAGTAGGCTAGTTTGACATTACGTTGGCAAAATAATGGAAATACTGATATGGGTATAAAGGGGTAGAAGACATTAAAGAAGAGGTAAACAATTAATGCCAATCAACAGGCTTTTTAGGGAGGAAAGGTTGTCAAACTCGATTTCATTCTTTGATGTGATTGTAGGTTTTGGCTGATAAAAGTAATTGCAAAGATGGAATATACTCTGACTTTTGTGTGTTTGACAGAATCGTGTTCCTGTTAAAAAAAAATAGCGTTCTACCCTATCAATACAAGACACATAAAATGGATTAAGAACTGGCTGATGTGTCAACAAAGAAGCTGTCAAAGGGGAATCACTGTCGAAGAGTATTTTTTGGAGCGGTTCTGCAGGGACCAGTAATAAGTCTGAATGCTATTGCATATTTTCACTAATGACTTGAAAGTAAATATTAAAACTCCTGATAACTTTGGAAAATAATGAAGAGAACTAGGAATTACACAAGAGCGCTCTTAGTACAGTTGTAAGCCAAGCTTTCAAGTCTAAGAACAGGCAAGTAGACCACACACATGGGAACCTGGTGCACAACACATCTGAAAAGGATTTAGCCTTATTAAAGAAGTAACCCCAAAATAATTCTCCCAATATGGCATTTTGTGGCTCTTGCATGTTATTCTTTGCAAGGCCTGATGCAATCCCTGACTGTGTAATTCAGAGGAGTAGAATAGGGATGTAATTTTTAATTCTGCATGCTGCACCACTAGACTTGATGTTGAATTAATTAATCTGGCTCTGGTACCCCAAATTTAGAAAGGATGTCAGGAAAAAGAAAAAAAAAAAAGGGTTGTAGAAATAAACCACAGGAATTATTCTGGGATCAAAACCTCATTGTTGTATGTGGATGCTTCCAGAACATGATACATTTATTTTATGAAAAAAGGGGATAAAAAGCAACTGGAGACCTACTTGTGATCATCTTTGGGAGGAAAACTGTAGATACAAAAGGGCTCTTTAGTGTAGCGGAACCGAGCAGAGCCAGAACCACAGAGAAAAAAACTGCAGAAGCATGGGCAGGGATTCGGCAGATTGTGCGTCTCTGGGAAGTGGTGGACTTTCACCCCAGTGACTCTGGATTATGACTGAAACCTTTTCTTGTGTATATGCTGACTTGATCAAGCACAGGGTCGGGTAAAACAAGGTTGTCCTACATGTGAAGGGTGAGTCTTGGTGATTTATTGGTCCCCTCTAACTTGCTGCTCAAAGGCACGGAGCTCTGAAACCTACAGTACAATGAGCTGAAAAACCCACTGCATGCTTTCCCACAGGACTTCATCTCCGGTCTTCCTTCTGCCTCTTTCCAAAATCCCTCCCTCCAGCAAACACCTCTGTGGTCTCCACTCTGGGGCACCAGGCCATGTGGGTGAGCCAAGAACGAAATTTTATTCAAGCCATCGGTCAGAGGGATGTGAGATAATGCTGAAATGTTTGCCTGGTGTGTTTTCAGGCAGGTTTTTCCTGAAGCGAAAATGCCAGCAAAACTTTGTACCAAAACTTTGACGCTGTCTCCTTTTGCTGGGAACTCAACAATTTATGCGTATGCTGTGAGTGAGATGTCCCCAGAGCAGCCCAGACAGGCTGGGACATCGCTCCCAGCAGTACCATCTTCAGGAAACAAGTCTCTAAGATTCAAATGCTTCTTTGTTTATGAAATAAAGTCCACCAGACCTATCGGCAATTGTTTATGCTGAAGAGCACACTCCCATTAATGTTAATGGTGCTTTGGAGCATAAATCCTTGCTAATTGATATAGGAATGTATCCCAGAAGAGCTTACTTTACTGCTGATTTAGCTGACAGATATAAATGTGTGTGAGGGAAATATTAGCATTCATGTAAAACAATTAGGTTATCAACAGGGGCAAACGATTCAGAAAATGACTGCAACTTTCCAGCTCCTTTTAATGGAAAAAAAAAAAGTCTGATAATGAGAAAAATCAGAGGGAATACAAATATGAGCTAATTGTTGCTATTACTTAATATTTGTGTTACATCAGCAGCCTCTGAAAACCAGGGCCGTGTCCCCGCCTGAACTTTGTGCCGATGTGGGATGGACATGACCATCCTGTTGCCCACCCAAGTCAACCCTCTCCATGGCCTCTCTGGGGGAGCAGTATTTTGGGATTATGAGTCTAATGAACCTGGCCATCAGACGTTGAGCTCAAGAACATTTGTGAAATGTATATGAATAGAGGAGAATGATACAAGCAACGGATAGATTTCCACAATTTAATTTTTTTTTCTTTTCTTTTTTTTTTTTTTTTTCCAGATAATATAATGGCATATGAAAAGTGAGGCAGTAATGCAGTCCAAAAGAAAAAAAGAAAGCAACCCCCACCACTCTCCTGGATCTGTCGCGAAAGGCTGACATTATCGAAAGTTTGCTAAATACAAGAAGTACGGGTAGTTCCATAAAAAACCAATTGTTTCAAAGCTACAATTTTATGGCAAATGTACAGCCATCGAAGGAATAAATTTTTCCGTGTACTCAACAGTTTTAGCTTTTCGACTCTCATTTAATTCATGGGTTTTGATGTGAATTTTTTTTTTCCTACAAGAAGGCTCAGATACAGGAACCGTACAGAAAGCCACACATCTTCCGCAAAAAGATGCTTTGACCTCCAGTGTTGAATCTGCGATATTGAGCATACGGGGTTTTTCCTTTTTTAACTCTAAATCTGTCTAGAATCAGGAGGAAAAAAAGTCACATACCAAAAAGAAGAATAGTATTGTTTGTGGAAGTAATATAGTATCATTTCATTACATTTTCTGATTCACATATTTTAGCTCTTTCTTAGTTCTAGTGCAAAAGCAAGTACATTTGCTTCTGCAAATATGGAAAAAAAAGTAGACATTTCTCCATTTTAGCGTTTTTGCTGCAAGTCACTGAATGGTAAGACTTTTTCTCCCCACAGACTTCAGTAAGCCTAATTTTTAAGGTTTCTGTTTTTAATGAACTATCAAGCGAATTATATATAACATTTGCCTGGGCACAGTTAAAGACCAAGTACCCAGTAAGATTTCATACAACAAAAAGTGCCCAACCCTAGAAACATGATTTTTTTTTTTCCTTTTTCCATTTAATGCTCATAAAATTTTACAGACAACAGAATCCTTTCTTAAGCTTTATTTAAGAAATCGAATACTATTATAGTTCAATATATATAAGACACATCCAGTATTGTGTTCCTGATAGCAAGTGCATAGATTTTGTTAAGATATCATTTTTATATTTTAAAATTTTTTTTTTATTTTTTTATTTGTTACTCAGTAGCATGTTTCATGATCACACGAAGGGATATTCCCAGTGATTTTGCTAAGAGCATGAGAGAAAAAACAGAACACAGCAAAGTAGTGAAACTACAACAGAGATGAGGAACAAAAACAATCAGGCAAACTATCAGTACAGTCGATTCCTGATAAGTGAATAATCTGATTGCTTGGTCACAATGCTTTATTCACTTATCAGGAATGATTCACACTACATTTTGTTACTGTTTTCTTTAGCCTAATACCTAAGAGTCACACTGGGCAAAGGCACACACACTCTGGCAGGCTATTCTTTAATCAGCAAGTCTTGTGACAGTTTGGTAATTTCCCATGGCGATACACATATAGCTAACAAAGAGACATTTTGCTAACACTGCAAGGTGCCTTACATAATTGAAATTAAAAAGCATGCATTTAAGCAGGACAAACTGTTCAGCTGCATTGCTTTAAGGAACTCATTTTTCCCCATTGTTGAAATAAAAAAAATTAAAAAAAAAAAAAGAAGAAAGAAAACCCTGCATCTTTCAGCCCTGAGTATTTAAAAGAAACCCAACTGCAGTAAGTGTCCTTTTTTTTTTCAGTCATATTTTTGGAAGAAAAGACCCTTCACAAAGCTCTAGTTTCTTTCCTAAGAACAAGTTTTGGAGAAAAAAAAAAAAAGAAAAAAAAAAAAAGAAAAAAGAAGAAAACATTCACAGCAACCTAAAAAACCCAGAGACCAATTCTGATTTGTCAATCATGCAAGTCAACACTTACTCAACTGAATCCACTGGTGTCAATATTATCCAACTCAGGATCATAAACTCTAGAGGTGTCAAAGACCCAGGATATATTGTCTGGCCACTGGTTTCTGCTCTCCTGCCTGGGCTGTCCACTACAAATGGTTTCAGATTAAACTTAAGAGTTGCATGGAAGGCATTTGCTTGGACCCCTGATTTCAGATAACAGACCCTGCAAGATGACACTTGAACTTGTTTGGGACTCCAGCTTCATCACTTATTTGCCTTTCATGGAAAAGGTAAAAGTGAAAAAAGCCAAAAAAAGAGAAAAAATCTGAAGAAAAATATCATGCAGTAACAACCAGGCCAACTCATGAGCCACCATAAAATTTCAAAACTCTTCCAAATGTAGGAGCCAACATGGAAACACCCAGTGCGCCATGACCTCCTAGGACATTACTCGAGGTGTGTGTGTGCGTTTGTGTGTGTGAGCCAAAGCCAGAGTGCCAGAAAGACCAGGGGAGAGGAGACATGAGGGAGGAGTGTTGTTTGGGTCTCATAAGAGCACTTTTAAGTGGTCTTTGATTCCTGAGCATCACAGAAAGTGGGACAAAGGAAAGGGACGGGGGCGTATGGCTTGAATTCCAGAGAGCACTCGCCGGTGCTGCTCTCTCCTCCTTGGGTTTGGTTTGGTTGGTTTTGTTTATTTTTTTTCCCCCCTCTCCAAATTGTAAGGTCGGTATATGTGATCAGACAACGGAGAAAAGAGAGACTTCTTGTAAACCAGAACAACATAGATGTTTCTTTGCAGCTTTTATTTCATCATGGTAGGTACCAGGTGGGGGAGAGCAGAGAGGTTCTTGTGAGGAGGAAAAAATTATAGGAAATGAAAGAATAAAAAAAAAGCTAAAAGCCAACGGTAAAAAATAATAAGGAAAAAAAAAGTGCTATGGTATTTCTTTTGTCCCTTTTGAGATTTGTGTAATACTATTAGCCAACAGCAAAAATATCACCCATTTGAACAGCAGGGGATTTTCCCACATCATTTATGTTCTTTTTTTTTTTTTTTAAAAAAAACCCAAACCTTCAGCTAGCTTTTAACAAAAGGTTTTCCTGTGCTCACTTGGATTTTATTTTATTTTATTTTTTAAATTATTATACCTATAACTGCACATAACAAGCTTGATCACCTGGTAGGCTCTCACAGCCCTAGTTAAGATGTGATTAGTTTCTAAGGAGAATTTGACTAACACCATATGCCATCAGATTACTGTGCAGTTTTGGAAGAAATCCCAAGGCTTTTTCTCAAATGTTTCATGTGCTTCTGCAAAGTAGCAGGAGAGTATTATTTTAGGTTTTTTTTAATGACTAGGAAGAATTGATCTCCATAATCTGTATTTTCCAGACTGACTGAAATGTCACAGCAAAAAAAAATAAAAATCTTTTCAGGTGGCTTCTATGTGTTTGTGTGCAGAACCTTTCGCAGTTAGAAGGCTAACAAAAGCTACCTTCAATATGACTTTGCAGGAAACTCATTTAAAATGCTTCCTGCTCAGAGAGATTATCCAAGTGATAAGGCATGACTAGGGGGAGGAAGAGAGAGGAAAAAAAAAAAAATCAAAGAAACCGTAACATGTCTAAAATGTACAAGTCCTCTTTTGCCCCCCAATCAGATATTCACTTAGGTGGAATCGACTGTATCTTTTGTACACAACCAACAAATAGAGAAAAAAAAAAAAAAAAAAAAAAAAAAAACAGGCACGTGAAACAGTGAGGTGTGTAGATGTATTACCAACACAGAATGACCACCAACAATACAACACACAAAGTAGAGAGACAAGTATTAGGAAAATGGTTTAATATTGGAGACAGAAGCAAAAAACTGCATCACACAATAACATACGTTACAAAAATAAGTCTGACTGTTTCAACTACACGGTTATGTTCACAATGAGGACAGAAGAATCAGAAAAAACTCTGATCTAAACAGCAAAAAAGCAAACCCCTAACGGTTTAACTAATACATTTATCCACGCAAAGTGACCGAGTACTCCTAATTCTAATTACCTTATTGTGTAACTGCACGATACAGAATAAAAAGTGAAACTTACCGCTTTTGTTAAGACAAAATTCTAAACACTAGATATAAGCAAAGGGAAAAAAAGAAATCAAGCCAAAGTTTTGAATTCTCTAAACAAAACCAACTCTCTTTCTACCATCCAGAAATCAAACTTGAAAATCAGTCATGATCGAGGGGGCCCACCAGAGTAAGCCACAAAAATTTCCATTTGTTTTTTAATCTCCAGTATAAAAAGTTCCACTGGTACAAAATGCATAAGTACAATCAAGTTGTAGAAATAGGAAAGCCTGCTTTTTTTTTCTTTTTTTTGTTCTTTTTTTTTTTTTTTGGCTCAAATTCCATCAAACAACAAAATCCAAATGCATCAATAAAACAGAAACAATACTCAAATGGTCTTACAGCTTCCACTAGATTGCATTAACTTTGGCTTTTCTCAGACAATACTTAAAAACTAGTTCGTAATTCTAAACAAAATGATAGTATTATTAATCTACAAACAACAATTCTCACAGCACAAAAAAAACACAAATACATAGGTTTGATTTTTTTTTGTTGTTTTTTTTTTTTTTTGTATGACATTATCCAAAAAGGTAATGAAACTACAGGATATTTTTTTTTCCTTTTGTTAATTAGCACTTAAGATAATAAAAACAGAAACAGTAAAATGATTCCAGAGTAGCACAAGCCAAGGAACTGTAACCCCTATGGTGAAAGAAAGATGAACTTGTTACTCCTTTGAGGACTGCCATTTCATCGCAATTAGCTAATTTGTTTGAAAAAACAACTAGTCTAGTCTTTTGATTAGAATTTTGTAAAGCAATTTCCCTTGTTTTTCTTCCTCTCTTATTAGGCCCTTGCACCCTTGCAGCTTTTTCCTTTCAATATTTTGAAAGAGAACTAGTAGACAATTTGTCTCCAAGGAGGAGTATGTTTGGGTTTTTGGTTTTTATTTGATTTTTTTTTCTCTTAATTTTATTTCAAGATGGACGCTTTTCTCAGCAATGACCCATTTCAATTGCCTGGAAGTACAGAAATATTCCTCCTCTCCCACTGCTAAGCCAATGTCCTGTGCCGAGCTACATTGCCCCAGGACCAAAGGCATCACCGCTCTAACCGGACTGGTAAACCCGCAGGACACACTAGGGTGTCTAAAAAAACTTTGGAGATTTATACGGTGGGTACAATGAGAAAAATTAGTGAAACAGTCTAAACAATCCAAATGATGATCTCATATTATATATATATGTACATATATATAATATAACGTACGTGAGATGATACTTTGACTATGCAAAATCGCTGCAAGTAGTACAAAATAGCCCTCAAAGGGTGTAGGAAGGCCCCAGCAGTAGTAAAAACATGTGAGAAAAGTATAGATCATTTATTTATAAGTGCATGTGCTAGAAGAAGGAAACTTTTTTTTGCATCACTAGAGGCTAGTCCTTTCCATCCCAGGGCTCTACATAAAGAAGCATTTAAGTTGGGGATGAGAGACAAGAGTGCACCAGCTGATGTTGTTCATATAGGGCTTTGTTTTTAATTTTAGGTGGCTTCGAATATAATCAGATAGAAATAGGAAGTAGAAGAAGGTATGGCACTTTATCATCAGTAGCAGGTACTGCTGCTCGCACGCATTGGATTGGCAATGAATTCTCTATACCGGTAGGAAAAAAACCCCAAATTTGGTTGTTGGCCACTACTTGTGCGGTCGAAATGCAATCTAATCAGACTTACAAGGCAGTGAAAAGGGCTACCAGCATCTCTTTTCTGGTTCCTTACACAGAGCTTCCTCCAGCAAACACCCACATCGGTTACAAATATATTCCCATGGACTACTGGTATGAGTAAAGTTACTCCTCTCTATACGAGTGTCTGCAGGAGTAAGCCAATATATTGCCGTTACAAATAATGGCAGATAACACCAAACATTACAGTGTATGTAAACTTTATCCATAAAAAGTAGTTTAACTGCAGTGCACATTGAATTTTCACCCAGGAAGATCTAGTGCATCTGATTTAAGCAAAAGTTCATTTATTTAAATTACAAAAATATTATTTTTATTTTTATTTTTTTTTCTCCTCAAGGTTTTCAAATGGTGGATTTGCCACTCCCACGTGGGAGTGGCTCACACAATAGATAATTAAAGAATTGTTTTCTTTTTCTTTTATTTTATTAATACTGAATAGCATATTCCAGCAGCATATTAAAAGCTCTTTAAGAAAAGACAAAATCCCCAAAATCTAAAAAGGAAACCCACAAGTTAATTACGGTTTTAAATAATTTTAGTTATAGATACAGAAGAAATTTAGACAGCAGTAAAATATTTTTGTCCTTCAGATCTGCCCTGTGCATTGTTCTGATTTCAACCATGTATTAAATAAACCACAAAAAACTAAGTATATATATATTTATAGATATAGATATATATATAAAAATAAACAGCAAAATGGTGAATGTATAAAAGGTATTAACACTCAAGACAGCTCTGGGTGGAAAGGGTTAAAAGTTCAAAACTTTCTCACCTTAGAGGTTTCCATACAATATGAAGAAAATACATAGTGAGGTTTGCTTTCACAGCATTGATGTGTGCAGAGTGGTTAAAAAAGTGAAACATGGGCACTTATACAATGTTTTACAAAAAACATCAAAGAGAAATAACAAACAATAACAATTTCAGGCAACAAGACCACAGGATAGCAAGTTAACAAACTTTTTAACCTCTTTTTTTCTTTAAATATTAGGGATTTATACAAAACACATAATAAAATACCCATGTTATCAAATTACTTCACACAAGAAACACACTGAAGCTCTAGGAAGAAAGTACCTTTGGAATTTGGCACTATAGTTTCACTGATTTTTTTTTTTCTTTAAAAGAAAAACCGATCACATTTTGCTGAACACAAACACATCTAAATTGTTCACAATAAAAAAATGACATCAATGCGTCACAAGCCAACACAAACTTATTCTGGAATATTTTTTCATTTTTCACATGAAATTCATTTTTTTTTAAGCAAACAGCATTTTTTTGTGGTTTTTTTTTGTATTTTTTTTGAATCTTGTTTTCATTCTTGTTGTTCAAGTAAACCAATTTTAAACTTGTCTTTTATAAACATAGAACACTGAAGACCATAAGACTCATGATGAAACCACAACTTAATTCACAGAAGCACCAACGTAACACATTTTACAGTAACCTTTCTTCTGTACATTGAAACAGTATAAAATATAGGTAATTTCATGTGCATTAAACCATGGATTGTCTAACTGTGAGTCAGTTCAGCAAAAGGTGACACAAGTAGGTAGCATTTGCCCTAAAACAGGGTAAATATTTTCTTATACTAATCTACAAAAAGTGGTTCTATATATATACTTTAATGAGAAAGTGAGCCACCTAAAATGGCCTTATCAAAAAACTTTACACTGCCTGAAAAATGTAAAAACTATTACAGACCTCTAGAGACTTAAAATCAGACAGTTTTATTTCTCAAACTGTTTTGGAAGTAGTCTGTTAGAAACCAACATTCTGTGCCTCTGGACACATATTGCTATTGTCACCAGTGACCAGGCAGAATGCCAATCCCTGTATAATACTTTCAAGTCTGGTTTTTTTTTTTATTTTTTTTTTTTACGAAATGAAAAAAGAAAAAAAACAAAAACAAAACCGAAACCAAAAACCCCAAACAAAACAAAACAAAAAATCCAAACAAACAAAGAAACAAACAAACAAAAACAAAGGAAAAAAGAAAACCAAAAAAAGGAAAGAAAGAAAAAACATTTTGCCACAGGTTGTTTTTAAATCCTATCATTAATTTATCTAATAATAAATTTCAGTCTTGCATGAATGCAGCAATGTTTTTTCACATTGACTTCCCAGAATTCATAGCTAGATGAGGTCACATGCAAATTTCAAAGGTCAAACTAGATCAAAGGTCAGTAGGAGAACCAAATATGATGTGAGGTCAGAAAGACATCAGAAACAATGACGGGACGATGAAACTTTTTTTTTTTTTTTTTGAGACGCCACAGGGACATGCTAGGCAAACGATGAGCTAACGGGCATGGAGATGTCTAGGGAAAAAACAAGGAAGAGGAAAAAAAGTTACACAGAATCTATGCAGCACAAACAAAATCACTTTTATGGGTGCAGGAGAAAACTAATGCAAATCTTTTATCAGTAGAGTCTATGAGCTGTTCACATAATTTGCATTAACTTACAATACTCATCAACAAGAGCACAAATGGAACCCCAAAAGAATCCATCTGAAAGGAGTCAGAGAGAATGGATTCCTCTTTGGGGAGAAAAGAAAGGAAAGAACCAGTTTCTACAAATGTAACAGAAAGGTACGGGGAGGGGGAAAAAAAGGGGGGTCAGACAACTGAACTTTAAACTAGGTAATGGAAACTACGAACAAAATAACCAGACAAATACAAACAAGAGGATAAAAAGCATGAACTGTAAAGGGTGGAGGGTTCAACAGTGAAAAAGCGCCCATTCCTGGCACAATTACTCTAGAGACTACTTCAAAGGATCTAGCTAGCATAGAGAGCTGCTCTTTAGGTATCCAATAAGTTAACAATAGGCAATAAATAACTTCCATTATTTCTGAGGCAGTAAAAATTTTGTATAAAAATAGAAATGCTTTTTACAAATAAAATTTACAGGCCTGTGGCTTTCTTTTTTTTTTTATTATTATTAAATTTATCTCTCAAGAAACATCAAGTATTGTCACTCATTTTATTTTATTTTTTTTTTATTTTAAACCCTGTAGCTTTAGAAACAGATCTCTAAATCTTTTTTACATTAATCCTTTCCAAAAAAACCAAGAACTTAAAAAAAAGTGAAATATAAATACGACCAGTGTAAAATCAGACTAATACATAACAATACATTGATTTGAACCGAAAAAAAAAATAATAATCAAATCTCAAAAAACAAGTTGATGTAGTGGAAAGACTTGTTTCAATTTTTGTTGCAAAATAAGTGCTTCATCTGGCATGAGGCCATTTTGTTTAACCTATAAACTGCTGGTGCCACCCTGGTAAAATACGATCCATCCATAGAAAACAACTTTTATTGTGTGCTAATGGCACCAGGGTTCACAGAGTTAAATTGCACATTTTTTTTTTCATTTTTTTGTTTTGTGTGTGTGTGTGTGTATGTGTTGCTTTGAATTTCAAGACGTTTATTTTTTGTTTCGTTTGAAAAAGGAGATAAATTATGCTGCAAAACAAAATACAGTAACACAACTCGGTAATTACTTGGCAAGGAAATGGGAGCCAAGTGTAATAAGGACAAGTGGGGAAAATGGAAGTGGTAACTGTAAAAATAACTGTCTCTTGGTGAAGGTTGGCTCTATGTTCTTTCTTAACCCCCCTGCAGAGGACAGGTTTGCTCATGGGACTTACCCTAAGAAAGCTAAAATAAGAGCAGTAAGCATCTGGGGTTAAGATCAGTAAGGTTTGCTGTCATTTTTGGAGCGTTTCAGCTGAACCTTCAAGCGTTTCATGCCAATCTGAAAGCCGTTCATAGCCTGGATAGCAGCTTGTGCAGAGACTGGATTGTCATAGCTAACAAAACCTACGAGACACAGAACGGAGGCGGGAGAGAAAGCGAACTATAGGTTAGAACAAATGTCAGAAGGCTTTTCGTTAGGATTTCATTATCACTATTTATTTGACACATTTACCCCACTTTCAGTTAGTTCTTTGATGGCATTTTGTATCCCATTTCCTCTCCCGTTTCCTTTGCCTTCCCCTTTTACCTTCGTAATGTTTCTTCATTGGTTGGGCTGCAGTTGGCCAGGTTTGGTGCAATGCAGCTCCCAACCTGTTATTTAACTACCTACCTTAGAGACTGAAGCTTTTTTCTTATTACCGTGACACTTTTCAGTGCAATATCTACATACCTCCCAGTCTATTAGAGAGTACTATTAGCCCAGTCTGCAGATGTGAAGCTGAAACAGAAAGCTTGGTTACAGAAACAACACCCCTCCTGACTTAGATGCTTACATGTGTTTGCACACCTGAGTGTGAGTTCACATACACTGGTCCTGTGTGCTACAGAACATCTCCTTGGGCTTAGCCTAGGACTGTTGCACTATATTAATATTTTGTATTTTTACAGTTCCTCCCAGTTCAAGATCTCAAGGTACATTAAATGTTAATTAATTCAGCCTCTTGGTCCCCAAAGGGGTATGCAAGCATCAAAATTAAGCAGCATCGTAAAGACAATGGCAGGGCTTGATGAGAACTCCAGATCTTCTGCTCCTTGGTTGCGAGCGCTAACTAGGGGGATAATGCTTGTCGGGCAATTCAGAACGACTGGCCTGGCTCAGCTTCCTTTTCCCCAGGAGAATAAAAATGCTCTGTTCACAATGGACTCAAATCTCCCTGATTCTGGAAGCTCAAAATTCATTTTCATATCTGGGCCTCCCACTTGTAATTGCAAAGCTCGCCTAACTGCTGCTCTGCCTCAGCTCTGGCTAATTACTACTGTACTCAGCCTGCTATTATGCATCTGCTTTGAAATGCTCCCTCTCCTTTCCACTTGAATTTGCCTTAACACATATCCCTTCTCTCTCTTAAAGCATGGATCCCGCACACTTTTGCTTTCAGCCCTAACACACAGGCTTCTCAGCACCTCTCTCCTACCAGCTTTCTTCATTTTTGCTAAGTGCTTGTGTGCTTTTCTGATTCTTAACCTCTTTTTTGCCACCAATTTAACCTGTCCCCTTGTTTATCTTGCACTGTTGCCCTCTTCTACCTTCAGTGTCACAATGATACACTCAGAATAGTTAGAGTTGGAAGGGACCTTAAAGATCATCCAGTTCCAACCCCCTTGCCATGGGGAGGGACCCCTCCCACTAGAGCAGGCTCAAAGCCCCATCCAGCCTGGCCTTAAACACTTCCAGGGATGAAGCGCCCACAGGGATAGAAAAGAGATCTTTCATGAGTTGGAAGGCAGCTGTAGCACCTTCCAGGCAGGTGTTCCCCAGGTGAGGTGCAGCTACTCTTGACAGCAGCTACCTTGACAATTCAGCATTGTCCCCTACAGCTTTCCTGACCTTCACTTTGTTTTCTTAAGTGAGAAGTGAACAGAACAGCCTTCTGCTATGAACTTCTCATCACTTTAGTTCCTTTTCTTAGCTAGTTTTAGCTGTCTGAAAGTTATGCAACTGATCCAAACTAGTCACTTAGATGGCATCTACAAATGGGGAATGAAGTGAAGCAAGCATACCCAGAAGTGGCTTTTCCATCCACCATTCATGTCACCAATTTAGACACCTCCACTGATGCCAGAGGAACAGTTAGCTTAGGCTATGCTTACCTTCCAGGAGAGGGTGGTGACACAAGTCACCTAATTCTATATTCCTTTATTGGCTTCCTTGACTCAGCCACAAATTCATACACACAACCTCTGTGCTGCACCTGTGGCATCAGCCTTTAACATTCAGTTGTTATTCTGATTCCCAATTTGTCTCTTTACACAGTGCTGTCTCTACATTAACCTGTTACACTTTCACCTTCTCCCTTATCGAGGATCTTCATTTACAAAGCTTACAGAGGAATCTGTCACTCGCTCCCTTTATTTATCTTTTCTGATTGCACCCATTCATCACTTTTTGTCTGAATTTTAAACTGCGGGTTACATGAGGATGGGATGATGTTTCTTATCACTTTTCAAGGACCCTGTCATGGTGATTCTGATTTTTGTTTTAAAACTCTAGTCAACTCTATACTCAGGATAAGTATTTTTAATCATTCGAGTAGCAATTTCGCTATGAAGCAGACTGCATTTACACACTGATGTCACTTCATTGTGTCTCCCCTGCCTTACTCTTACATCTCCCATTTCTCATTTCTCTTATTCTAAGGTTTATGGAAGGTGAGACAGAAGCTCAAAGAGTTGAAACCCTTTGACTGTTGAATCAACTAAGCTCATGAGAACTCATAAGAGCACACTCCCAGGTGTAAACAGACTGTTCTGCCACCCTCAGCAACATTTAATCTTTTTGAGCATTCATTCGAGGTGGGCAGGAAAGCAAATAATGCTAAAGTCCATTTTCTGCAAATAAAAGTAATTTCTCATTTTGAGAGCAGTGTCACATAAAAATTCAATCACTGTATATCACTACCCCACGACTCACTCAGAATGCATCTTCCCTTCCCAGTCCTGCCAATAGACAGCCTGGGACAATCTTTTCACTTTTCTTGTGTTCTACCTGTCCTCATCTGTAATTTGACTTCCTCCTCCTTTGGACAAGAGACTGGGAACTCCACAGTAGAAACCCAAAACGCAAACTGTACTAAAAGCAATGACCATTAATGATACAGGAGAGAAATAGGTTCTTCAGATGCACTGTTGTCCTAGTTTTTGAGAGGCAGGACAGAGAAAAAATAAAGCTATTTAAAACACAAATAATGGGACCAAAACAACAACGGAGAGGAAGATGCTAATAAAGCTTGGGAGGTACATATGGACTATGGCAGTATGTTAAATTAGCAAGATTAATTGTGGCTTTGCCTGCAATTAGCATCATCACCAACTGAATGAGAAAATCTCAACTTCCTCTGCCACTGCAGTACTTTTTGTTTTTAAAGCAGAACGCTCCTGCAGGTGGCAGAATATCCGGAGAGGAAGAATGAGAAATTGAAATGTTAGTGAAAGTTGACTAATGCCAGAAAGACAGAGGACTCCTCCATCTGTTGGGTATTGACAGAGTTTCCCTTAAATAGGATAGCCTCAGTGCATCGCTCTAAGCTAGGTAATTGCGTCCCGTAAATCTAGACAAATGTGTAAGTAGGTAAAAATAAGGTAAGTAGAGTAAAATGAAACCTACAAAAGCAAGTATGCGAAGTAAGCTGATGAATCGAGCTTCCTGCCCAAACTAATCTACATTCTTTCAGCAGCCACTGCAATTGGTGTGTTTCAATTAATGTAGCTTGATTTGACATTTTGTCAAGATTCCTGGAGACCTCAACAACGATTTTGTCACCCCAACATACTTAACTGAACTGGCTCCAGGTCAATAGGGAGTCCATTTCAATTCCACTTTTCAAATTTGCTACAGCCTCAGGGACCATTTTAACCCATTGCAAAAACATGCTGGACTGTATTAGTCTAGTTATGAATGTTTTTTTGGTAAAGCTTAAAGAGGCAAATGCTTCAATATCGTACTGAAAGACCGCGGAAAAATGCAGAAAGATTGACACACCCCTTCTCTGACCTGAGTTAACTTTCCAAGTGTGTTTTGGGCTTGTCTTCAGGTGAAAAGCACTCAGAATGTGGCAGGGTTTGAATTCCAGTGCAAGAGGTATTTCTGAGTAATTTGATGAATTTTCCTTGTGTTTAGGAACTGTCTGCTTAGATAAACGCTAACCCTTTCAAGGTGGGTTAAAGCCCAATAGCTGTGGGGCCTGTAAAAGGCTCTGGTGGAGACAAATCCTTACACAGACACTTTTTAACAAAATCTAGATTTAACAAAAAAATAATAATCTCCAAGCTAAGAAACATACATTATTATTAATGGGGACACTTTAAATGAGGGTACTTCAGAATTAAGGGATGGTGTCAGGCAAAGAGCAACACTGTGGGTCCAAAGGCTTGTTGGGAACTAGGGGGTTGTCTGGATTGGTTACTCTTTTGTCATACACAGTTACTCTCCTTCACTCTGGGAAAGAATTGTCACTTTTATGGAAGCTCCAATATTTAGGTAAAACCTTATAAAAGTTATCTTGGAAAAATTCTTTCCTCCTCCTAGACCTTCCTCACGTCTTGTATAAGAGCAGAATTATTAGACCACTGCTTGAACAGATTGCTGTTGCTGACATTCTGGACTCCACTCCATCAAAGCACTGAACTGGTGCATTGATGCTATTCAAAAGACATCAGTCCCACTTAATCAACCCTAGAGCTTGTTTTATACCAACATACCATCTTCTCCTCTGCTGTGATCTAATTTTCTGGCAGCTCAAAGTCTTCTCTGGGAAACTTGACACTGATCTTGTGTAACTCCCTTCATCCTTGCCCTAAGGTAAGGGGAGATGCTACCTTCTATCATACACTGGAGCCCGCCCGCAGCAGCTGGAGTTGCATATCTAGACATCAACTGTCTGGAAAGCATTCTGAACTACAGGCACAAACCATTCAAGCACTAATTGCAAAATCTTGTGCTTAATTCAGAAGAAAGAAATTCCTGTAATGTAGAAGTAATGGGTTAAACATAGAGCGTTTTTAAGTGGCTCAGCTATACAATAGAGAATAATTAGGTATCCATAATAAGGCAGTTTAATAGTATACTAAATGACATTCCCCCACATAGGGTGTAATTAGTTTCATGTACTTGACACATTCATGCAAGATGTCAGACTGGAAGATTATTATTGTTTTTTCATGTCCAATTTTTAGTTAGAACTAATTTGACTATGCATCTTCCTGCTCATTTGAGGATTAACAGTCCATTATTTTGAGAATGAGATTCCAGTATGACATTTCTCACATTGCTGTTATTTTTCTTTCCTGGCCCCTTTTCAGTACAATGCATGTGGTTTTTACTATTGGATTTATTAAATTTGACATACCAAAGCACTTGCTCAGATTGGTCTGTTTGTCAATGAAGACTTTAGCAGAGATAACATTTCCAAAAGGCATGAACATCTGCAGAATGTCCTGGTCTCCAAACTCCTGGGGGAGGTGGTAAATAAAGAGGTTTGCCCCTTCTGGACCTTTAGGAAAATAAAACAGAAGTATGAAAACAGCTATTACAAGTGTTATATTTAATCTATTTTTCCATAATACTTACTGAAGGTGATGGTCAGAAAGCATTTCAGTTTCCAGCTTTGAAGGAACAAAAGCAAGTGGATCATCAAAGGAACAGAGCTGAAATGAAGCTCTTTAGAGCATCCTATCTTGAAAAGTGTTTAGTTGATAACTCTACTACAGAAGAAGTTAAACTGCAGCCTCTTCAATTTATACGAGTGCCTTTCAGCGTAATTAAGGTTAGCAAAACAGGTACACGATGTGTTAACTCTCTCAAAGTACCCCAAGAACCGCACCAGGAGTCCTCTGCTGCCTCAATCACCTGCATGGGTTTGTCGGTTTAATTCTAGTTGTGGGAACTTACAGAAATGCAACAAGCTGAGCTCAGATTTGAGCATCACAAATGCAAACTCACAGGGCAGGAAACTGGTGGAGATGGGACTAAAAAGGCTAAGACAAAATAAACCTTGTGACTCAAAAATAAGGGAAATCAGACAGAGAAAGATACTCAGAATTAAATTAGTACTGACTCATTTAAAAAAGATAGCTTTAAAAAAAAAAAAAATTAAAAAAATTCTCCATAGAAACCTCTGTGTCCTGGAAGAAACTTTGTCTTTTAAACAAAAGTTCAAAATAAAGCAGCTGGGTTGAAATTAAAACGGGTTTCAATAAAGTTGAGTTTGGAAAGAAAAGTGCAAACTCAAAAGTACTTTGAATATTCTTCTTGCAGCCAAAATTCGTGATACACATCGCTAGTGCTGTTGGTTTAAACGTTCATCCTACCACTGATAGGTTACTTTTTCCATAGATCAATCTCTCCTTTACATACTGGAAATGAGCAATGGATGCCTGAAAGAACATAACGATTGAGACAGACATGTGGCCTTCCCATGCAGACACCAGGAACACAAGTGGTACATACAGGGAAGAAACATTTCTGGAAAAACCTGTTTAAATATTTTTCTTGCTTAATGGAACCTAAATGGGCTTCAGATATTTTGTTCTTGGTTTTCTGGAGAGGAAGAGGAAAGCCTGCATCAGATTTTTGGAGCACCTTTCACAATGGAGTCATGAAGCCTCATCTCTTCCATATAGAAGAATGAGGCTGGCTGCTCCCTCTCAGCCTGAAGGAGAAGGTTGTAATGTTTGCCCCAAAAGTAGGGGATAAATGGATTAGGGGAAAAAAAAAAACGTTTTTAGAAAGAAAAACATTTTGGGGGAGGGGGTTAAAAAAAAAGAGAAAAATTGGCTGGCTGCAATTTATTTCTTCTTACTCTAAGTAAACTATCCTATACAGCAAATACTATTTTTTATAATAGTAAGAAAAAAAATGTATTAAACAATAGTTTAGAGCATATACATGAGACAGTTCACTGTGCTTCAGTATTTAATATTTAAATAGTATTTTTCTCTGATACTTGTTTATCCTCAGCTGCTCCAGACTCTTCACCATTCCATCACAAATCATGTTAAGAGACAAAACATAGTTGTCAGGAGTCAATGATGGAATTTACTTACTTTAACTTAACCCCTTACTAACAGAAACAAGATATATAATAGAAAAGACTATTTTAAATAGGACATTGCCAATTCATAATAATAAAAAGTAAGCCTACACTTGATTTAAATGTTCATAACCAGAAAAAAATTAAGAGGTAGAAAATGAAACTGTCCTCCACTTTGTACCTTACAATGACACTAAATAGACAATTTATTTCCAGTGTCAAATAGTCTGTTTTCACCGGCCAAAGTGAGCGAGATGAAAAGCAAATGCAGAGAACATGAAAAAATGAGGGGGAAGAGCTAATTAAAAAAAGAATTCTTTCATTTTAAATAATCCAAGCTATTAGCAGTAAATGAAGTAAAGAATTCAGAGAAAATATACATTTTAACTCCAGTGTCCCTATATAATAGCCAGCTAGGGGGATGTCAAATTTGTCTTCCTAGGAAACACTTCCCATCACGGTACAAGATGTTTTAAAAGAGGATAAAAACATTTCTCTTGAGGATATTATAGCGGGTTTATTTCCAAAGCTTAGCCCTGGCAGGAACAGGAGTGACAACATAGATACAATCTTAGAAAGCGTGCAGTATTTTCCTGTCCTTCTAGAATTATCTGGAAATGAAGATGAGAGAGAGCAATGAGAACAGAAACAAACCCCCAAAATGCCTGGGAAGTGTGCAGGGGAACGGAAGAGGGGGAAAGGGTAACCTCATTTTCCTAAACATCTTGTAATTAGTATTCATTTATTCTTAGCATTAACTTCCTGAGGTTTATTCGCTGTTGGCACGGGGAGAGGGGGCAATCATTCACTTAGTTGCTTCCCCGCAAGACCCACAATTAAGCAAAGAACCACTCAAAGTGAAAACGGATCTTGTCATTAACTCAAAACCTTAAACCTAATCAGATTAACTCCATTATCACAGAAAATGGAAACCAGAAGAGAGAATGGCACCCATAAAGGGATGATTTTTGCTACCGGTGCCTTTTATGCGGTAGTTGGTAAATGTTTTTACATAAGAAAAGACAGCCGGTAAAGTATTACTTCAAGGACAGATGGTTAAAAAATGAATGTATTGGGCTTGTGTGGCAAGGTTTTGGTAGCGGGGGGCTACAGGGGTGGATTCTGTAAGAAACTGCTGGCAGCTGCCCCCATGTCCAATACAGCCAATGCCAGCTGGCTCCAAGATGGCAAGGCTGAGCCCATCAGTGATGGTGGTAGCAGCTCTGGGATAATATATTTAAGAAGGGCAAAAACCCCTCTGTGACAGCAACCAGGAGAGAGGAGTGAGAGAAACAACTACGTAGAAACCAAGCTCAGTGAAGAAAGAGGGGGAAAAGGTGCTCCAGGCACTGGAGCAGAGATTCCCCTGTAGCCTGTGGAGAAGATCATGGTGAGGCAGGTTGTCCCCCAGCAGCCCATGGAGGTCCATGGGTGAGCAGAGATCCACCTGCAGCCTGTGAAGGACCCCACACCAGAGCAGGTGGATGCCCGAAGGATGCTGTGACCCCTTGGAGATCCCATGCTGAAGCAGGGTTCTGGCAGGACCTGTGGACCCATGGAGAGAGAACCCCATGCTAGAGCAGGTTTGCTGGCAGGACTTGTGGCCTCATGAGAGACCCAAGCTGGAGCAGCCTCCTCCCAAAGGACTGCACGCCATGGAAAGGACCCACGCTGGAGCAGTTCATGAAGAACTGTAACCCGTGGGAAGGACTTGCTTTGGAGAAGTTAATTGAGGACTGTCTCCTGTGAGAGTGACCCCGGGCTGCAGCAGGGTAAGAGTGTGAGGAGTTGTCCCTCTGAGGAGGAAGGAGCAGCAGAGATAAGGTGTGATGAACTGACCACAACCCCCATTCTCCATCCCCCTTTTTATTTATTGGTAATAAATTAATCTAATTTCCCCAAGCTGAGTCTGTTTTGCCCGTGATTGTAATTGCTGAGTGATCTCTAAATCCTCATCTCCACTCATGAGCCTTTTGTTCTATTTTCTCTCCCCCTTTCCAGTCCAGGAGGGGCAGTGACAGAGCGTCCAGCCAGGGCAAACCCACCAGAGTGACTTACATCAGAGGTCAAGAAAATAGCACCACTAATCAGGAGATGAAAAAAAAATGAATCAAAGATTAGGCAACTCAAGGATCTTTGTTAAGAAACAAACTCAGGACGTGAATTAAACTTGGTTGTATGTAGTTTGCTGCTCCGGCAGCTGGAGGCTGGGGGAAACTTACCTTCCTTCTGGCTGCCCGCAGCGCTCTGCTGCTGCAACAAGCTCTGGCTGTAGAGGGTGGGCAGCGCGGCGGCGGCGTACTGCTGGATTCCTGAGTAGGCCTGGGTGAGGGCGTCCATTGTGCCGGCCGTACCGTTCGTCAAGCCTGTTGCGCCGAGTCCTCCGTTCAGGGCCGCCATACCTGAGAGCATTTGAGCAACTTTACAAAAAACCCAACAATAGAGAAAAGAAATTGCACTTGTTCATTAGTGCTTTCCGAAAGTCGTTGGTATTTATACGACACTGACAACGACGGCAGTGCATGCAGCTCGGCACTTCACCAAATGGGACTGAAAACAAAGAAACACGACTGTGGCGCCAGGATCACTTCAGCACAAGGGTTGCACAGTCAAACGGACTCGCATGCAGCCTGCTACTGGCAAGAACTACCGCTGGGTGCTCCTGAAAGCCTCTCTGCCCACGCTCCTTGACACTCAGGCTTCTGCTGAGGGTATCTGAAGCCGGGAGGGTGGGACCTATTTCATCTGCACCCTTGCAAGCTGGTCACTGGGAAAAAGTGGTCTGCAGGGAAACCCACACCTTCTGGCCAGGGTGGCCAGCAACAGGCCATTGACCACACTGTATCAGAAGCCTTTCCTTTATGCAGAATTATTAGAGAACTGTGATTGACAGCAATTTGGAAACAACCCTCTGTAAAATTAGGTTTGTGGTAGGAAGATGGACTGTGATGCTCTGCACTTCCACCCTCCTCCTCCAGTTACTCCAGCTACTCCAGAAGAGACGAACAGCAGCACATCTAGAGTGACTAAAAGTGCTTCCTCCAGACCAGGCATCTTTCATGAAGAAACAAAAGCCTTTGGTTCTAGCAATGTCTTTCTTCTCACTGGAAGCTTCTTCTTTTTTTTTTTCTTTTTTTTTTCTTTAAAGTGATTCTACATCTGGATAAACAACAGATTAATTTAACTGGGGTGACTGCCAGAGAGGAAATCTCAGACTGGATTGCTGGCTGTGTGGAAAATGGCACCTTCTCAACTGAGTGAAGAGTGTGGTCTGCAAAAGAAGTTTTACTGCTCTGACTTGATGGTACACAAACCTCTGGGCTACAGCATCTCCCTGTTGCTTCTGTTCCTCATCACGGTTCCTAAATGAGCCATGTTGAAGCCAGTGTTAACACTTATTTCTTGTCAGAAATCCCAGAAAATGTGAATTTTCTGTTAGAGCTACAGTCTTTTTGGCAGCTGAAGGGGTAGCAGAGTTCAAAGCCCTGCTCTTTGCCCACATTCATGTCAACTGGAGCAGTAAGTGCTCATCAGGACTGAGGGTTAGGCTATGTTTTCTGCACTACTAGTTATCCCATGAACCCCAGTTTTTAGGGGAAGAGCTCACAAACATTTTAAAGGGGCTTAATCAGGCCCCTTGAGGTACAGCAGATCAGTCACCAGAAAAATGGGACACCCAGAACCTCCAGCGACCATTTTTTAGACATTGACTTTTTAGTGTTTCACTTGGTAAAATGAAGGGCGAAGTGGACCCATGTTAAGACCCCAAAGGTATGAACATTGAAAAGAAGGAAAGAGCTTAATTTCTGAGCAATAATAAGGGGATATATGTGAATGGGATAAAAGTGAGGAAATTAAGCAGAGGACACTTTATAGTGAATTAACAATGAAATCTATTAGACTGGGAAACAATCTTCAAGGCAAGTGGCATAAACCTTATCACATGAGTAATTTAGAGATAGAAAGAATACTGCAGGGAATTATCCTGCATTGACAGAGGAGGATAAAGATGCTGACCTACTAGTTTTCTTCCATCTCTTATGTAGATTTGAAAAGTGTATTCCTATGAGTCTCTGATAATCAGGACAATTGCTCAAGTGGCACCTTTCTGGCTCCACCAGAGTCTGTGCCAATTAAGAGAATTGTGCTGCATAAATTATACCTTTTGATATTACTATAATTTGTGTGACTAAACACTTGACAGAGATGTGATATTCTTAGCCTTTCCTTAATAAAATGTCTTGCACTTTGAAGATCTCTCTTCCCCTCCACCCCACTTCAGAGCATCACTGTATCCTGATAAGAGGCACTGGCTGCCACTACCTTGAACAAAAAAACCTCTTGTCAGAGCACAGGAGAACCAGGTATTTGTTGTATAATGGTTCCAGTTATAACAAAAAAACTTGCAAAACAAGATATTTTGTGAAGCATCTTATACCTAAAAGGCAGGAAAGTTTGGAAAATGAGGATTCTTCATCAACATCATCATCATCACCATCATCTGATCCTGAGCCTGACCTTAACCTGCTCTGATGTTTTTGTATTGAGGTCTGTGTTGTTGCCCACATGGGTGTACACACAGATCTGGCTCGAGTAAAGGCTCCTGAGAAAGCAGCTGGTATCTCTCTTTTTATTGTAGTGTTCCAATAACTTGATAATAGAGGAAGCATTAGGATAACATGTTATCTTCTGTGAGTCATCAGCCTATTAGATAAACATGCTTTGTGCTGCAGTGGGCAGCACCCTCCCCCTTCTTTCACCTAGAATCAATAGCCCTTTCCCACCAAATGATTTCAGATTAGCAAGCAGCCAGGCAGCCCTGGCTCACCACACTGCTTCTGGGAAGGGCACTGCTACTGCCATGCATGTGTCTAAGTACGCTTCCCTCCTGAGCAAAACAGACCTGCAGAAAGCTCTTGACATTTTTTTCTATTCTTTCCTTTTACGTTTTTATGAAATCTACAAGGTCCAGCTGCAATAACACATCTCTTCCATCTCTTTATTACCAATGCACCTCAGTCTGATATTGAACTTTAGTCCCTTCCTCACTTCTGTGAAATAACCTTTTGGAGTCTTTCATCTATGGCCTTCTACTGTTTTGAGCTACTCTACATAAAACAGAAGTGACAATGCTTGGCAAGTCCAAAGGTCTCTTAAAGTGCTTTCCAAGCACCTTCAAATCTGTCATGAATAGTTTTATCTCCATTTTACAGATGTAAATATGGGGGCAGAAAGGCTAAGTGATTGCCCTGGGTTCACACACAAATATTGTGTCATAGCTGTCCAGTATCCTAAATCCATAATGTTTTTTCTTAATTGCAAAGAATCTCTTCCTCTCTCTTTATTCATTTTTCCTCATTATTCATAATTCTTTTTGTTAGTTACATTATTTAAATTTATGTGTCCAACAGAGACAGTCTAATGTTTTGTCATTTAAGGTTTTAGATGCTTCAAGCACAACTGAGGGAAGACTGGGTGAATCCCCAGATGTACATACAACTATTGCCAAACCCTTGGAGACAGTAAAACTCACCATACTCCACTTTCCTTTAATTTTTAAGGCCTCCAGATATATTTCTACAATGCTTTTCCCTCTAATGAGAACACTTTCAGTCTCCACAGCCCAACTTCTTTTTAATGGACCCACTCAGGATCCAGAAAACAGATAAAAGTCCCCCAGTTTGCTCAGCCTGGAAGAGATTCTCCTTGTGATTCTCACACACAGAGCAGGACATGGTTTCAATAGAAGAGTACCTCTTCCAACATGCGTAAATCAATGCCCAAGCCCAGTGCCACCTTCTGATGCATTTTTCGGTTAAGGTCTGCTTGACTTGTGCTTTGGATAACTCTTGTTAGTGCCCCAATCAGAAGCATGTCACTCCATTCCAACATATCTGCACAATCACTTCAGGACCCTCCATGACCAAATGATATTTGAATGTTTTTACTGGAGTGCTCATGGCTGTGGCATAATGTGAAACATCAGAATCACTGAATGTGAGGTTTCCCAAAGGCAAATTCCTGGGTGGGCTTGAGTGTAAACAATTGGATCAGACATGGTCACTAGGAAAAAGCACTGGCTCGCCATTAGGACAGACAGGGGAGGTTGTAATTTGAACGATGCTTTATTATCATTAGCATCACAACTACCTGAAATGGGTAATAGGTGTCACACTTTTGAGAGAAACACTGCCGCAGCACCCTTGCGGTGGGGAAGCAGTTTCCCCTCTTTAGATCTCTCTCATACATAGACAGACAAATCCACATACATTTTGTAAGAGCTACACACATACAGGTATTCTAGGCACGTACAATCTCTACATCCATAAAAACATCCATGAAGAATATCTGGGACTGAAGCCACCGTTTGGCACAAGACCATAGAAGTCACGGTGGCTTAAAACAAGCTGAAATTTGGTACTAGGTTGTGAATACGTCATTAATACTCCAAATGACACACGCAGGTAAGCTTGCAAATACATCACCTCAAAATACTTGCTGAAAAAACGTAAACTCTTTGCTTGTAGCCTAGTGAGAAGCGTTAAAAAAAGTGCAATTGAAGGGTTCCCACACAAAGTCAAAAGCAAGGTGACTCATTTTTCCTCAGTCTTGTTGAAGGGGACATTATCTTGGAGTGCTCCAGTGTGCCTGGGTGCTTAGCACTCATGGGAGGGAAGGAGTGGGATGCCATACTCCACTCTTGGTATTGTGACTTCTTCGAAACCAAGTAAAGCACAGTAACTGTTTATCAGGAAAGGACATATAACAACTCCTTACTTATGACAGGGTAGCTCTCAGTATGAGAGAAGGTGCTAGCTTTTCATGCATGCCATTTTCAGTGGCTTGCTTTAGTACTAATGTAATGAGAAAGGAAAATAACAGCTGCCATTTTGGGACCCAATACTTACTTTTCTTAAGTTGTTCTTGAGTCATGTTTACTACGAGGTTGGTTGTGTGAAATATGCATGTCCTTGCCAGAAGCAAGACCTGTTTTACACAAGACCCCATGCAACCACTCAACATTGTTACATGGACATCCACTAGCCCCCTTCCTTCCCAGCTCCCAACAATGACAACCAGAGATCACAGAACAAATAGATCGAGTGAGCAGCCAAGTAACAGTGACAAAAAGGACATCATGCAGAGCACCAGAGTGAGCAAGAGATACTGAGGAGGACACCCATTCCTGGGGATACATTATGATGGGTCACGGACTGGCAATGACCCGATAAGATTCCTTGCATTGCAAAAGGAAATGCAAGGAGCAGCAGCAGATAAGAGCAAAAATAAGGGAGGGGAAAATGCAGTTGGACAAATCTCTTCCATTGCAGGCAAAGGTGAAGTTGTCATGGCAGAAACAATAAAAAGAATAAATCCTTCTTCTTCAGGAAAATCTAGACCAAGGCTAAAAACAAGGAAGAATGTTCTAACAACAACCAGCATCTACTTAGCTGGAGCTGCTAGGGTTTGATTAAGGTGCCATAGGATAAATGTGCATGCTCTGGTATCACAGGTGACTGAACGCATCATTCTCTTATACTTGCCAATTAAAAGTCAAAGACTTGCTGTCATTTTTAAAGTATGTTGCTCTCAGGTCAATTTGGTAATTTCTACAGACATTTTTAAAGGACTGCCTCTGTGGCAAACATCTTTCTTATCACTACATTTCTGAGTGAGATTTTGTATACTGGGGTGATATATCTGTTGTCAGCCTCCCTAAATGAAAAAGGAGCCTATCCTATAACCTAGATAACTGAAATCCCTGGTGATGTTTCTTTTACCTTGAATATGTCCTGCAAGAAAATCAGTCTTTGTACAGGGACCCAAGGGACTTCACTTTGCAGAGCTACCTATGTGAAACTAAAAGGCTCCAGAACTGCATTTGTACTATGAACGGAACTAGATCAACTTGACCCCCTTATTTCCTATATAGATTAAAAATAATCATATCATTGCTTTACAATTGATAGCTTTTGTGGCATGATTATTGGGGAAGGCTGTCCACCACAGCAATAAATACTCACTGTTTACGGTACCTGCTAGTGCATTAATATTATTCAGTCCAACAGTGGCTCCAGCCAGTCCTTGGAGAGTGCCCAGAGAAGTCAAAGAATTCATGGCCGCACCAGCTGTGGAATTAGCAGTTGATGCAGCCACTGAAAGGGAAAAAAAAACACAAAAAAAACAACAAGGCAAAATTAAGGCCATATTTTCCTTTATTTTGATCACAAAACAGCCTACAATAATGCTGAGCACAACAGTAGAGCTACTCAACAAGAAAAACAAATGAGACCAATAGACCAACCTTGTTCAAGATATTAATAGTATGATTGTTCATGGAAAGTGCTGATAAGCCTTAAACTGCAAAGATTGGATCCCAAAATTCAGCATTGTGCTATTATTTGCAAATATAATGCAGAAACAGTAAGTAAGGGATCAGTCACTTTCCCAGTTTGTCAATCAAACTGAGCATCCCAGGCTGACCAACTAACCAGGTCATTGAGATTTTGTCACATTTTAAACTCTGTCATTGAAAAAAAAAAAAATTACTTTCTAATTTTGTCATTCAACAGCTTTCTGTTCTGGGCCCCAAATGTTCTAAGAGAAATTTTAATGATTTTAAGTGAAACACTATGCCATTATGGCTCTGATTTAGGACTCTGTATGAACATTATTTAAAGCCTTGAAGTTTACGAAAAGAAGCATGACCCGCCATATATGAATATAACTACCATCCATTTTATTGCAGGATTTTAGCCTGGCCTTTGTTAAAAATGAGTCATGTATATGCACCCACAAATTATACTATATGCATCCCCAAAAGCTCTGCCAGAGGGGAAGCTGAGGCTCAGGGGGAGAAAAGGTCCCAGCGGGAGAAAAGGTCCTTGCTGCTACAATGCCAAAGGGATGGTGAAGATGGATGAGATGAATCCATCTAAACCACATGCTTAGGAAGAGAAAGAGATTCAGATTCTCATCATAGGAAAGCGATAAAGAGCCTTAGACAGAGATATCACCTAGGACAGGCTGGATGAACTAGAAATACGTATCTCTCTCATAGAAGGGTCTTGAATAACCAGCGTAGAATAAACACTTACAGGTAGGTAAAGTTGTACCAGATGAATCACACTCATAAATGCCACGGAAACAATTAGGTTTTTAGCTTGTCTCCTGAGCCCTATTTTAGTGCATCAATCACAATGACTTCCTTTCTTTCCCTTTAAAAAGTTGCATTATCTTCTGAAAAGTGAGCATTTAAAGTCAGTTTTGTTGATAATTTACCAGAGGCACATCATGTCTACATCATGCTCTTTTACACCACGCTTTTTTGCTCCTATTCATTCCCTAGCTATGAAATAGTTAAGATGGCTTTTATCTTGATGCTCTTTTGAGCTGTCAAACACATCAGATTACTCAGTAAACCTTCAGGATAATGAAGTCTCTGCAGTTGGGAGGATCCAGTAAGGAAAGCAGGAGGCAACTTTTTCACTCTGGGTAAACCTCAAAGCTCTAAAGTACAAATAACCCACTTTTACAACCTCAAGACCCACCAAAGAAAGCCTTCTCATCCTCATGAGGCCTCCAAGTACAAAAGACTCTCCTGGTATGGGTGAGGAGAGAATTTCAGACTCTATGAGGCATTCCTTGTCCCCACTTCTCTACCATCTGCAATGCTAACTTGAATAATTTCATACGTTGCAGATAGAAGTAGTTTTGATTATTCAATCTCTCTTCACAAAGCAATAAGAAGCCAATAATGTCTTTGATTTAAAAAAAAAAGGAGCAATAAAAAACCAACAAGTAAAAAACCGCTTTTGTCAGATAATGTGGGTACCAACAGAGAAGAGAGAAAAAAATGAAAGTGAACAAATGTCAGTGGATTCCCTGTGACCAATACTGCTCCGTGTTTCTGCTCATGTTCATTAGCAGATCATTTAAATGAAGTATATAAACCTCAGATCTGAAGAATCTGATTGGCTTTGACTGGGCTGAATTCCATCCGTTTCAGTTTCAGAGGATTATTATCCTTTCCTCTAGAGGAAACACATATATTTAAGAAATGAGAGAAATGGGGGCTAGGAAGCTGCCTGAAAATTACATTAAAGCTCTTGGGGGCAAATAACTCCTGTGAATGAGAGCCACACGCTTATGGATTATCAACACAACTGTTGGAGAAGGCAGAAAAACCTGATTAAATCCTTCCCTCTTGTGTAGTCCATAGAGTCATTTGTGGTGGCTCTTATCATAGTCTCACACTATGCTCAAACAAACACATGCACCAGGGATGGACAGTATCTGAGGCCAACATCCCTTTTCTTCTTATTTTCATATAAAGTTTCTCTACTCCGTCAGACAAACACAGAGCAGGTGCCTTAGTGATTTTCCCATCTGAAGTTGCAATGCAGATTACGTAGTTTGGCTAAATAATGACTTGGCATATAATCAATGTAAGATACCCGTTGGAGCACTGAAGCACCTCAGAAATCAGCATTTTGTTGTGCCTATTTCTTCTGCTTAGCAGTGATTTGTCTCGCAGATTCACTGGGACAATGCTTTTTTCCTCTTTCGCTTATTATATCTTTGAGGAGAAAGAAACTGCACAAATTGTGTGGTTTCCATTATCTTATTGAATGCAGGGTGAACAGAAATAAGGGAGCTCCTTTCGTTAGGGCACTTGTAAAGGACAAATCCAGCATCTTGCTGGGTGAGGTTTCCTGAGAGACTCCACACTAGTTACCTCCTTCTCTTTGACTGAGACTTGCTTATATGAAATGAAGACAGTGATGAGCTAAAATACTATCATCAAGGGGCCATAAAAAGTTCAGCATATTGAGAGAGCTGAAAAATTCTCACAAAATGATGGATAACATCAGCAGATGAAGCAATGATATTCCTTCTCCCCAAAAAACTGAATTTGAAACAAAAGTCAGAAAGTTCTACAAGACACTTTTGGATGCTTAGGCCAGTTGGAAACTTTTACCTCATGCTCCCAAAATAGGTTGAAATCTATCTAAAGACAAGGACTATACTTCTCCCGTCCTTTGTCTTTTTCTAGTTTCTTTCAACTAAATGATTGTAACATATATTGAACCAAAGGGAAAAAAGAAAATCACATGCTTCCTGGTAATGGTAGACGACTGCACTGCTTTGGGGGAACCTGCATAACTCTCTCATGTCAGCAAAGCTCTTGGGCTCCACACCTGCTGAGAGTAATGGCAAAGGAAGTATAATTCACTGTTGGAATAGCGTTATTCTATATTTATGCCTTTTAGTTGTCCAAATGACAAAAACAGATCGTATACCTACAGAATTTATAAATTGGTTTTTACCAGGTTCACCTGCCACCAAATAAATTAAAAGAAAACGTTTCACAACTCCCTCCATCCTCTACACCAGAATACCGCTGCTCTGAATCGAATCACTTCATCATGCTGCTAAATAAACAGTAGGCATCTGTCTCCAGGTACTCAGACAGCTTGATGTACGGAGCTGCAGTGCCACTAGGAATTGCCCTCCTTGTGTTACTGGTACACCAGCATTTAGTGTCACAGAGAGGAAAATCAAAACACACAAAAAAGTGCAAGTGACCTGGGTTTCTGGTGTCACTTTGTATGGCCCACCCTGTGTTCCTAACATGTGGTATATTATTTTTCTCTTCATACTGGGAATTTTATCCTTGACTCCTTAACACCTATGTATGTCAGGGACTCAGTATTTTTCTGGGGCAGCATAGGTGAGTTGGCCAGTACTGAAGCTACGGGGAGAGATTCAGCAGACTGGAGCTCCAGCCTGATGAATACTAGTTGAATATACAACAGCAGGTAGAGAGTTGCTCTTTACCAGCTGCCCTGATCATTCCCTCACAATGTTACTAAATACCAGAACATGATAGATAAGATTTTGTCTACTCAAAGGAACTTTTTCTTCTCTAACATCAGTTATTGGAATAAGCTGACAACTTTCTCAAAGAGGCTGCTGCCCAATTAGAGACTATTGGCAGGAGTTACGGGGTTGAATCCTTTGGCTGTTGTTGCAAATGTTCAGACAAGATGTTCATCACATTCCCCACTGACCTTAAAAATCTGTTAATATGTGAAAATAAAATCACAGCATTGGATAGAGAGGTCAATTTAGACTTGTAAGAATAAAAAGTTGTCCTGTAACCTGTAGGACAATCTGCTCTGTTTCCTGCAGGTACAATGCATGTTGATGACCTATTGTCTTCTCCATCCAGGCCACATACAGAACACTTCAGCATCTCCAACCATGAAAGGTTAGAAGGTTGTTTATTTTACTACTAGAGACTTTACTGCTGCTTCTTCATTGACCCCTCTATTCCCACATTTCTGTCAGTCTCTTAACCTTCCTCCTCTTTCTTCCAACCTCAACTTCACTTTAATAAACATCCAGAAAACTTCAAGTAATACAAATAATACTACTAAGAAGCTGTGAAGTAGAGAAGGGCATGGCTGCAGCCTTCCGCCAGTATTACCCCCACATCACTTCCCACCCCAGCCATTTGATCTTACCATGCTTCCTCCATTTATTTGATGAATTTTTTGCTATCAGCTTCATTACGAATGAAGAAATTTGGCCATTGGTTAACATATTCTCACATTTTCATTTGGAGTTGTTGCTCTACACAGTAGATATTTGTGTTTAACTTGAATCTGTGTTTAGGAATGTTGCATTCATAGAGATTTTTAAGGCTGGAAAGAGTTAGCATTTTCAACTATTCTCCTCAACGTTTATTCCTGCCTGTAAAAGCTTATAGCACCTTTTAGGTAAGAGATTTTTTAATAGAAATCTAAACTAGCAATAAGCCATTTCCCTTTTAGTTGAAATAACGTTTCAACACAATTCCTAAAAGCTATGCCAAGCTTGAAAAACAACCAGTACTAGCACAGAAACTTTTGGCCATTCTTTTGGCTAGTTTATGTCCATAGGGTCATGATGATTTACGTCATCTGGATTTACATCAGCTGGAAAGCCAGATTCAAGATAGCAGCATCTAGGAAAGGCAATGATGTGTAAATATTTCTTTGGCTTTCCTGTGCACACTGTGGATGGGATTAATTTCCCAATCTTTGGCAGTATCACTGTTAGTTTAAGCTAGTCTCGTCAAAATTATTCTTTTGGACTGTCTCTGAGGTTGAGAGACCTCCAACTCAAATCATCTGACTTTAGACTTTTATCTCCGGATGGGCTGAATTGGCCCCTGGAAGTGCCCCTGTTTCCACTGTCTGAGATGGTGAACTCAAAGTAGATGTAGGCCATTCAGAAAGGAAACTTGTGGCAGTATGGATCCTGCCCTTCCTGTCAGCCACAGGTTGTGGTACAAACCTGAGATCTGAAAGCGAGGGATGTGCTTTCATCCTGCCTGCAGAACCAATGCCAAACCACGTAAATTCAGGAGTTTGCATGTAATCACCACAATCAAATCTCAGGCTCAGAGAATTGACTGATGCTGGGCACTTCTGAGCTGATCCTCAGAGGATGGATGCTATTCTGCAAAGCACACCTCGTAAGAGAAAGGAGCGAGGCAGCAAGGACCTACACGGTGTTGCAGTAAAGGGCACACAAAGTAGGATGGCCCCGCACAAAGCCACACAGGATGAACTAAACTACTAGATGCTGCTGATGCCTTTCCCAGTTCTGCCTCAAACTCCTCCTGCTGCCCTGGATAAAGTACTCGCTATGGTTTTTTTGCTGCAAAACAGGGCTAATTCTCCTTTCCAGTTGCTGGCTTGTCTCTTAGAAAGGCATCTTGGAGGCACAGGAAAATTCTTGTCATGCCTGTTTACTTCCGACACCAAAGTCCAAGAAGGACCCTTGACAGGGGCACCAGAATACCTAAAACTCTAGGTATTACTGAAGTAAGAAAACCTGTGATTTAGCAGAGAGGTGGTTTGCAGAGTGTAGTCAACCCCATTCTTTCCTTAATTATTTTTAGTAAATGTCTAATTAATAATGAACTTTTCAACATAGTCATATACCAGAGAAAAAAAAGGAGTCTCTTGGAAACTCCATACCATATATGCTAACTTGGCACTCTTTGTTGGGTGGTGATTCAAAGGCTGTGCACTCTCTCTATTCCTCTTCACCTTGACCTGTTCCCTTCTTCTTCTTCCAGTGCTGGCATACTATCTGGAAATGGTACACAGTACACTCCAGGCCTGAGACTAAGGTATTCAGAATGTCAAAGAGGCCTTTTAAAGAACTGAAGTTTCTTTTCGGAAACATTATTTTGGCTTTAGGGCAGGACTAAAGGAGAAAACGGGCAAAGAAAAGCAAGGGCAGCTTTAGCTCTTTGTCTGCGTGGAGGGCTGCTGTAGACCTTCACCTACCCTACCCATGTGAAGACAGCAGCTCATGTTTCTGGAGCAGAACCAGCTTTCTCATGCTGTAGGGCTTTGGGGCACCTCCAAGAGTGGCGTAACTACATTTGATTTTTCCAACAGGAGATTCACAACGGTAACTGTGTCAGCCCTGCTGACAGCTTTCCTTCAGGCAGCTCTTGGTTCCGCTCCACAACTGCCTGTCACCACCTAACGCACAGCATGTCAGGAAGCTCAACGTTTGCTTCGGTTTCAACTACCTGTTTATCTGTGTTCTGATCACATCCTACTTAGTCAGTTGTAGAGGATGCGCATGTGTTAAAAAGCCAACCACACCACCTGGCTGTGAACCACAACTTCATACTTGTTGTTTTACTTAATGAGGAGTTTAAATAACTCAGTGTTCAAAGTACTTATTTTTCTCCAGTTAAGACGATATAGTAGCGCACCAGGGATCAATGTCACCCACAAATTTAATGTTCAGTATCTCTACGACTTTAAGCATGAGAAGTTACAGAGAAAACATGTTCTCTTTTGGGAGATACACCTGACAAATCTGTACTGGCAGTTGTCTGAGTCCAGAATCCTCTTTCTTGTACTGAATTTGGGTGTATTTCTCATTTTCTGCTGCCTTCCTGAGCTCACTGACTCCAAGGACTAGATAAAAAAGATCTGACTTAATCTGCTCCTGACTAAATGGGTGCCACTCAGAGGGATGCAGACAGTCAGAGTTGGCCAACAGGAACCTTATGAAATTTAACAAGGACAGATGCGAAGTTCTGCAACTGGGAAAGAATAATCCCTTTCAGTAACACAGAATGGGGATGGATGGGTTGGGGAGGAACTCTGATGAAAAGGACCAGGGAGGGTCCTGGTGGGAGGCGACCACAAGCCAGCAGCATGCCCTGGCAGAAAAGAAAGCCAACGGCGTCCTGAGCTGTTGGAATAGAAGAGCCAGGAGACCCAGGTGATTTTTCCTCTTTATTCAGCACTTGTTAGATCCCACCTAAATACTAGTTCAGCTTTGGGCTTCCCATTGTAAAGAAAACATTGATCAGTTGAAGGGAGTTGAGTGGAAGACCAACAAGATAGTCAAGCGCTGGAGCACTCATCCTGTAACAAGCTGGGCTTGTTCAGACTGGAGACGATATGGCTTCATGTGCACCCAAAGCAGCCTTCCAGTATGTATGCGGAGGTCATCAGTCAGATAGAAAAGTAGTCCATGGTGGGAAGATGAGAGGTAAACCGAAATAAGAGAGGTTCAGTCCAGATACAAGCAAAAACATTTGTACTGCAAGGAATATCAAGCATTGGAACCGATTACCCGCACATGGTTTAGTGATAAGTTGCTGTTTTTTATCAGTGAGGTTGATAGTTGGACTAGATGATCTTAAAGGTCCCTTCCAACCTAGACAATTCTATGATTCTATGTCCTTGGAGATTTTCAAGACTTGACTGGATCAAGCTCTGAGCAACCTGTTCTCACCTCACAATCAACCCTGCTTTTGAGCAGGGGGTTGGACTACAGACCTCCTGAAAGACCTTCCGACACTGATTATTCTATGAACCTATGAAAAGTAGAACAGTGCAGTGGAAAAGTAGAAAAAAGTCAGGTAACACTGAGGAGAAAACTCGGTGAAAGAAAGCTGACGAATGAAGAAGTGTTGGCAAAAAACTGAACAGAAGATCTGGCTTCTGTTCTTGGGGCTGTCTGCAGGAGCAGTGATTGACACCAAGTATGCCACTTAACTCTTGGCTGTGCTTCTGAATCTAGTCTGTCACAGCTACTCTCTGTGTAAAATTTCCAGGGCTAGACCTACATCTAACAAAAGGAGGTCCTGACCTTGGATGATTCCTTTTTATTTAGCATTGTGCAACAGAAAATATAATCGTAGTAGAAGAATGGAAAGAAAGGATATAAAAAAATAAGGCAAAGGGAGTAAATGCAGTAAGAAAATAAAAATATTTTAATACTTCTTACATGTCCCCAGTCAGTGATGTAGGAATAAAAAAGGGGACAAAAGGAAAAGAAATATTAAACCCAGAGTAGAAATCTCTAATTTTAGCAAGTTGAATTTAAAATCTTTGTTTACTACCCAAAATCCCTTGGGCAAGCAGAATATTCCTTTGTCCCTTTGTTAGTACAAGAGGGATAATAAAGCTAAGAGACAACACTGGATTTAAGGATAATCAGATTAAGGCCGCATTCTCTGTTTTCTTTCTAATTTGCTGTTGCAAAACCCAATGATATTTGGAACAATGTCTTACAAACTGTATGTAAACAAGACGAACACCTGCTGGTCTGAGTGAAAGACTAAAGATATTTGACAAAGTTTACTTGTGTTGGACAAAGTCTATGCAAAGCTTCCAACTTTGGTCTGATTTACAACATGTTATCTTTGCTATGGGAGTCTCTTAAACAGAGAAGAAAGGCATACAACTGTAGGAGGTTCTTATTTAGCAAGGAATCTGGTGTTATGCGGGATTCTGGCCAGATCTGATCTTAAATATTTAAGTTCAACTGATTAAGGTGTATCCTCTTCATGTAGCACTAACAACTATTTGTTTTAAAGAGATAGAGGCCCAAAATCTTTCTCCTCAACTCACAAAATAAATGTCTCCTTTGGAAAAGATGAGCGATTCAAGTATGGAGCTTATGAAATGAGGATTATAAACATGGGTGTGGGGGAGAAGTGGGGAAGTCAATCACACCGCCCATGTGACATTGCTCTCAGGAATTTGCAGTTGCGTTTCTGTCTGAAATGAGTACACTCTACGGGCTCTGACTGCATAAGGAACATTTTAAAGGGGAAGAATAATTAAGCGATGACAGAGGCATCATCATTATTAGATAATCACAACCCAGGGGCATTAACAAACGTTGAGTGTCTCTAATCCCATGGGGTCTAATTATTCTGTGATAATAACCACACCTCCAAGTTTTAATTTATTCTTGTGGAAAGTCTGGGGGGGGGAGGTGGGGGAAAGGGGGGCATTTTAATACTTTTGCTGAAAAAAGATGCATTTGGCCTTTCAAAAGGGCTCATCAGTATTCTAATCTAACTAGCATGTGTGATTGGCATTAAATTGTCTGCCCTTTACGGTGATCTCCAGCCAATCCGAGTATTCACCCTTGCACAAACCAGTGGTCTCCCAGTGGCTAACATTGTACTAATATGCACCAGTTCTCTTTCTTGGGGCAATTTTTGGCAAAGGAGAGGTGGATTTTCCTAGTCTGGGGAGGTTAATTCTCCATAAGGTACTCTGACAAACACAGTACCACTTGGGGAGAGAGAGAAGTAAAAACTTGCTCATTTTCTGGTATCTTGGAAGTGCTGTCTGACATGTCAAAAAGGAAGATTCTAGTAAGTTTAAGTGCTCTGCCTGTGCTTGGATAGAATAAAATAAAAGTGACAGACACACTCCAGGGAAAGAGCACCAGAAAAGCAAGAGAGCAAGAAAGAGTCAGGGGGAAACAAGAACGACAATATAGAAAGACATCTACTAATATCACAGCCTCTCTCAAAGAACTCAGTGTCCCTCTATTTCTTCATTACTCACAGGTGAACAATTCCTGTGAAAGATTGTCCATATCTTTTCAGGGTACAGGAAAAGAGAACATCAGTGAGGGAAAGAGGAGGAGAGAGCAGCATTCGCTCAACATCTGGTCACTTCTGCATGTTTGTGTGCACGCACGTGCAAATGAGACTAAGCAAGACAGAGAGGGAGAGGAGCCCAGGGGGAGGTCTTTCCTTATGGCAACCCTTTCTGGCTGAAGCTAGCTTTCTGAAAACAGAAATATTTTACGAAGTCCTTTGAGTACATTCACTTACACAAGGAAAAAAAAAGAAAACATAGAGAGGTGAACCAATTCATTCCAATTCTTCACGAATTCAGAAGCAGCCAAGGTCTTCAAGAACTGGATACTAACTTTACGCTTATAAATCCATACTCGTCAGCAGTGCGTGGCTATTTGAGAGCTAGGGACAAGTGAAAATCAGGGTCACTTATCTTAATCACTTATGTAATTTATACTATAGCCTAACTCGATATTTCTGATTATCTTGAAATTACAGTATCTACACCCAGGACCTTCCACAGAAGTGCAAAGAAGGAGAAAACAGAGCATATAAAGGTACTACAGGTACGGCAGACAAACCTATCAGCTGTCTATTTTTGTAGCTTTCTAGTCTTATGTTCTCTAAGTTTTCTCCAAAACTATTTATGCAACATAAAGTATTTTAGGAAACAAGGGTTTATTGATTTGGTATATTTTTGTGAATCCAGGCTACTGTGTTCATTTTCCCATGAGGTTATGAAGATGGAGAGACAGAGTAAAAAGCAAGTTAATACTCTGGACCAATTACACACTGAGGCTTCTGTTTTGTGGAAATGTCATGTTCAGTGAAGACCACTCAGCCCTAGTGTAAACTCCAAGTCATACATCCTATTTCAGCTCTATGCCTGCAACATGCATTCTCCTCAGCAGCCCACAGTAATAAATCGCTTTTGGGTGGAAAGTACTGGGAAGAGAATAAAAGGGCACAGTGGACTGACTTGGGTTAAACTTCACAGCTGCCCGTTAAGATATTTCCAACTGTGACTCGAACTGAAATCAAACCAAATTGAAACCCCATAATGTGAAGAAAACAAAGAATAATTACTGAGCATTTGTGACTCTTACTCAGTGTGGCCAAGGGCTGTGCCCTGTGTTCATCAAAGCACCACCAAGTTCACATACAAACCAGACTATTAGCATTTCTACAGGGAACTTCCAGCTGTGCTCTCATGTTTATTACTGCTATCTCACACTATTTGGAGTGAGCTATTGTTCAAGGGCTCATGCCCCAGTGCTGAAACAATCTTGATGTGGAGCCACATCAGCATACAACTGCTTCTAAACCACTTTCTAAACAATTTCTGATCTAGAATCAGTAAGGCTCTACTTAAGGCCAGGATCTCCTGCCTGCAGTACAGGTTCCTTCACACTGCCCCCCGTGTGCCTGCAACATCTCCAACGTACTTTCACCACTAAACAATAACAAACAACAAGCAGTTGCATCTCTCCATTAAAAAAGGGTGTTGGTAGAGTTCAAGGCAAGCAATGCTTTTTGTTGCAAGGCTGCTAATTACGTGCATATGTAGCAATTAAAATTCTAGTAGATGGGAGAGGATAGCCTGATTCATCTTAATTTTCACCTCTCTAATACATCAGTCTCAGGAAACAGTAACAGTCATAAATAGTCTTTAGGAGGTCCTCTTTCCACTGCTGCAAGATATGCCTAAAAGATTTGTTTACTTCAGACACTCAGGAGTCCTACCCACGGTATTTCAGAATAGAGATAAACTATATCTTGAAAGTTTGAGTCTGTAGGTACAGGAGTCCAGACAATGCATGAATAATAATTTCCATGGAAGAAGGGATTTTTAGTGGGGTGTGCAAGCACAGCCTTATTGTAATAGCACACCACCAGATATACTCATTCACCTCTGTAAGCTGCAGAACTCTAGGATTATCTTGTCTCGTGTAAAATTACTCAGCCAGGTCCTTTGCAGACCATTTGTAAAGTCATATGTAGAGCAATGTGGCACTGGTTCTTTTTGTTCATATTGCACATTTTTGTTCTGCAAACAGCAAAGGTAGCCAAGGATTTACTTTATTTGGTTTGCAGTTGGAAATATTTTTGTTTGGCCAATGCATAGAATAAATCAGTGGCCTCATATTCAACCAACCAGCTCTTCTCAGACAACGCTGAAATAATTAGTTTAAAGACACGACAACCCCTAATTCCTATTATGTTCCACAATTTATCCTGCCTTAGGAAAACAGACTGTGAGTATCCATGAACATATGCACAATTTCGTAGGGTTGAATCACAGAATCACAGAATCACCTAGGTTGGAAGGGACCTTTTAAGATCATCAAGTCCAACCAACAGTTGAAAGCTCTTTCAAGTCCATGAGTTTCGCTACAATTTATATTATTTCTTGAATATTCTATGAACTCCAGCATTTTCTCAGCCTGAAACTTCTTGCAAGATATACAGCATATGAGCTCACATATCTACCTGTGTAGCCAAGCTGATAGCATCATGTTTCTTTAGTAGAAACCAACTCTGAATGAACTTGAAATAGTACTTCCAACAGAAAGAAAAACAGCCATTTTTTTACAAACTGGGATTCTTGTGGCTTGAAATAGAGATTAAGAGTGGGGTAGAGAGACATTTTCAAAACATAATGTATTACAAAGCGTTATTTGTATACTGCAAGCAAAGTAAATCCTGAAATGTGCCACAGCAATGGATTTAATACTTTAGGAAGATGATAATGTACTAATGTTTAAAAAACAAACATGTATCCTGTTGAATTAGATCCTACTAATCTGTGGTTTAGCACTGTACACTGTTTCCTAAAAAGAACCCCAAAGAATTAACTAGCATAATTTTCATTGAAAAATTTGCATGTGTTTCTGTCCTTCCTCACACAACTTTGGTATTTATGCAATTTTAAGGAAACAGTTAGAGAGTTCTGTGCCAAAAATTGCTAAATTGATAATGTCGATTGTAAAGAAGAGGCGAGGAGCTTTTGCAAAAGGTCTCTTTCTGCAGTTGTTGGGCAGCCCCACACTGACAGGTTCTTCACTGACAGGTTCTGCCCACCCTGAGCCCAGTCATTTAGTACCTGAACTTCCTTCAGAGCCTTTAGGCTGAATTGATACACACCTGTTCAGAAACCAATTTGCCAGGAGAATATACAAAGACCTGCTACATTTTACGGGACAAATCTGCAAACAAGTCATTCCAGTTAATTGATGGCCTGTCTGCTGCCATCGGCGTCCTTCAGGTTATTGCTGGCTCATTTTTCCAAATGAGGAGCCCAGGGAGAGCAAGCGCTATTCCAGGGAGGGTCCGTGGGAATTCATCACCCTTCACCTCTCCTCTTACTGCACTGGGACTCTGGGAGATTTTTAACAACATTTCCTACTCTTTTCTTAGTAATTTAAGCTACTTGGAAGCGCTATTAAAAATACAAATACAGGTCAAAAATGCATGCCCAGTTTCCTGTTTTTGGCTCCTACTTGTGTTTGGATGCCTGCTTAAGGGTGACCTAATTATCAGATGCGCTTAGTACCAATATATATCTCCAAGAAGCAGCATAATCTCTGGGCAGTAGCAACAGTCAAAATCAATTCACTTATTTAGGAGCCGAACCACAAACTCAGAAACTTAACACTATGTGGGTAAGCCCAGCTGAACACACAAAAGCTTAGAAATACACTCCTCTCATCACAAGTCTCCTTGAACTAGGCAGCCAAGTGACAGGTTCCAGGTGGTGAGCATGCTAAGGCAAGATTTTCTTCCATGGCCTCCTTGCAAGCACACACTTAAAAAATTGGTGCTGAGACCAGGGCTAAGGCATTGGACTGCTCTGTACTCACAGCACTAAGATAATGGCGCTAATAATGCAAGCAGATTAAAATATTGAATTGACAATCATAGAATCATAAAATGGTTACAGTTGGAAGGGACCTTAAAGATCATCAAGTTCCAACCCCACTGCCATGGGCAGGGACACCTCCCACTAAATCAGGTTGCTCAAAAGCCCCATCCAACCTGACCTTGAACAGCTCCATCCACAGCTTCTCTGGGCAACCTGTGCCAGTGCCTCACCACCCTCACAGGAAAGAATTTCTTCCTCGTATCTAATCTAAATCTCCCCTCTTTCAATCATACACTTGGGTTGTTTAAGCACCCAGGCAGGGTATGTGTACTGCATGTATACTCTATTTGCAAACCTTTGTTTAAGATACATGTTAAGATACATCAACCGTATCTTTATCCTAAAAATAATGAAGATTATGCTAGGGAAGGTTTTGATGTACTGCAAAACTAATAAAGCTTATTTTAAATGATTTTATAATAATGATGCCTGATTTCAAATTATTTTATAGGAATGGAACCTATATTAATTCCACATGAAATGGTACAAAAATAATCAATTTGTACTACAGCATGAAGAGCGCCATTCTGCATTTTAAACTGATCTTTTCTAACATGAAACATCTACCCCAATTCATTCTTTAGCAAACTGCCAGACCTTCCTACACACCTACTGGTAAGGTTATTTTTGGATCATCCTGGAAGCAAATCACAGCCCTCTCAGTGGGTGTACTGGCCTCTAACAAAATGTCACGGTGGCAGACTTGCACCACTGATTGGAGAAAAACGTATTGTACTGAAGGGAATAAAAAGAAAATCTTTTAAGAATGATTATTTGAACATTCTTCACTGCTTCTCGGCTGAAGCGTCTTGTATATTCTATTAAACCTCTAACATTTCAGCAATTGTGTTCACAACATGAATACCTTCTGCTAACAAAGACAATCTTCATGCTATATTAGGGGGTACAGAAAATAATGAACCATGAACGCTAACTATAATTCTCTGCTTTTATTAGGGGTAAAGGATGAATTAATTCTTATGGGACAGATCCTGTAAGCATTTTTTTTTTTCTCTTTTTCAGTTTATTCTATAGAATAAACTTAACAGACTTCCTTTTTGGGGGTTGCTATTCTTCAATGTCAGCATCTGTCTGAAAATGAGTATTTTTAGATTTTTGTGCTTAGGAGAGCTTTTTTCCAACACAGCAGTTAATGGCTGAATTCTGATATAATATGGCAAAAGCTGGGCTGGATTTTAAGAGGTTGTTAAAAGAAAAAAGTCTTACTTTCTACACTGATGGTACTTTTTTTTTTTTTCAGAAAGATTTCTTCCTAGGTTTACACAGCAGATAAACCCGAAGAGCTTTTTTACCGAAGCATGAATAGCTAGTTCAGCTGTGTGAATAAATAACAGTTTAGAGAATCAAATAATCATGAAAATGTCACGGAAAATCAAGGCTCCCATGTCTGAAACTGAATTAGCTTCTGGTTTAGCAATTCTATCCCCCCATAGCTCAGAAGTTATATTGTGTATGTTTATGCAGATAAATTTGGATGTATAATTAGATGTTTCGTCTCTTCATTTGCACACAGAAGGACTTTCCTACTGACTACTGAAAAAACATTTATGCATGAATTTTAAGAAACGAAATGAGTTCACAAAGGCTGTGAAATCTCCATCCTTGGAGATATTCAAACCTTGACCGGACGTGGCCTTCATCAATCTGCTTGAGTGGTCCTGCTGTAAGCAGGAGACTGGAGTAGGGACCTTGGGAAGTGTCTACCAACCTATGCGATTTTGTGACTCTAATGTTATGGCATTAAACAATAAAAGTCCACGCAGTGATGGAAAAGGACAAGATGAAAAAGTAAGCTGGTGTCTGAAACCCAACTTCCATAGTCTTCCCGTGAGTACAAAAGATTTTTCTGCCATTTTGTAACACCAGTTGGCAAAAAGATCAGGAGCTTCATACCTCCTGGTATTAGGAAATGTTTTACAGCGCAATGTCAACCTTATGCCACCCAAGAGAGTCAGAATAAACACTATTATCCTTGGGAAAATTAAGGTAGCCAGTCAACTGAGGCAAATAAAATGTCAGACGGTGTTAGAGGCAGATACTCTGATCCTGAGGTTGCATATCCCTTTCCTTCACATCCACCTCCAGGCCTTCCCACCACCATAAATCTCTGCAGGCTCCGGAATAGCAGCCTCCCTGTGAGCTCTTTGCTAGTCGATCCATTTGGAGCACACGTAAAGGACAGTTTTGGGGAGCGGACAAGGTTCCTGATGCACAGCTGAGATTCATCCTGCCCAAACTGAGAAATTCACGGTGTTGATACCTACATCTCAGGTAAGGCCTCCAAAATCCCTTCCCAGTTAATGGGAAATGCCAACTTCCAGGGCCCCAAACAAAAGGGAGCTTGGCTCAGACAACCTGGAGTCAGGTAAAAGCTACCTCAGCCCAAATACTTATGTTATGAAATACTACAGGGTACCTGCCTTTATAACAGGAAAGTATTCTAAGCAAGAGAAATGAAAAAAAAGTGAAGAATTAATTAACTAAATAGAGGTGATTAAAGTAAATAAAGGAAACAATTATCATATCAAAATAAAAGACAAGAAAGATGATTAAATGAGTCTTCAAAAGACCCGTGAGAAACTCATGAAAGACATAATATGCATTTACCTGGTTTTTATTCTTTCATGATTTCATTTTCATTTTTATTCACTACCATCTGATAACTGCAAGAAACAGTCACTTTAACCATGGGCAATTTAAACCATTTTAATTTTTTTTCCAGGGCCAAGAGACAAAAGAACCTATTTATTGCCTGAGGGGATTTTTACTAAAATGAAAGCTTAATCTTTCATGTTTTTTTAAGCAAAGGCTTTTAAAAAATAATTTCTAACAATGCTGTAGGGAGAGACTTCCATGGGTATGCAAAATTGAAATTATAAATTTACAATTATAAAAAAATTAATAGTTTGGGGGATTGCATTGTCTCTGTTCTTTCTGAATGAATACTGTTTCAAGCCTAAGAGAAAGTATTTAGCACATGGAGGAGAATGAGTGTCCTTAGACTCTCTTGCGGTCAAAGCTATTCAGTAAGAATGTATGAGGGAAAGATTATTGGAGTTTAATTTGTTTGGAAATACGTGATTGCATGAACCTTGAAGAAGGAGTTTCATACAGATTGAATAGCCACTATTAAATGCTGAATATTTTTCTCTTCTTTTTGAATATATTGCAATTACAAGCCAGCAGCAAACTTTGACATCCTTAAACATGAGATGCTCTCAAGTATCAGATGTTCCTCACTTTCCAGCCTGATTTTCCACATTGCCTGTGCAGTGAGGTCAGTCTGACCACCATCCCTTCCATAATAGTTTGATGCACTGAAGTTTGTTAAACCTTATCTACATTAAATTAAGCTGCAAGATGAATTTAAACTGAAGTAACCACCTTTTGGGGCTCTTATGATGCGTGTCTATAAAGGACAGAACAAAAGGTCTTGGTCAAAGAATGATTCAGAAGAGTTTTTCAGAAGACATATAGTTACACATGGGTAGAAAAATGGATACAATTTACGTGGCTGCCATGGTTTAAGGCATATTAGAAGTACATGCTCATGCCCACCCCTGTTCCATGCAGTATTTTGGCATTAATGGAATCAAGAAAATGATTAAATTTAAACATGTACCTTTGCACTCCTAAATTTGGGCATTTTTCTGAACTGAGAAATATTAATTTAATGCATTATCTGGAGAGACACAAACATTTCTTCCTGGGCTTAGTGCAGCCTTTGAAATCAGACAAAAAAATTTACACTTATGAAACACAACAAACTGAAGTGTTCTATTAAAAGAAAACTAGACCAAAAAAAATATCCTCAAGGCCTCCAAATAGCCACACATTGAAAGGCAGATTTAAATGTTTTCTGCCAACACATTTCAAGTTTTAATGGAAATACTTTGAGCTGCTATGAAAAGCTTTGTTGAACTAAATTCATTTTCCATAGAGCAGAGAAGAATCATTGAAGATATTATTCAGGTTTACAAAATATTTAATAGGGTGGAGAATGTGGAACCAGATAAGAAAGGTTAAACTGAAGGACATTTTAATAAGGCTTGATTTTAGGTTGGTAGTGCAACATAAATAGGTCAATGGACCTATTAAATATAGACTTTCTCTTTGACACACCACCCTGTCCAATATCAGAAACACTTGTGTACAGTTACTATCTATAAGAGTTTCAAAAGCAATTGCCTACCCATTTCAAAGCCTAAATATCTAGATTTTTTTTTTTTAAATAACACACCTTCAATGTGTTAGTCAAAATAATTAATCTCTTAGGAATCACCTTGGTAGCCGCTCTACAATACCACCCCCTAAGCAATATTAAGTTCTGGCTATCCCAAAGAAGTATCTGCCCAGCACCTTTCCGACCACATGCCTCTGCAGACTTGGTCATCAGATGATGCCACCTTCCAGGAACTCAAGAAGCCTTGAGGCCAGGTTAGAAGAGGAAACAGCAAGTCAGGCAGGCTGGATAAGAAGATTGTGTTGGACAGGGAGACAGGAAAATAAGGACTGTAAAGGTAAATCTGTGTCCTGTGCTAAAATGGCAAGACAAAGAGCACAACAGAAACGTGTTGCTGCCTGGGGTTCTGGTGTCAGTTTGCTGCAGAGCAACAACAATACGGAAAGTTCATTTCCAGCCCTCTGCACCACAGTGCAATACACTGAGTTGTCCTGCAAAGTCTTGTCAGTATGGCTCAAGAAATGCTGAGCTGCTTTGGAAGGACAGGCTACTCCCAACATTTAAACTGCAGAGATATTACAGAGCATGTGTGAAATGCAACATTTCTGCTTCTATAAACGGGTAACATTTAGACAGGAGTAGCGCAGAAGCACTGACACCGAGACTAGCCTTTAGCAAAGTGTCAAGCCCCAGCTCCAGGATGGGGGGAAGAGATTGCTCAGGTTTAAAAAAAATTATCTCAGCAAACCAAAATTATTTTCACCCAATGTGCTTCTCAGAGATGTTGTGAATGAATAATAGTTGTAGGTCGAGATGAGGCTCACACCAGAAACAGGAAAATGCTGCACAAGCCTTGTATTAGCCAAGCTGCCTTCCATTTAACCTTTCCCCCAAACAAACAATAAAACTGTAATATAACGGGAAGCGTTGGCCAGCTTTAACACCCGGCACTGCACTCGGTCCCAGTTCTATTGTGCCGTGAAGACTGTTTTCCTTACTGACGAGCTCAAACCGTCTGCCATGAATTACTTTTTCATGGGGAATAAATACACACTTAAACAAGATTAAACACAAATGTTCTTTAGTGGTGTCTAAAATAATATGAATGTTTTTTAGAACAGCAATAAACACACTTCATGATGCAAATAATTACACCCTGCAGCCTTTATGTAAAGATAAACGGCCGGATTCTTGACTCAGCTACATCACTGTAAATCCAGAGCAACTACACTGAATCAACATCTCTCTTTGTGGATTCTGGAAATGCTGAAGCGCTACTGAACTATGGGCTTGCCCTGATTTCTCTCTAGGGTTTTGCAGACATTGGCTGAAAGTCTACATGGTGGTCATGGAGGTACCACCACCTCTTACCCTGGCCCATAAATTCCCCCATAAATCTGTTTTCTGCTTAGTGTAATAAAGTCAGAACCTGGCTGTGTTATTCCTTGTGCATCTGTCATCACTTCTGTAACTGTATTTTCCATTTGGACCAGAAGAAAACTCTACTGAAGCTACAGCAAGAAAAAGAGAAGGATATAAAGAGAGAAGGGCTTCACAAAAAATCATGATGGGTGAAGGCAGTACGTGAATGATGTGCTGGGAATTAAAGATCAGTCTCTCTGAGATTAAAAAGAACCACCTTGGTTGATCTTTCCATAGGACGGGAAGGAGTGGCTCGTGTGCTGAACTCTTTCTGAGAAGTATAATTTAGCTTGTTTCCTGTGCAACTGTTATTTTCATGTAGTTTTGTAAGATGGGTCCATTAGGCTTTAATGGCCCCTGAAATGAGTGTGGAAAGGTGAACGCGCCCACGTTGGACCACTTGAAAAATTAGTTATTTGCTTAAAAATAACAGCAACAAAAAAATATTCAGCTCTTGAAAGGGTTTTCAGGATTTATATGAGCACAAAACTTAGACACAACCTGGAATCACTGTTTTAACCATCATCTTCCCTTTATTCTCCTGTTTGTATTTTGAAAGCAAACATTCTGCTCTTACCGGGACTTGTGAGGGCTCCCAGAGCACCAGTCGTTGTGGAGAGAGGATTTGCATTGGTGGTGGTAGCTGAGGTTTGGGCGGCGGCTGCTGCGGCTGCTAAAGTTGCCAAATTCTGTAATTGTAAAGCGTTCATGCCTGTGTGGAGAAGCAAAAGGGTTAATTTAAACATGTAATTAAAAAAAAAAAAAGAAGAAAAAGAACTATTTTCAATGGATACGGAGCGTGGGATGTACCTTGCCAAGAGATTCAGCTCTTTTCATTCCCATCTATGATCTGGGAACCACCTCTTACAGCCCCCAAACAACACCTCTCACCTCTCTACCTTGGAGTTGAGAGAATGCAGCAAAGGCACCAGCCTATAGTTCAGCAAAATTAAACCTGCTTTTCTGTCATTTAAACTCTGTGTGAAGCCCAGGCACAATACTATTTCCTGACACAACAGGGGGTGCAAGGAAGATAACTAACGTTTAAAACGCATTCAGGACAGGGTCATGTAATTGGGATGAATACAATTTGTTTCCCATGTCTCCTCCAAATGTATCTACTAAGCTACACCATCTCTGTTTTCTCTGTAGCCAATAATTGTAGGTGTGGTCCTTTTGATGATTCATTTCATAAAACCACATGTGAACTAAGAACATCAGATTAGTATCAGTCTGATGACGGAGCCATCAGTGAGGTAGGGACGTTCAGGCCAAAAGCTCTGGACTGTGGTATCAAGTTTGCTCAGTCATCTGTCATGTAAAGGTGTGGGGGAGATGCACCTGTATTTCAGTGAGGACCTTCAAGGAATGGATGCATTTCAATAGTAAAGGTTTTAATTTAGATGGCAAGTAAAATAGGAGAAAGAATAAGTAGAATTTATGTGAAAAGAATAAGTAGAATTTACGTGAAATGGAAAAAAAAGATGATTAAGGCAAGCAAATGGCATTCATTTGATTGAACTCAGAGGGCCAGGAGTCTGCCTCTCCAGAAGCCTTCAAAAATGCCTACCTTTTGCCTTGGACTAATCAAAGCACTTAGGCACTTTCTCTAAGGTGAACTGCTTCAGGAAGAGACTAAAGCGCAGACACAAGTTAGGTGCTAGCATTAACCAGACTGGATCCTTCTCAGGATCCTCTGAATAAGATACAGCTGTCCACAGGGGGATGTTCAGACTGAGTATCTACATACAGATAGATAGTTTGGATGCCAGTGAGAGATCATCCTTTTTAGTTTGGACACGAGGGAGATCTGTGCATGCTGCTTGAGCCCTCAATAGAGTTACAAAGTATGTAAACCCAAAACACTTAAGAGTTTTACTATGTTCTTGTAGTCCTGGTAACATAAGTACTCACAAAAGGTCAAGTGGTAGGAAGAGCAATACCTTATTTTTAGACCAAGTGATAGAGCTGGGAAGAGTGCATGAGTTTTGGGGAATACCCAAAGAAGACCCCGAGTGCCTGGAAACATGTCCAGTTTTTTCTCAATGTTATTCTGTCTAATGAGGTATTACTTCTTGCTGAACAGTTTGTTGCTCAAAACAGAGAAACTTAATAACAACTTGGAGAAGATGAAAAAAAAAGAGGTTAAAAACAATCCTTTGTAAGTATGTTTGAGATGAAAAAGAAACGCAATGAAGGAGAGGTATTTTCTAGGAATGGAGAACTCCTGCAATAATGGAGAGTGATATTACTTTCCAATGCATATGTTGCAGACTCAGGTTGGTACAATCAATAAGCACCATAAAGAGGTATTCTCACTGTCCCAGAATTCGGAACTGTGAGGTGAACCTCGATATAAGCATCTTCTTGTGAATAAATGCCCAAATTTAAATAGAGCACATTCCAACCAGCAGGTCAGGTGTCAGGCGAGTACCAATCATGGTTGAGGTTCTAACCTCAGCCAAATGCTCAAACCAGCTCAGGTGCTGGTGCTTTTGAAAACATGACACAAATAACTATGGTAGGAGTAAGCAGGAGTTCATCCAAGATCCACCACTTCATAGTCTGGAAACTGCATAACACACTTGGAACCGAAAAAGCTCTTTCAGGTTTCTTCTGAAGACTAATGACCATCTTAGAAAATAAGGCTTTTCTCAAACTCTACCCAAACTATTTTGCAAGGTGCAAATAAAGCTACCCTTCTCACAAGTCATTATTAGTCTAGGCAATTAGGTGTAACTAACTAAATAAAGTAAGTGGTCACAGGTCATTGTTGCAGTTTGCTCAATTTTCTAAACCAGCTCTGACAAAGTTTAAGTGATTAAAATACAAAGATAACTCTGAAATTGCAAAACTGTATCTTAGTTACACAGATATTTTATGAATATTAAAGAATTGTATATTGGATATCCAAATGAATAGAATAAAACTGCTTAAAACATCTCAAATCTTAAAGTAATTTTCTAGAGCAGGAAAAGTTGACTGAATATTTTAAAACCCTTCTGTTTTTACCATCAGTCTATAGCTAAGTTTTGGAAGCAGCATCTTATCAACAAATACATTTCTGAAACCAGAGATGGCAAGGAAATTCATAGCAGTTTTCAAATCCTATGTCTTGTTTAATTTGCAAGCTTTTCAATCAAAAAGTACAATTCAGATAGAAATTCAGATATGCAAGAGTAATTTAAATTTTTTTTTTAATTACTCAATTGACCTACTTGCTTGCCTCAGGTGTAAATTATTTTTTCCCATTAAAAAATCCTGTTTCTTTGATAGTAAGATTCTGCACATTATTTCAAACAAGATTTTAGGGATGGAGAAGACAAACTGCAGTCCAGCTCTTCGAAACCAAAGCAGACCGAGGTTCTCAAAATGAGATATGGAATCCATTTTCTACCTGGATGAATGGTACCTGATGGTATTTGGTCCTCAAATATTATTCACCTTCCTCTTTCATAAGAAGTGTAAGTAATTCAACAAAACATATCCAGCAAACATTGCTGCTCTTCACTGAGGCCATATTTCTGTGCCATTCTGTAGCAGAGATCTGGGAAAGCAGTGGATTGCTCTTCACTGTGGCAGCATGGTCTTCTGTCACCCACTGGGTAGTTATTCATCAGAAGGATCCTTCATAATCAGCTTATATTTCTTCTGTGGGGAGGCTCCCACTTTGGACTTTTAAATGGCACGTGTTGGCAAGATTAATTAAGAGTGAACAAATACAGAACGGTCCTAGAGGAGAGACTGCAAAATAGCATCGCCTAGATAAAATCCCACATACCTCTGGAAACTGCATGGACTTTTCTCCAAACCTCAGTTGAAACGCAAATGGATTTTGGAGTGATTTAATACTGCTTCGTCTATTGCATTTTATGTGCCCAGCTCTGCAGAAGGCTATGAGCACAGAGGGCTGTGAAGCTGGAAGACAACACACGCAAGCACTCTACAGTGCTCAATGAAAAGTACAGGGCAGGCGAGACAAGGTCAACAGGCGGCAGAACAAACAACTGCTCCCTCTGGGCTCCAAAACCATGGATGCAAAAACAACCACCAGCACTGCCTCATCCCACAGAAACATATTTTTAATAGCGGGACACTTCCTGTGGAAGCACAAGAGGATCCCATCAACTTGATGAACGAGTTTCAACACCAGAAAAAAGATTAAGAAACGAGAGCTAAGCAGTGACGAAGTCACCTCCCCACCCAGTCTGCTTGACTGCAGAGGTGAATAAAAGACACTGGCCACAAACCAGCTCTGCAGATGTTATAGGGTGTCAGCTTCAGTGCCTTCAGGAAAAAAAACTGCTTGCTGTTGTCATGCAGATGTAAGAGAAATAAAGAAAAGAGCCCTGTTGAACTGAGCATACCAATGTGACTGTCAGTGAGGGCTCCTGGCACACGCACCGTCATCCAGCACAGTCTAGAGCCGATTCCGTCAACAGGTTTATCACTTAATATGCATCCTCTTTAGGATCCTCTGTCTGCTCAAACATATCCAAAATAAGTCCCATCATCACTCTCTCATATTCCCCAGGCATTTTACCATCTCTGCTCTCTCTTTATTGGTTTCTCCCATCAACTTGTCAAGTGCATCAACATCTCACTTGCTAGGACAAACTTGGAAGAGGAAACCAAGTCCCAGACCCAGAAAGTACTTTGCTTTCAAATGGGGATTTTTGATTCAATTGAACTTCAGCCAAGGTATAGTTCTGTGGGACTAATCTGCTCTCTCATTCTCTCCCCTTTCACACACTGTCTTCACACAGTTCACATCCTACAGCTTTTTCAAAACAGTCCCAAATCCCGCAACAGAGCTGGACCGCAAATGAGGAGATGGTTTTTATTTGAAAGCGCTGCTCACTCAGCAAATGCACCTCTCTCTGAAGAAATGCAAATTGCTTAACGCTGAAGAACAGGCTCATAGGCAGAGCTGCACATGAAAAATAAAATCCCCCTGTAGGGGAAAAAAAAACCCAACTTCTGGGTAAGGAATAACTCTTGATCTTCATGATGGAGATGATGTTGGGAATTAAAGGGAAATGATTAAAAAAAAGAGAATCACAATACAGTTTGATTCCCTTTTTAATAACATGTATTTACCAATGTGCTATCAGCTTGGCAAATATTCAAGATTGCAGGGAAATTCAACTTTCATTTTGTTATTTGGCAGATTAAAAAAACAATTAAATTATGTACAAAACAGATGCACAGTATGCCTTGCTTGAAACTTAAGATTTTAAAAAAAAAAATTATTTATAAGGATAGGGGCATGAAAATTTAATTTAATGTTCACCTTAGGTAATTTTGTGTCTTATTGTTCACAGCAATTACCATAAATCTACATATCAATAAGCGAGAACAGATGTCAGTTGTTACAAGTGCTTGCCAATCAGGCCTGTTAAAAAGTGACAGATGGGTGGTGATAGAACATTCTCATAAGGCCTATTAGCACATTCGCAGGAAATTTTTGTAGTGCTGCACAGTCACAGATGCAGTTCTGTGAAAACACGGGGAAATTTGAGAGCACGAGATTTACATTTTACAACTTCTTGCGCTGCCTCCGTTGCAAACTTTCATACAATGAAGCAATTTGCCTCGTTTCAGTCACCACAGCTTTTCTCCTGTGATAACTGTAAATTCGGAATTACCGGGTATTTGTAGGGGAGGCAACAGAGTCACAAGCCGTTCCTGAAGAACTTTTTAGGCCTCATCAGCTCTCGGGTTTCCAAAACCGTAATAAAATCATAATAGGAAATAGTTGAGATTCACTTGGTGAACAAATTCTTAATAAAGGAAGGCACTGGCTACATTTTAGTGACAATTTATGTATGGAGAATATCAAAGTCAATGGTGATTATCAGAGCTGTATCTGGATAGCTCATAAACAGTTCCCATTAACCTGACTTTCTTTACTTTGGAAATTTTATCCTTCCCAATCATTAGCACTTATTCCTTCTGAATTAAATTTTGACTGACTGCACCTTAAAAATTGTGGATTAAAGTAAAATTTATCACCTCCAGGTCAAAAAGCAACTATTTGCTAACACTGACATCAGCCATTCTGGATGCTGATGTTAAAAATGGGGGTAAAGGCTTCACCGCCTGTGTCTGAATGAGTGTGATGTTTTCCAGCAATATTCTAAAACTATAGCAGACACAAGACCTGAGCGCTACATCCATCAAACCATATATACTTGTGGTGGCGCGCTCTCCCTGTTTTTGCCCTCCCTTTCCATCCCCCAGCTCCTGCTCGGGCCATGGCCATCACAACATTGGTTGCAGTAAGTTGTACCTGGACTTTGGGGGATGGCTGGCAACACAGCCAAAACACTGTCTGGAGTGGGGACCTAGATATTTTGTTCCCATGAGAATATGACTATAGGCCAATTATCTTACTGTATAAATAGTGGACAGCCCAAGAGCCCTTTGAGCTCTCCGGTACGGCAGCAGGATGCACGCCAGGATGTCCCCTTTTGTGAGGACGCTCACCTAAGATTCTACTCCTTGAGGTTTAGAGATTGCTTGCCGCAGGAGATTCTCGGTAAGTGACTAACAGCATGCTAAAACTTTGAAATCTTGGCTAAGTGATATAAAGGATTGATTGTGCATATATAATCCTTTAGATATAAACCACTGACCAAGTCTGGGACTAGGATTGGATCCAGTCGCACCTAAACTCCTCTCTGAGTAGGAGTTTAAAAAGCAAGGGGGTCCTTTCTGAACCTCATGACACAACTGGAAGATTTCCCTGACAGCTTCTCTGACCCTGTCCTCTATGCAGTAAATGAACAAGTGTACCTTGGCATTGAGTCTTGTAAAATACTGTTGCATTTACTGCTAATTTTGTTAAATCTCTCTTTCACCTTAATAAATATTTCATTACTTCTCTCTTATGAGTGAAGTCAATTGCTCTGCCCACAACAATACTCTGTGCCTACCCTTAGAAAAGCCGCTTATTGGAACAGTGCTTAAGGTACTTGGACCATTTGGTGTTTGATTTAGCAAAGCCTTAAAACAATGTGTAAGTCCACATTTGATTCTGCCCTGTTTTTTAGGAGTACGTGCTCAAATCCAGCTGAAAGTTAGGGTTACTAGATGACTCATGTAGGATTTCAGCACATTTTCAAGCTATGAACGCTCTACACACATTCCTGGCAAGAAATAAGCTTTTCTCAATTGAAGCTTCCCCAGTCCTAGTGGGGAAGATTCATCTAATCTAACTTTATCCAAATAAAACTTACTCGCCCAGGCTTTTGCTATAGTCAAAGAGAGGGTGAGTAGATGATTCATCCAATGCTAAAACAGACAGATTAACCCCAACCTTTGGTAGGATGAATTACCTGGGTGTGACCTCATTGACACGGCATGGAGACCGGGCGCCTAATTTCCAAGCTGCTGAGGGACCGAGGCAATAAAAAGCTCCTCTCCCTCCTTTTGCCATCCATGGAATGCCCAGCCAGAGCTACAGATATTGTGCCCAGACATGGCCAAACTTCCATGTCATGCACTTTTACCATCTGAACAAGCATGTCTTGTAAACTGCCAAGCATTGGTTTTCCTCTCAAGGTGCTTCTCCTCTTGTGAGCAGAAGCAACATGTGGATTGAGAACAGGCTCACTTGCTTCAAATTCCGCCTCTCCAAAAAATGCTAGATGGAGTTGTTTAATTTATTAGCTCAAAAAAGCCCCCAAAGTAATTGTATGGGTTGAATTAAATAGGACTTTCAAAGAAATTACTGTTTCAAAAGCTCAATGTTTTTAGTCCCTGAGGTCAGCATTTTCAAAATTGGTAGTTATCTTTCAGAAACAGCTATCTCCCTTGAGTTGGAAAGAGTTTCTCAGTGACCTTTCCTTTTAATACAATATCCCTAAAGAGGTCATAGCAGGAGAAGCCCTCCATCAGTATGGTTTTGCTGGAATGAAGCCACCAAAGAGTCAGAAGATATAAAGGATCCTTGGGCCAATGCAAAAGTATGGAGCTTTTGTGCAGATGGTCCTGGCTTCCAACTGGTCCCTCCAGATCCACTGAGCCAATCCAACAATTAGAGGAAAATATTCAGAAAGCAGAATCTAGCAGAGTTTCTCTCACCCATCTGCTCCTACAGACTCTGCAACAGGAGGAAATCTGGCTTGGGTAACAGAAGAAGGGTGAAATGGATTGAACAGGGCTCAGAAAGGGCCAGAAGTTCAGCTCAAAGAGCAACCAAACTGTGAGAGAGTTCAGAAAGGACTGGAATAAAAACCCCATACATTGGAAAAATATAAGAAGTCCCAGCTGTAGTGGGTTTAGGCATCTGAAAGCCAAAGCAAGAAAAGCCAAAAGTGTGGTCTCTTCTCCTGCATGAGTCCAGAAAGCAAAATAAGCTGTCTGTTCAATGAAATTAAGAGAGTCTCTTTGTGTCTTTTACGAATACTGAAAATGTTTATATGTCTTGAATGGTCACACATATAGAAATACTTCTGTATGAGCAAATATTTATTCATGCCAAAACATTTTACATTAACGGACAATAGAAAATCTTCACAGATTGTCTATTTTTGAACATTTTAATTTCCTGCAGTCACCCTATATAATATAAAAGTTCCCTGTTTATACTGTTTGCATAGTACTCTCCAGGTTCTTAAACAGACAGGTTGGCTTAAATAACTGCAGCTTTTAGGACCTAATTCAGCACCAGCCAAATTCAATGCAAACGTTCAGGCGACATCGATCTCCTTTGAACTAAGCTTCCCGTGCAATTTGTATGTATTTGAAGGAGGAATCTTTTTTGCTTGAAAGGTTGCTAGTGTTTAATGTAGCTTGCATTGTCTTTTTAAAGACAATCAAATCACATAATGTAATTCATCTACATTATTGGCCTTCCCCAAAGACAAAGCACAGGCTAGACACTGAGGCTTGAGAGGCAATGTGAGAGAAAACATTGCCCTTAGATCAGCATTAGCAGGTATCAGAGGAGGGGAGGAAAAGCAAGGCAGCACTCACTGTAAAATATAAACCTGATGATGGTATGTGCTTGCATGTTTTACAAAGGGCAGTAAAGCAGTTTGGCAAGGCAGGGTTAGCTCCTGTAACCAAGACCAGAGGATTACTATAATCCCAAAGGCATCATGGCCAACTCTCCCAACTTTATAACCAGTCTCAGCGTATTACGCTTTTCTTCAGCTTGGCTCCTGAAATAAAACTATTTCATGAAGAACTAATTTTTCACTAGAAATTAAAAAAACTAAGCTGGGGAACCAAATGTGGACCCTTAAAACTTGGGAAGCTAGACGACCAGCTACTACTTTTTGCCTCTTAAATGTTAATAATTTTAATTTTAGATAAGTCAGTTTGGGCTTGGTTTATGAAGATACAGTCATATAGTGAAGGCAATGCTGAACATACAGTAGGGGCAGTGGGCTGGTACAGCAAGAACGGCATTCACTTTTAGATTTGGTTCTCTTTGTGTTTAATGTCTGTATTTCAGTGAGTTCTTGAGAAAAATCCCCATTTTATTTTGGAATGGATCCCCAGCTAACAAACAAACAAAGAAATTGCACTTCTCTTCAACTGGAAATGCCTAAAACCCCTTTCTGTGGTTTTCTTAACCACATAAAAGCTACTTTAACCAGACTGAAGCATGTTATTAGGGAAGGGGAATTTAAAACTTCACACTGGAGATCAGTGTTTTTGCTCTGCTAGGAAAGAAAATGGCTTTGATTTAAGAATATTGCTGAGGACTGCAGGCAAACATTTCTTCATGTGTGTGGTAGGGTGTGTGCAGTGTCCTTTCTGCTCAGTACAGAGATGACATGGGCTTTAGCAGTACAAATTCATACTTGTAGATCCAAAGGTCCCTAATTTTGGACAAGGGGGTGGCTGTCTTAGAAGTTTCTTATTTAGCAAATCGTGACTTCATTGAGACTTAGGCACAAAAGAGTTTCTAGAGCCTTGACATGTAAGTAAAACTGAAATTTCAATGGTTCATGTGGCTTTTGATCAAACTTTCAGTGTCTGAATTCAACAGTAAGGACTTCCGTTGACTTCAAAGATAAAAGTAGGACACCTCAAACTCAAAGTTCAAAGAACTTGCAAGCTGCAATGATGGATCTTCTTTAGCACCTTATTCAGTTGTGTTTAGATTTTACTTCTCACCTTGAAATATTTTACTAATAGGCAAGTTATACATAATACAGAAATATGTATTAGATTCATTTTCGTAAAATGAACATAGATATAGCTTAAGTTAAAAAAACACCGGGTCTTTACAAATGTTCAAGGATGGCTTCAGGAAGATCTTAGAGCAGACACATGGGTATTTTCTATTCCTTTAACAAAACATAATAAATGAATCTTTAACATTAGATGCACAGCGTAACATAGAACCACATGATTTCTGAGCAGGGGACATGAACTCTCCGTCCTAATGATGAAATAGTGCTTAGTCTTTGGCACTTTCATGTAGAGCTGCAGCTTGGAGAGAAATTTAATATCACTAATTTGACCTTGAACATCAAGGTTTAAGACTTACATGTTTTGGGAAAAGAAAGGAGTACACTTCAAGCTATTTTGATAACATGCATATAAGATAAAAAATACATATTTTCTAGGAGAGGCAGTCAGTCATTAAATTATCTCATAGATGAGAGCATTAGCAATCTAATCTGTAGTCGAGAAGGCATATCTCTCAAGTAACAATGACAAGCCACTGTTTTCTTAATATGATTTTCTACTAGACTCAAAACCATATGATTTTCAGAGAATATACCACAACCTGGATTGAGAGTCCACCATCCTGAAATTACTTAACTAAAATTCTTAGTTTCAGCACAGTTTTTGGACATAAAGCTTAATCTGCTCTAACAGAGAGAAACAAACAGAAAACTTCCCAAGTGCCCATAATGCAATGGATATAACAGTATTTTTCCTTGGTGTCTCAATTCTTTCATTTTGTAGACCTAACCAAATATGAAAACATTAAACACAATCTCTGAGCTCAAAGCCACTTCCAAAACTGCCAAGTATAAAACTGTTACTGAACTGCTCTGTTCTGTTTATCATATTAAGATACATTTTTTTGATGAAAAAAATGCTAGATTGCAAGTGTAACATAATAGAACCAGCAAGCACTGCCAGCAGGTCTGAGGAAGAGAGAATAATTCAGAGATATTGTCATCTGTAGGCCAATTTATATTGTCAGACAGCAGGTTCACATTAGTCTCTGATGTCACTGCAATAATGGCATAATATAACAATTGAGCAAAGAATACCTGTGGGGTATAGCTATACGGTGCGGTACATCTATACTTGTTAAAGTATTCCACGATCCATTCAAAGCAGAATCAGAAGCCCAGGATTAAAAGAAGAGTGAGAAAATGGTGCTCATAAAGACTTCTGAATATTTTAGCCCTTGTTTCGTGATGATGAAGCAGGCACAATGTTGTATTTCATTGATTCAGTGGGTTCATGATTAAAATAAACTAATGTAGCAATTTAAGGGTTTTGTGCTTCCATTTTTTCTTTTTTTTTTTCCCTCTCTAACAAGAAGAAAAGCTTTTTAACAGTTTCTCTCGGCAGGCATAATGTGCATCTGTGCTCTGATTTACTGCACATGCTGCCTTCTCTAGCATCATGTTAAGTTAGGGTATCAGCATGGTAGGTCACACAGTGGGAGTGACCTTTTGCTAATCACTACACATCAGTTACTACTGGCACACAGCTCATTACTAAGAAACCTTCCAACTAGCTGGCTTTCAAATCTGCTCACACTTTGATATTTTTTTTCCCTTTTCCTTTCTTTCTTTCTTTCTTTTTTTCCCCCCCAGACTAAAGATTATACTTTTACATAAAAGCTTCTGTTGTGTAATTTTGTCAACTAGGGTTCCAAAGTCAAAAAGGCACCCAGTTAATTTTCCGTGATTATAAAAGGAGCCTGAAAATTCATACTGAAGGTAGGCCTGTAATCTTGGGTTTCATTAAAAAGGTCAGAACATTTTTACTCACCACCTATTATTAAAATGTTTGAGGGCTGCCATTAATTTGATTTTTCAGGACACAGAAATCTCACTGGAAATTAGAATGTAATCCTGCTGTTGCTTTACTGACACTTTTCATAGGGTAGGATACGGCCGCGGGGAGTAAGAGCTCTCCCGCAATTTACAATTGGTTACTTTGGACAAATGGCAGGCGACTAATGCAAAACAAACTGTTTGCACAACCTGGGAGCCCTGGGTTTAATTTCAGTTTCTGAAAGAGGGGAGAAAGTGTTTCTATTGACGTTGAACCGTGAGCCGTCCCCTGCCAGTACATCTGCCACATTCAATACACAACATGCTCCCCGCCGTCCCTCCTCCCCCCGGACAACGTGATTATTAGAGGTAGAGAATTCAATAGCTTAAGAATATAAAACGTAGCTGGAACAAAACAAAATGCTTTTTAACTTACCGGCCATTTGCTGAATGCCGCTGAAGGCACCCAAGTTACTGGAGGAAGTTGCTTGCTGCAGAAGCTGCAAATTAACAACACAACACAGCAATCTATCTGACATTAATGTAACAAATGAAGATAAAACTAAAACGAGCTATCATTTCACATTTGGAGTATTTATGCTTTCCTTTACATTTATATAGTCTCTTGCTTCTGTCTGTTGTTGGAATGAACATCCCTAGAGTCAATGCTGTAAATCCATATTAATGTCTAATCTCTATTAAGAAACACAGAGACACAAGGGAAACTCAATAACATTGCTGCTTTAAAACAATTAATCAATTTATTCTTTTTAACAACCAGGTGTTAAATCTATTTAAACCAACATAGCGTGACTAATTACAACCCTCTGTAGTCTAGTAGTTACCGTAACTCATCTCTGTCAATCACAGTCCATTCTCCCCCACCCCCTTGAATTCAGTTTTTTCTTTATTATCTTTATGAATCAAGCACACAGACACTCATTAGGCTGGTATTTGTGTATAACAATTTAGCCTACCTCAGTATTAATTAGCCCACCTCATTACAAATATATATATTTTTAATTGCCAGGTAAATTACGGTTTAAAATGATATCACCATACCAAAGCATTGTATGCATACAAATGATGTATTTATGCAATGAGAGTATGTATACGCTGATGCACTTAGTTCTCTAGCTCAGAACCACCAGGAACTCTCTAAGTTATCCAAAAGCTGCTCTACCAGACATCCCAAGTCCAGAGCCACAAAAGGCAGAGGCTCCCTCTCAGCCGCGCTGCGGGGGGAGTCTCTCTTGGTCACCCAGGACCTAAGGACGTGGCTGTGGATTTCAGATTTGTCCAACAGGGGCAGCAGCCAACGTCTGTTTCTCATCTTGCAATCGGACCAAGAAAAAGATCCATTTTAAAATTTATGAGAAACAAATGGCTTTCCCCTGCCGTCTTCGCTTTCCCTACAAGATAGAATGAACCATGCATGTTTAACATTGTCAGGACCGTGCATGAAAGTGAAAGCCATTTCCAAATGAAAACGTGGAAAATTAGAGGACCAAACCACAACATTCTGCTTTAGAGGCTGCACCACACAGATATGGCCCCTATAGTGTGCAGCTGCCGGATCTGTCCTCCCCTAAGGAAGAACTTAAATTTTATTTCAGCTATAAAGAACAGACTCTAACATTCAAAAGAACAATAAAATTAATGGAATCAAATTTGATTTTGCAGCATGAGTAAACTTTAAACATTTGCCTTGGACAGCACTGACACATCTTGAAATGTTTATCCAAATTCTGTTTCTCGTTATTTATTTTCAGACCATGTGATAAACACACAGAATTTTTTTCATACAGAAGTAGACATGCTACGTATCCTGGAGGACTTAACAATTTATTGCAGGGAGTTTATTACAGGTGATTTGCCATGGTTCTGAAATAAATACAGCATAATATAGCTGCCACCTCTGAAAGGAACTTACAGCTAGGTATTGTGGTGTGAGTCCTCCAAGACCTGTGAGGTTTCCCCAAGTGGCAGTATTGAGCTGTTGCATCTGCTGTGCCAACTGCTGCTGCAAACGCCGCTGCTCCTTGTCCTTTTGGGTATCAGCAAACTTCACCACGATTGGCGAAGAGCAGCCCTGTGGTTAGACAGATCGGGAAAGACAGAAGCGTTAAATCACACCGAGTCACTCTGGCATCGTGAGCTCAGCCATGTCCCATAGGGCCACCGGTAATGGCATGACCTGATTGCTCACCCTCTCTTTGCGACTGCCATACGCATGACCTCAAGGACTAAGGTTTTCTGCTTCTTAGGAAAAGAGGCTAGAGAGAAATTATTGATTCCCCAGTTCTTTTTATAAAGCACCTTTCCTCAGGCTCTCTTTTCCTTCCAGCTATCAAAATTGCTGCCAGAGACAGCAAAGTGTACCAGTCCTCTTTAATTAAGCTTCACAGCTGATGAGATGGACGTAATGCTTTGTCTGCAGTCTGTTTTCAAGGCATCGCCAAAGGGAGAGGTGTCCAACCTGCCTGCTGCCAGGGACCACACAGCCAACACCGCCCTGCCACCATGGCCTGGCTGTGCAGTCACACTCTGTGCAGCTGGCTTGTGGACCCTACAGAAACAGACTGTGAGCAACTGATTTACTGAAGTACCCATCCTCAGTGGGTCACCAGTCCTTTGCATATCAAGGACCCCTAATCCTGAGTCAGCACAAAGGGTGATGCTGCTAGAGCAATCCCCCAATGTGTGGTCTGCTCCCAGACACACTCCGTATCAAGCACCCTTGAGATGTGAACGAAGGGTAGGATGCAGACCCAGAATGGTTGGTTCTGGTGACAGCAGCCCATTCCTGATTGCCACCATCTCTTCCACTGCTTCTAAAAACCCTCTTGTTACACGATATGGGAGGGCTGTAAGATACCTCAGGAAATAGGAAGGTTGTAAGAAAGAACTAGAGATCTGGTCTGCAGCCTACTCCTCACCCATCTCTGAGGGACCCTTGAGAAGAAGTGAGAGGTTATGGACCTTTGAGGTAAACTGGATATTTCCCTTGGACTTCAGGCTGAATATTCGTGGAAGAATGAGACATGTGAATGCAAGAGATGTCTCTGCTGCTCTCACTCTATTTTTTTTCCCCCACTAAGATATAAAACTATGTTTTTATATTTTAACCTTTCAAGTGTTCATTTTTTTCAAATCAAGGGAACAAACTATAGACTGCAATGATTCAGTTCTTCAAATTAATTCAAGCATTTTGTGAGTCATAGAAACTGTCAATCCATTTCATACTGTTTTCCAGCTTCATAGGATCCAATGAATAATTTTCCTCTGCCCGCGCCATGCTTTGCTTAAAATTTCTTGTCTAACTTCAATCGGAACACAATGATAGTAGTGAAAGGTGACTCAAGTCCAAAAACCACAGCAGCCCTTCAGCCAAAGTGTATAGCGTGGGATGAGGAGCGAGGTCATACTAAACCTAACTCTTCCCATGGCTGCTCTTACAACACTGTGAACATCTTCAGAAAGGTTCCTGCCCTTTATTATTTACCAAAAAGCAGTCATGTACCTTTTCTCTGAAGAACCTCACACCAGGACATATGATAAGAATATTCACAATCAACAGATGAAATGATGAAATAAACCACAATAATAAAATCTCTTGTATGAAGATCTCACATCAATACTGTCCCTTTCGAATTATCTTAGAAAATCATCACTTGTGATTTATTATTCCACCTCCAACTCCTTTCCTGTGCATTTCATTGTGAAAATGTCTTTCAGTGTTTCAGTGAAGAAGAAAGGAGATAGATACCACTCCAGCAATCAAATAAAGATTATGAAGGAGTCAGCTAGTTACACAATTACCTCTCCAGTGATTTTTATACTAATATTAAAAACAAGACTCTTTTAAATAAAAGAAAAAGAGAAAGGAGCAGGGGAGCGGAGGGTGTGTGAGAGATTTTTTCTGATTTCGCTAATATGAAAAAGCAAGTTTAATATGAGGCTTGGTAGCACTGGGCTAAGAACAACCAGAACCTACTCTCTTCTACCTAGATGTACAGGAGAATCAAGTCTATTTCCAAAGAAATATAAATTAATTTCAAAGGAAGAAATATTATATAGCTATTTCAGTTATCAGTCCAGCAGCTCAGCACTCAACTCTACAGCTGACATCAAATTTATGAATGCTTAAATGTCAGTAAATCGTATAAAAACAATATCTCTGCAATTTATGAATCTATAATTCATTTTTTCACTGTCTGTTCTATATTTCATCACTTCATCATTTTCAAGAGAGAAAACATTCTGAAGACTGAAATTATATATAGCAAGTGGCTCTATATGAGAAAAGGGTTGTTATTGTTGCATCAAATTTACTCCATGATAACAAATTAGTGTCTTCTACTGGTGCTGCATTTGAATGCCTTAAACAAACAAACAAAAAACCTCCACAGAATTGAGACCGAAGAGCAAAACCTTAGAGCAGCAATTATGCTTTTAAAATCAGTTGATTTAACCAGGTCAGAAAGTCAGTTGGAAAGAGTAGTAACAGAATTCATTAGTCTAGGAGACGTGTTCATCTGGACATGAACATCCCCGTTTTCTTTCACAGCCCCCTTTGAAAATTCATTCTGGTCAATGATGCGTGCCCAAGAACTGAAAATAATGAAATCAGAAAAAGAATTCTGCAATTATTGGGTTGAAATATAATTGTGTACAACATATTTTTCTCCCAGCCCACCTTCATTTGTAAAAAGTATGAAACAAAAGTGTCCAAGGACCACTCTTTCAGGCTGGTGTTTGAGATTTACTGCCACCTAGCCCAAGTTAATTAGCATGGGAAAAAATGAGCAAAATTTTTTAGCTTAAAGAATGATTTCTGGTTTATGCTCTTCTATTTTCTGTCTTGAGAGAAGTTCCCAGGACATACATAAGGTGCATCTCCTTTCCTCATTCAATGGCATCGTATCTCCACCCCACGTAGTACCATTTTGTTCCCAACAGCTGGTGCCACCTTCATATTTTTCTTTGTGTTGGCAAGATGGGACATAGAGACCCTCACCCACAGAGCTGGAGGGTGTGCTCTTTCTCTCTAAGAAGGGATTCTCAGTCTAAGCTCAACTGACACAAAGACCCACATGCTCAAGGTGCAAAATATTTGGAATTGCCTTGCCAATTTGGAGATCTTATTGATGGTGTCTCTAAAGGTGTTGAGAGGTATGATGATCCAAGAGTAATTATTCTATAGAGCTAATGTCAACAGGGCCATCGCCTCAAAACGCAGCCTCTTTTGGAGTACTGCATACAAGAGAAGAATGAGAGAATTTGTCTGGGAGGTATTATCTCTTTAATTTTACCATCTTCTGAAGTAGAGCTGTGTAAAATTCATTTTGCTAGACAGAAAAATACATTAAAACACATAGAAAATATAGGTAAAGCACAGTATTACCAATAAACATTTCCTTTTTACTTGGAATCAAACCCAGCACAAAATATAGATCTGAATTAATGGAGCAGTGCATGGCAAACAAATTACTGTGAGTATTATTTCGAGACTCAAAGTGGCGTTTTTTTCACAATATACTGTCAGACTGCATAGACTGTATAACATCAGCTTCCTAGTAAAGATCATTTCAATTATTCTCATCTCACTGGCGGATTCTCATCTAAAACTGTATGCTCAGGGTCTAAAAATGCATTGCACTGAAAAGAAAACACATCGATTATAAAAGAAGCTCAACCAAATTCAAACGTGATGTTTGGAAAGACAATAGCTTTGCAATGCCGGTATCATTACTTGTAGTATACAGGAAACAGTTAGTGACATTTTCATGCACTGGCTTGATTTTTATCTTCTCCTCCTTCTCCTCTCTCCACCCTCCCACCCCTGCTCTCCCCCCGCCGTGGCTCGTTACACAAAGCAGCTCAACGACATGACGCAATAATGATTGTTTAGCACCCAGCATGCTTTGGGAGACTAGAGCATTGCAAAGAAAAATCGCTGAGGCAAAAAAAAGAAAAAAAAGAAAGAAAAAAAAAGTAAAGAAATTAAAAGGTCCTGGTGAAAAAAAATAAATCAAAAAAGAAACAAGTGCACATAACATCAATGCCACCTCTGAGAAAAATCATCACTACACGAAGATACAGTATACATAATACAGTATAACATGCACTCTCCAATGATAAGCTAGAAGATCCAGAGTAAGTAAAGACTTCATACTTGTGCGGTTTTTTGTGCAAAATTCTGAAAGACCATGACAAAAATCACAGACTGAAAAAAGTTTTGAGATTGCCAGACAAGCCGTGGCATTCAATAACCACTCCAATGAATGGATCGTTAGGCTGCAGCTATCGTCACATTAAGTGAATGGGTTTAAGGTTTTTGTGTTTCTCATCATGATAAAACACGAGGCCGAAGAGGCAGTTTTGGGAGGAAATACAGAGCGGTGCTTGTGAGGGGCTGGCCACGATGGTGCTCTGCAGGAAGTGCCACACTTCGATATGCTCTGTCATCATTAGCATTTTTATTGGCTACACGAAGGAGGAGAAATTATATTAACTTAAAAAAAGAGATTCTATTTGCAGAAAAACACATGCACTAGTAACTCAGCGTGGCCAGGTTAAATCTCCCGAGCTTTTTCACAGGGCAGCGCAAACCACAATACTTAAAAATCTATTTAAAGGAAACTAAGACGTTTTTCTTTGGGGGTGTGTATGTTAATATTACCAGTAATTTACTCATCAGATATACTCTGAGTATGACTGAGGAGCAGTATTCACAGCATTTTTATTTTCTGCTGAATGCCACTGAAAATGAGAACCGTGCTCGGATACCACACAGCAACCTTCTCGTGCGCTTTCAGGTCATTAAGAAAAACAAGCTTCACAAAGTGAGGTGGAGAGTTGGTAAAAAAAGTTTAAATCTGTGATTGTCATGTGTCTGATCTGGTCCAGGAGAGCATGGCTTTACCATTCGCAATCATTTGCACAAAGAAAACAAAGAAAGGGCAAATGATACAGTACTGTACCTCCATGGTCTGAGACTGGTGCATGGCTTTGATTGCATTCTGTGCCATTGCCCTTGTAGAAAATGTGACAAACGCACAGCCTGTGGGAACAAGGGGACAGGGAGCAGGAAAGACAAAAAACAACAAGACAAAAGGGTTGGACGCTTGTTAAACCAACACAGTCTACGAGAACGGCCACAAGACGACACTGTTCTCAGTAGTACATAAAAATAAACAACTTCTCTAGTTTATTTATCGACAGTGCTGACTTGCTAATCTGACCATAGATGAAAGAAAAAAAATAGGTGGGGATGGGTGAGGAGAAAGGTTTTTGGTTTTTTCCTTTAATTTTTTTGTTGTTGTGGGTTTTTTGGTGTGCTTTTTCTTTTTCTCTTTAGCCACAGGGTTTGACACAAGTAAGGCTTTTATGTAGAGTTTGGATTGCATAGTTTAGTCTATTCAGGCCATGCATTAACAATTGCTTGCTATGGCTTTTGTGCAGGTAAACTGTGGATAGTGATTATATGACTGGCATCACTGGCAGCGGAACTGGGAATTTAATAAAGGTGTCCATAATGTCACATATTTCTGTGATGCACCAAGAACAACCATACAAATAAGGATGAGAAAAACTCCACTGTGTAGCCCGTGACTAAGTGTGAAGAGACTCAGACAAAATTCAGTAACGTAGGTGGAATCTCAACACTTAAGAAAATAACATATTAAAAATAAAACTCTTCATGATTTTTGTTTCTCCGAGTCCTAGGAACAAGTATAATTCTCTGATCTATGAAAGCTACCAACCAACTTGAACAATTCTACAGTTATGTGCATGAATAACTGCAAAATCACTTTTCTCCCTCCTCAGTCCTTTAAATGATAATGAAAAACCAGTAGGCTAATGCCTGGGCTATTTTTCCACCCTTTTACTATTGTCAGTCATATCTACACTGGGCATGGTACGGGTCAACTTTTTTAGTACAGGACTCACTGCCCTTTTGACTAATAAAAACATTGCCTTCTGAGATTTACATTTTATTCTTCATGCACCCTTGGGCATCTTAAAGAAAAAGACTGTGAAATTAATGCAGATTCAGGCTGATTTTGTAATAATACCATGGCACACTAAAAGCTTAGCTAAAGCAACACAGACTTATTTCACTTGTGATCTCTAATGACTTTAAAAGTGCATTGATTTTCAGCTCCCTTAGCCTTGCACAGTTTGAACTTGGGTTTCAGAGAATAATTTAGTGTTCCACTCAATTTCCTCAAAACATTATTATTATTACTACTTAAAAGATTTCCAAATGAAGCAAATCTAAGCACTGAGAGGCCAAAGCATATTGTCATTTTAGAGCTAATGCATGAAAACTACATTCTGGCATCAAAAATACAATATTGTTGCCCCTGTGGCCAATGGGCAAAATAAACCATTTTGCAATCCAACAAGCAACAGATTGTTTGGTTTATGCAAATCAATTTGAGGCATAAAATACCTTTTCTTTTTCGCTCCGTGTGTACCTGGTAAGATTATCAAGTCAAGACTGTATTCACATTTTAATCAAACAACAGTAAGAGAAAGCAATGCCTGATCATTACCCAAAAGCACTACATCTAGTCATGAAAATAAAGTCAATGCATTTTTGCATCATGCGGTTTTGTTGTTTTTTTCTCCTCTTTAATGTAAAGGCCCTTGATACAAGAGAACCCAAGCTGGCTTGTGTACTTCTGGCTGATAAACGAGCATGATAAATTCAGAAGTCAAAATTCTTTTTATGTAAACTTCATGGCAGTTTTGTGACTGTACGTATTTCTCAGGTAACATAACAGCTGATGATGTCTTAGTGCTGTTCAGCCGCACTACGTCTTGCTGAACTATCCTTATTCATCACCAAATTTCTGTCAAAGGAAATGATGTAACAAAACAGCTTTCTGTACAGCAATCTAGACAAAATATGCAGTAGAAGGGTAAATAAGCTACAGTACCTCTGCTAGATTCCATATTGCTGCTGTGCACTAAAATTAAAGAGGCCCAAATTTACCATCAGTCTCAAAGTAATCTCTCTTAAAAACATTTCTGTTATTATCATTAACAGAGGAAATAACACCAAGGGTTTTCATTTATCGTCTTGCAAATTCAATGGGGGATGAGCACAAATAGAGATATAATGGAGAGCAGGAAAGAAACCCCATACAGAGCCTTGAATAATATTGTTTATAATGGTCAAGAAACTGCTTCATTCACTTCTTTTGCTCTCATTATCCAGGAGTGTGTACCATAGTGACAATTACTGAATGGAGGTTTAGAATGCATAAGAAGCATGTAAAATGTCAACAAAAATCAATAAGACACAGTTTATGCATTTATCACAATTTCTACCCAGCAGTACTGCTGTAAGTAACTTACTGAGAGATGTTGCAATTAGCAGGTCTCAAAAGAAATGTGAATCAGCAGAGAAATAAAGCTGCACTTCTCTCAAGACAAAGCAGACTCTCTCTTCCCTCCCTCAAGCTTTTTCTCTTTTTAACCACAAAGCTCAGCTCTTGGGGACTTTCAGCGCCCAACGCTATCATAAAACCTCCCTCCTCGTTCCTCAGCCCAAACCCATTTGCGTGGACGCCGTTGCCTTTGTCATGGAGTGAAAAGATCCCTGTAGCAGATCTCTGTAAAGTGCCATATAGAGAGCTACCAATTTAAAAGAAACTTGTTCTCTGGGCAAGGGGAATGCCTGATGAATGAGGTTATGTGGCTCGAATGAGAGCATTTGGAAAGAGCATTCCACAAAGAAGACGGGACTGCATTTTAATTACGGTTTGCCAGTCAAGGGCTATAAGGTTAGGTCCCCTTGTTATCTCCAGTTGGCAGGCCATTTCCCACCAATGGACAGTGGCCATTTGCACAGTAAATACCTAATTTGCCTCAATAACTATGGTAAAAATTCAGTAGGCAACCTTATTTCTAAATGATTAAAAACCCTAGACTTTCAGTTGTTATCAACAAGCACCTCAATTAAATGTTAGGTAATTTAACCATCTTTCCAGACATTGCTACATGTATTCACATTCAAGGGTTATTTCTTCAGCTACTAAACCTGGACACTCACACACAAAATTTGTATATTTATTATGTGTGAACCATGGGATCCTTCCCCTCATGACCAGACTGCCACCACACTGGAGGGGAGCTAAGCCTGTATTATAGTAACTTGCACATACAATTTAGATATTCAGAGAAACTTCTTCTCAGATGCTTGTGTTCTCTGCCACAGCAAATGGCAGTACCTTTATTTTCCTATATGGGGTATATACGCACTTTAGGAGGATGGTTTCATCGGGCACCTGGAATTTAATCAGAAGTTATTTTCTAAGGACACTGGATTTTGCTTGTTTAAGCCAGATGAGCTCTGCCTGAACCTTTCTGGAGTCTTGCTGCAGCAGTTTCTGAGGGGTTGGGCAAACCCTTTCCAGTATACTCTCACTCACTATACCTCATGGATGTAGGTGATCTTTTGGGAACACACTGCCAGCTTCAGGACCATAAATCACAATTACAAAAGGACAAGACTAATCAGATTTCATGCCTCGTGGTGCAAGGAAACAAGAAAGTTTTCCGTGGCCTCTTACCTCACCCTGTGAAACACTATATTGATTGCCGTGCCGTGGGCCGAGGTCTTCCGGACCAACAGCTACAAGCAAACTACTTCTGTTCTACTACACTGAGTCCTGAAACTTCAATTACTCCCTTCTTCTCCTAATCTCTCTGGGAGAGAAAATCTGGAGACGGGGATATTTCTACAGCTAATGTCTTCAAGTTGTTTTGTTTCGTATTGCCAGCTACCTCAGCTCAAAAAAAAAAAAAAAAATCCTTTCGTAAATATGGCCAACCTGCAAGTCACCTTGCAATTATTTACCACCTCTGGTTTCAAAATGTCAGGGTTCACTAACAGAAACAAAAAGGGAGGGAGAAAGGACATCTAAGAGTTTTAGTTGCTTCTCTGAGAATGCCTTCTAATTCCCTACACCAAATAAATAATTGGCTGCGGAAAGGCTTCTTGAAGTAATTTCCTCCTGTGGGCAGAATCAGAGGGAAGCACCAAGCCCTGCCACAGAAGAGATTTTGGAGCACACTGTCACATTTGCCATCTCAGCAGACAGAACATCTAAACTCACAGGGTTGGCCCTTAACAGCCTCACACCCTAAAATGAAAAAGAATTTTGAAGAGGTTGCAAAATTAGAAAAGCTTCCTCCTTGACCCTTGCTGTCTCAAACCCAGGGCTCACTGTTCGAGTGACTGAATTATTTGAAATATTTAAAAATGCTCAGCACTGCCCTGTTTCAGCTTCCACTTCACTTGCTTCTTCTCATCTTAGGCTTTCATAGACTGTTTTGAAACGTTCAATCAGCAGTTCATGCACAGTCTAACATCACATCAATACTTGCAAGCTGTAAGTGAAGTAGAATGTTTTTAAGTATGGAGGCCTCTAGGTAAGTGGTCTGATTTCATACCTACACAAGAAACCTCACTCATAAAACTACTGTGGTCTACCAGAGGTTTTAAAGCCCCCACACTCTCAATGAAGCCAAAGGGAGATGCCAAACCTCCAGACATTTTTGAATCAGGCCTAGAGATAAAAATGGAAGTTTAAAAACCATAGCTTTAAAGTTCTGGAGATGAAAGAATGGCAGATGTAATCAATTTTTTGAAAAAAATATATAGTGACCCCTCCAACACAGAAGGCAGCTCAAGTGATTTTCAAAGTCATCTGAGTAATTGCAGTACTACGTATGGTGGTTGCACAGCCTGTGGTGTAACAGTTGCACTACAGCTTCCTACTTCATCGTAAACAAGGTTTTTCTTCACTTTCTGTGAAGAAACAATAGTGAAAAGCTGCCAGAAACCTCCTGCAAGAAGTATTTGGGATCCTCTGAGATGAAAGCTTCTATTTAAAGCAAAGATAAGGCTCAAATGAAAAGCTATGGAAATTGAAGCATGATAAAAATAAGCTCTAGTTGTGTTAAAATATTTCTAGCTGAGACTGCAAAGTAGACTTCCCCTTTTCTACACTATGCTAATATAGCACAGTCTGAAGGAAGAAGGATCAGCCTGGGAAACAGCCCTCTAATGAGACATCACACAAAAATCTTAGTGGTTAAAATACATTTCAGCTACAAATTAAGACTCCACTGAATTGTTTACTGTACAGACATTTAGTCATTAGGTATTGCTTAAGACACACAACGACAAGTCTGAGACCAAGCGTAATAACTCAGCCCAAAGTAAAGTGTTTTGAAAAAGTCAGAGTGAAGCTCTGCATAAGCTTATGCATATCAGGCACATAAAGGTAACAACAGGCACGTCCTGTAAACATGCCTCATCCCTTTGGCTTTACTGACTTCTCTTGACTATCGATCAGATGACAAATTCCAGACTTGAAATTTCCTGAAGCTCATGGTTCCCTTGAAGTGTTTCTAATTGGGCAGTCAATTAACCACCCTGCAAAATATAGACTTCAGTGACTGGAATTTATACAAAGTCAGAATCAAGCGGGTATCAAAGACCACATTCTCTAACAGTGCCTTGATGACCCTCTTGCCGGAATTAAAAAAAAAAAAAAAATCTCTTGTAAATTATTTCACTTCAGACTTGCCTCTGGGGAGGAACTGCTGTGTGAAGATGCAGTAATGGAGATCTGAGATGTAGAGTTCCTGGCTAACAGCCAGCAGAGACGCTAGTCACTTGGATGTGTTCCTTCCTATCTTCCCAGCTTTCAAAGAGTTTCATCAGGGGAAAAAAGAAAATTAAATGTACCATAATGATTGTGAAAAAAAAAAGTAAAGAAAAAAATTATCATATTAGAAAAGAAAGAAATAAGGCATGAAGGTGTTTTTGAAGAGCAACTAAAAATACAGCATTTCCACCATGCTTGTTTCCTGTGGCCCCTTAATGCAGGCTGTTCCCATGGCTGGCACGTCATGTTACTTTAACTCATGAAAGGGCAGTAAATATCCATAAGGAAAACCAAACAGGCATAAAATCTCCTCATCTACCCTTCACTGCAATTAATTATGATGCAAATACTAATTTTCTTTTACTAAGTCATCTAGAAAACCCCTGAATCTGAAAGTTATGAATGGATTTTCATGAAATTAAATTGCCTGACCGTGGTATAACTCTCCATGCCATTTCTAACCTGCTCTTAGAGCAAAGCAAGAAAAAACACTCCCTGTTATCGATGTCTGCAGAAATGTTTGCCTGTTCCATGTGCCTCACGATGTTTTGTTAAAAGAAAAAACAAATCATACAATTAGGAGCCTAGAAGATGCAGGAATATGCATTTAGAGCAATTCCACAATTTTCATGGTATACCCAACAGTCTGTACATGTTATTAGCAGGTTTTATTCAGTGCATGCTATTAACCCAGTTGACATCTTTCTGGTATCTGTTATATAAATCTGCACTTAGCAATACAGCCGAATAATTTGCTGTGTGGTGCTCCTGTGATAAGGATAAGAGGATTTTTTTTTATCATCATTACGGATGGTAATAATTCCTAGAGTGATACAGAGATATTGATCCACTGATCTAAAAAAAAGCATTTTACAAAGGCAGAGGAGCATGGCTATCCTTATTTAAAGGAATGGGGTAACGGATTTGAGACCAACTCACCTGCTGTCACTACTTGTCACTACAACACATCAGTGGTACAGCTACAAATCAAATTGGGGTATTTTCAGCTATTTTTGCACACTCCAGCTATCCTTGCATGGCTGTCTGTGTTGGCATCCGTGACCATGTAGACATTACACAGTGCTAGGAGTCAGGAGGTCTGAAAGTTTCCTTAAGCCGTTTACAATAAGTGATTTAAAATCTTAATCATCTGAGGCAGTTCACTTCTGCTTTTTCATGATAATGAAGCTTAGCACATGATATCACAATCATGAATTTTTGTAAGGCATACTTAGCTCTTCAGAAAAAGTGCTGGATTAAACAACCCTGCAGGCTGAATCCTTCTCTTTGAATAATGAATATAGTACAGGCAGTGGCAAGCTTCTTTAGATAGTCCCATGAACCCTGCTAAAGCGAGGGCCAGACTCCGTGTCTGTTGAGTCCCTAGTTTCTTTATCTCTACAGCCAACAGGGTATTTTTATTTTTCAATACTTTTCACAGCTAGGAATTACTCTCTGCCAGCCAACTAATTTCACAGGGACTATCCCAGAGCCTTTGGAAGGCAATGTCTTTTGGTTGCTGCCTATTTCTTGTAGCTGGCCTGAATATAACAAGTTACAGATACAAACAACAATTATTTCTTAGATGCGGGGGTGAACAAGAGCGGGGAAAAAATGTCTCAAAGTAAAAAAAATATCACAGTTTCTTTAAAATATACTTCACCACCACTGCAGTTTGTATCATCTTTGTATCATTACTTTAGTCTCATTTTACAGATAAGTTTCAGAACAGCTGACAATAGGAATTTGGAGTAGAGATGCTGATGGTCCATTATCAGTAGTGACAGCTTATGGGTGTGACTTTATTCAAGTTCTGTCAACTCCTGGTTAGAAACTACAATAGAAACATCCAGTTCAATCTCTCTCCCTCTCTCTCTCTCTATCTTAGCGCTTATATCACACTCATCACCAAGTGTTACGTCTTCCCTTGGTGCCACGGGACAGGATTTCTCCCTGTTGCTGGAGCCCTGTGGCACACTACAACCCTACATCCTGACTATGGGTTGACAAGACACCATTACTCTACTAGTGGTAAGGTTGCTGTTGTGGTGTAGACAAGGCCTAAAAGTCAAATGGAAGCTTTTTACTCCTTACTAAGAAAAAATAAGCAGCGCAAAGCAACACTGTTCTACTGCATGGTGTACCCTGAATCTATTTCTTTCAGCTATCTGCTGGTGATAAAGATTATTTGCCTGAACTCTTTAACAAAAGCTCGAAAATTGGCATAAATACCAATGAACATACTTTTCAAGCTCCTTCCTTCTGAAATACCATGACGTGCACTTGTTATACAATTGAAAAAGATGCCAAACAGAGTTTATTGGACCATATTTCCACCTCACTGCAGTGAGCACTGTGAGTTCCCGAAGGCTCTGGCACGCTGAGGACAGTCACTGTCACTAAGACAGTGACAATTTTTCATTCACCCCTCTGTGGCTGGGAGGGAAGCACATCTCAACGGGTGTTGGGAAAACAAATACTCTTTGTGGCAAAATTCTCCCTCTTGCTTTAGTGAAGTGGCTTTTCACCCTCTGCTTTTTCAGCCAAGCTCCCTCCACTGCAAACCTCCCTTAGCACTTTTCATTTTGCCTGCAATCCCAACTGTTTTGCCGACACTTTGCCTTCTCTCATGGAGTGGTGGTTTTGTGAAGCTGATAAACATCTGCCTGAAAACCTGGTTGGCACAGCTGAACTCATTTTCAAGTGTGAACATGGGTGTGTAGAAAGCAATTCCAGTTTAACAAGGCATGATGCATGAGGGCATGATAGAATATCAGTCGTGATTGTGACCGAAATAAACCCAAGCGGCAGAGAGGATACAGCTCTGCTACGACCACTGGTGTGTGACCTACCTGGACTGACTTCTTCAGCCTCCAGCAGGAGAGAGCAGCACATTGACTCTACAGCTCTGCTGTGTGGCAGATGACACTGCCCTGCCTGATAAATTGGTGACAGAGCTTAAAAATCTCAGTTTCTGATTATCATGAGATTGCTATTTGCTTCAGAATAAAACTACCCCACCACCCTTACTTCCCCTGATGGATTTCATAATTCCCTTTTCTATACTTGCACTGTGCCCAATGTCTCCTGAATAAGAGCAAGTACACAGTGGGATTTCTACGGAACCCAGGAAAGACCCATTTCTTTGTTGGGTGCTGGTGAGAAGTCATTTAAATCTTTTTGGGGCTCAAAACATCCGATGGCCAGATCTTGTTATTTAGGCAGTTCCTTAGCTTCTTTCCTATTTGTGTCTTCCATTACCCCTCCCCTGTGCTACTTACAAAGTGAAATCAGTGAAAATCAGAAATATTCGTTTTGCCTCAATTTTGCGTCTAGACAGATAATAAGAGCCCTTGACTCCATTAATTTATATTCATTACTGAGCTCTAGGAATCAACCTCAGACCTTTCTCCTAGTCTTCCCCAAGGCAAAAGCCAAGATCCTGAAGTTCTCCTTGCCTGAAGGGATGGCTGCATCCCTGTCCCAAAAGTTTTGAAATCAGGGACTAAGCACACATGAATGTAAGCATGTAATCTTCTTGGGGCTCCCTATGTATTGTCAAAGCATCTTTTCAACAAGTCCTCATTATTCAGTAGTAGTATCGTAAATGCTTTCAAGTAGCATCATGAAATATAGGAATACTTCCCCTGCTGAAATTTATGGGCATTTTAAAGAAGCTGGGCTGCACACAAGACAAAAACTCCCATGTACAAATTGTTGCACAAAATACTGCAGATCCCATAGCGTCCTGGACTCAAGTAGATCCAAAATATCTATACCTGTATTTATATGCAAAATGAATACTATTTTTATTTTTTTCTGTGCCTTTTGAAAATGTAATAAAATGCATAAACTGTGCTTTCTATGTATTTTCTTTTCTATAGAAAGAGAAGTGACGTTTTCACAGCTCCACACGTAAAATTACTTTACTCCCTTTCCCATTAAATGGCCATGGTTAGTACTACAGCATCCTTCCCCACCAACAGAAGGAACTATCACTATTTTCTTTTCCACTCAGCTCCACTTGACGCTGGTTTTTTGAGAAGGTTCATGCTCCGAGAATAGTTACGAGTCCATAAACCATGGACTTAATATGCAGACTGGATAATCAATATACATTTATTTTCCTTTTCAATATGTTTTCAGAGGGCCTTTCCCCAAAAGGCACTTTTGCATTCAAAAAGGATCACTGGCCAGTGAAGCCTCTGCTCCACTTCATTTCCAAAGTTCAGGTCAGCTGCTTTGACTGCTCTTGATGGTGCTGCTTAACACCCCTGCCCTGTTTTTTTGGGGTTGTGATAGAGGCACAAGATTTAAAAAGTTCTTTTTACAAACTTCCGTCCAGGCAAAGCTCTCAGGTTCAAGGTAACCTCCTTGTTTCTGAGCTACAGCAGACCTATGCTTTGCATATAATTATAGAAAACACAGGAATAGAGGAGATAGTGTTACAACATGGGCCAGTTCCCATGGCCCTGTATGCCTTCAAACAGTCATTTACAGTCCTTTTGTTTTGTTTTGTTTTTGGTTTTGGCCTTATGCTACAAAGCAGAAAGGGGTCAGGGAAGGATCTTTGATTTTCTGAGAGCAGAAAACTGAGGGTGTTTTCTCAGGGTGCAAAGGAACCTTTCCAGCTGACAAACAGGGTGATAACACAAGTTAATACGTTGGCACCGAGACCTTTCTGACACTGGAAATAAAAGGTGATAATTCCAGTCACTGTGAAAAGTTCATGTGGATACCTTTATCACGTGGGACGTATTACAGCGTAACCTCCAGCTGCAGACAGCAGCTATGCCTACCCTGGCTGTGACATATAGCTCCCAATTAGCACTTAAGGAAAGAGACTTTACAGACTGCACACTCACCTCTGCTCAGCCCATCTGGTCCCCGAAGGATTCGGCATTCTTCTATCTGGCCGAACGGAGAAAACATCACCCTGATATCATTCTCATTACACTTCTTCGAAACCATTCCTATGAACAATTTTCTGTCTTCCACAGCTAGAAGATAAAAATAATGAATGAGCAAAGGCCATTTCATCTTTTTCCTGTGATCAATGCTTCATTACCACATCAAACCAAGCTCCAGTCATGTGAGTCTGGCTCTGTAACTGAAGACAAGTCCTAAGGCAAACACTTTATACTTACAACCTCCCTTCCCCCCTTCCTCCCCCACCCCAAATCTCTCATTTTTCTTTCTCTCTCTCCTTTTTCTAGTGGTGCTTGCTGTTTATATAACATATTAATTGGCTGCCTTAGTCATTCTGCATATGCCTCCCTATCACGGCTTCTAAGAGAAAAGCATCCTCTTTAAAGATATCTTTGCATAGATTTTAATTCAGATAAATTCCCTCACCTCCCTCACGTATGAAAGAAATCATGACAGGGGTGAGGGTGAAGAAGGGATTGTGCGTGTAATGATATGAGCTAATGAAAAAATATTAAAATATTCCTGAGAAATGTTCTGAGAGAGCGGCTCCTATCTGAGCTTTCAATTTCAGCCAGCTTAATGCCTGGCACTCGAAAGGCAGATGTGTAACAACTGCTCTGGAAAAAGAATGCATTAAATTTTCCTGCTTTTTTTTTTTTTCCTAGACTGACACAGCCTTCTCCCCTCCAAGAAGACACGAGGTGTATTCTAGGGCATCACTTAAACAAGGGGGCTGCATAATGCTTTCCCACAGCCAAATCCTTTGATTCGTAATGATGCTGAGTTTGCAAAAAAACCCATGAAAAGGGTGCTTTACCTGAATTATGGGTAGGATATTTCCTGCCTGCATTGTCACCAAAACCAGCAAAAGCTGGACTGCTGCAGGACACACAGTCCTGTTAATCACACTCAAATTTACAGGACTAAAGCCGGGGACTCTCGTCAAAAATGAAATAGGTCATCAAACTTAATTCACCCTGGAAAGACTTAAAAACCTTAACGCATCCTCCCACCTACATTAAACCAAAAATCTAAGTGGTTATTATACAGCATATACACCAGTGCTTTCTTCTCTTGAAATGGCATGTAAATCCAATTCACTGTTAACGAGCAGACTGTCAGAGTTTGCGGGAAAGCAAAGAGAGAAGGAAAGCTGTACTCCAGAGAGTTCTGCAGTGCACTTACTTATTTCTATTATTGTGCAAATTATTTTTGTAACGAAGTATTTTCATTTCTGGGCTTACAAAAAGAAATAATGAATCTTCCCTTGCTCCCCAACTCTCTCTCCTCTATTAGTACGAGTTTGTCAGATGGAATAAATTGCAGTTGAGGAAGAAGAAACTGCGTCTATTTTCATAGGATTTTATTTGTGTTATACTTCAACACTTGAAGTGCATTTAATAATTTCAACAATAAAAAGAAGAGGTTCATGTTTATTGATCACCAGAGGTGTTTGAAGTATTTTCTTCCTTAGAATCGTTGACTTTAAAAAGTATTTGTAGCTTTTATGCAAGCAAGCACCAAGATCACACGTTTTGCAGAATCCAAAATAGAGACCAGCCCCTACAATTGCTGCTTGTCAGTCTACAAGATTGCAAGAAATTTGGCGTGAATTTAACTCTCAGAAGAAGTTTTCCTCAACAGAGATTCCTCAAGACTCAACATTTTCATCGACACTTTATATTGAGGTTCCACATGCAGGTTAACCCTCCAGAAAGGGTAAACAAGTGATGACTGCTTGGGATGAGCCAGTTGTGTACAGATCAGGAGCTGAATACGTGGGACTGCAATTAAGACTTGCAAGTTGGGATATTTATTTATTTATTTATGTCTTACAGTGAAACTTGACATCTGATTCATAACAGATAATTGGTCTTGATGCTGATAATTATCTTAAGGACGGTGAAACTAAATTGCCTTGCTCACAGCTACAAGGAGAGCCTGGATACTCACCTTTGCTGGGGAAAGAATACCTGTAACTTGCCTGCTTAAAAGAGTATGGATTTTTCCATACTACAAAACAAAGTCAGGCTGGGGGGAAGCATCAGTGCCAAGCACAGGTCGATGGATTGCCTTCTGCTCCATATTATGAACCTCTTAACTTTGGAGAATCATAGAATAGTTTGGGTTGCAAGGGACCTTAAAATCACCTAGTTCCATCCCCCCTGCCACAGACAGGGACATCTCCCACTAGACCAGGTTGCTCAAAGCCCCATCCAGCCTGACCTTGGAAAATCTGTTTTGGGTAGTACCAGCCAGTTTAAATTTGGGCTGATTTTAAGTTTGAAATACAGTGCAGGTCTACCTACCCTAAAGGTGACTAGATCCCAACCCTCTCTTAAAAATAGCTGCTTGCTGAGTTGGACAAATGCTTGCCACACCATCCCAAAGGAGGTCCCTTGGGTCCTGCTGAGGTGCAAGGACAAAGACTCAAACCAAAGATATTCACATGGAGATTTAAAAGAAATGAGATGCAAACAGGAAGGCTCTGTTTTAATTTTCCAAGAGTAGCAGATGACAAACTCCCCACCGGCCTCCTTCAGTTTTGCTAGTAAACCTATAAATATGCCATTTAACTAACATGATTTGCAGGTTTTCAGCTTGAGGGTGATTTTATAGTAAATTAAACATCCAGCTCCCGTGTACTGTACATCTTAAAAATGCATATTTCACCAAGGATGCTCAGAGTACAGAAAACATATTGATATGATGACGTGCTCTGCATTCAGTGCTATTAGTCAGCGCTGATCTGTGTTGAAGCTTAAGAAAATTGCTATTCTTTTTTTTGGCTAGGGGCCCAGCATAAAAATCATTTAAAGGGACAATTGTCAGGATCAAAATGACATGTTTTCACTCCATCTGATAGAACGTCTGATATTATTAGGCTGAAAGAGTTTTTAACTGTATATTCTCATGCAGAGAAAGGAATGCTTTTTCACCTCTGTAAGACTGTCTGTCTGGATTTGTTTCTGCATTTCTGGTCAGCCACTTTTCTCTTTTTTTTCTAGAATGAATACTTACCTGCCATGCAGGCATGGTTTGAGAACCAAAGAGACAGCAGGCCACAAGAAGTATGGGTCAAACATATTCAGAGGTTAACAAACTTCCCTTTTGATCAGCCAAGCCTGCTGTTCTGCCTGTGCATGTTTGGCTGCCCCTGTAGACCACAGAAAGAGGAGCCCAACATGTGACCCAACAAAGCATCGAGGTACGGAAAGGCACTATCTGTTGCTCTTTGGAGAAAGGATGGCAGTCTAAAGCCATTTCACCAAACTTTAGTCCAGTCGTAGCCTCATCTAAAATGTTATCAACTGGCTGTTGTCAACGCCAAGAGATCAGTTCCTCCAAAGAGTGATCTCACCTCTCCCAGAAAGATGGGATGGATTGTTTCACGGAAGTCTTTCCCCCAACTATACACAAGTCTGCTACCTTCCAGCTAACTCCCAACGCTTGGTCATCATGCAGATGTCCTGAGCTCCAGCTGTAAGGATGGGAGGAATAAGTGAGCTCTGAGGGACTGGGCAAAGGTTGGGGGCTGGGAGTGCTTTGGGTAATGAGAGCAGGCAAAGGAGAAGGCTGTGGGAAGGATATCAGGGTTCACAGGTCAGCACTCGTGCACACATAACTCATAAGCAGTTCAGTGTTGCTTGGTAATTCGCTCTCCCACACTAGGGGTAGGTTTCAAGAATTCAGATTCCAGAAAATTAATGAAAAAGTTTTGGTTAGTATTTGATAACATTGCTTCTGCACTTTGTTCATAGGCCTAGTACAATTTTTGGCTGGTTTACACCACTCTAGGGACACGAAGTAAATCCAACCATCCATAAGCAGCTAATAAGACGGAGTGGCTGAGTACCCCTCACTGATGGAGCAGAAGCAGCCAAAAGGTCACAGTGAAAAAGGCCTGAAGCTCTAGTTACATGAAGAAAGGTGTGAAACTGCATGGCACCTTGATTAAATAATTATGGGATTCACCTCTAATCCATCCAAACACATTACAAACACAAGTCAGCTATGTTGCCTGGGCAGTTAGTGCAACACATCTAGTGCTAAGCCTGCTGGATTTGGGGTGGGAATCTTCTGACAGAATGCAGGAACCCTGTGTGACAAAGTGGAAATATCTGTTTTAATGAGACACATTGCTCTCCTAACTCCATCAAGACTAGCTCTGCAAGCACTACTACAGGTACCTAAGTATCATGTTTGAAGCCTGAGAGCTATGTGAGCCATCAAAAGTTAGCTGAGATTAAGTCTGCCTCTGCCAGGGGAGTTTCTTTCAACCTCCTGCCTTCTGACAGCCCACCATCCAACTTGCAGAATAAAATCCTGAAGGGTCTAATTTTTCAGCTTTACTCAATTTGCTTCAGTAATGAGCATTTCTTTCAGGCTGTATTAGATTGCTTGTGCTAACCCAGGAGAATAAAGGAGTAGAGATTATTTTCTGTATGCTACAATAGAATTAAACCTTGTAATAATCATGGGAAATCTCCCTGAAGATTCAACAAACTTTCCTTTTCTCTCTTCTAAAGCCCAAAAATTCTGTTCTAAAAAATCAGTTACTTCCTTTTATTATATATTTTTGAGGAGTCCAGTCAGTTAAAGAGTGCATTTTCCACCCAGAAGTTGCCTTCTTTTTTGAGCAAATCAAGAATAGTTAATTATGTATAAATGTTTTTATTGGGGTTTTTTTTCTCCCATCCAGAAGGGAAGGGAGGAAAACAGACTTTTTATCCCTATTTGTAAGCCCGTGAAAAACCCTTGCACACAATCTGTCAAAGTCACACCTGGATCCAGAGCTGCCTGCATTAATTATCAACTTTTCTATGTGTTAGTGCTAACATATGGCATTTAATTACCCCCTCCAAGTTGGCAAAGTTGTGCCAGTTAGAATGTAAAAATTATTTTTTCCAAGTTTTCGCTAATAAATAAAAATAAATTGTAAGATCACTCGGCTACACCCCCCACCCTTTTTTGTTTAATAGAGAATTTTGTAATTTTCCCTTATGCTTTGACCCATTTGAGATCATACTGTCCTCAGGATATGGGCCTGAAAGTACTGATTGTTTTCAAATCCCGATCCAAGACACATTTAAGTATTCGCTAAATTATAGCATGTTAGTGGCCACAGACAACTTAAGAGTCAAGCCTGTGTTTATGTGCATTTTGGCATTAGAGTGCAGGGACCACCTTTGTTTGAACAAGGGAAAATATCCTTCAACAGGCAAAACTAGGGAGTGGCTGAGTTGAGATGAATCTAGCAATGGTGGAGCTATCAAAGTCTTGAGACCGCGCTTTTCTGGCAGGTCATATTTAGCCAAAACTTTGCTAAAATTAGGTTAAAATAATCACCCAGTGATATAAAGGGGGTAAAGACTGGACCTAGTGGTTGATCAGAACAGGACAAGCTACAAAACTCGTCACATGAAAATCTTTCAGGAATGTCACATTTCTCAACAATAAAAGCCTTTTCAGAATCCTCCTGGGTCAGACAAATTTATTAGATCTAAAGTCAAGTCTTTCCCTATCAACTCCAGCTGCTACAAGTTTGGTGGAAGAAATTAAGCTTTGCTTCATCTGCACGAGCAGAAAGATGACTCAGACGTGAGCTATTGTATGTGGGGAAGGGATGGAGATGATTGCACAGATCTACTGGACACACAGTTTCCACACAGAAGAAAACAGATCTTCAGGTTGCTAATGAAGCCCTAATCCTGCAGAAGTGCCCAGGCACTTAGTCAAACATGTGCAGGAGTTACCTCTTCCATATCCATCTCCCAGTTCAGTTTCTAGGAGAAGAGCTTGGTCTTTTGTGCTAAGGGACAGGTTTCTAAAGTGAAGTCGCATCTAAGGACAGGAACAGTGACAAAAAAGGAGAATTTCATCTTGGTACTCTCGGGCTTGGATGCCCACTCAAACCTTTTCACAAAGGACTCAGGATGGGGAGGGGATATCTTATCACATAGCAAATACTGTTTTTTAAAAACCTCTGTAAGATGAATGAGGGGGCCTATCCTTCCTTCCCATGGAACCTGAACAGGTCTCTCAAGCGCCTTCAAAAACACATGCAAGCTCCGAAAAATTGCAATAAGTGTTCAACCTCTCCTACGTATCTGTCCACAGGCTATCTGGAAATTTTGACCAAAAGAATTTGTTTAACCCCTTTGAAACTTGAGAAACACTACTTTCCCTGTAAAATGTAGTGGGATCCTCCTATAACTCTGAAATCAAAGGGTTGCAAGCATTCCTCAAAGGCTCAAACACCACAGATCATGAAAACCAAGATGCCTTGGCATGTCTGCTTTCTTTTCCCCTTTGAACTTACCAATCTGGTTGAAGAGGTAGTTTACAATTTGCTGTTGGCACAGATAATATATCTCCTCAGATGGACAGCCTGAAGCATACGGGAAACACGTGCCAAACAGGCCTTTGCATCCCCCATGCTACTGTTTTGGCTCTCCAAGCTGCTTGCAAACTTTCACCTCCTCCATGGATCTCATGCCTACACCTCATCTTTCTGAGGAGTTGTACCATTGTTGCAATCATCATGGTATTAATTTGCCTTCTGCTCCCCAGTCACTAAAAAAAGAAGAGTTCACCACCCCCAGAGCACGTCTACCAGAAGTACCTTCCAGGAGTCTAAATTTAAAGAAGTATTTAATTTGACAATTGTAACATCTGATCTGTCAATGTGTTTTGTCCAAAATACAAAGAAAGGCATAAAAAAAAAAAAGGCAAAAAAAGACAGTCTCATGATTTTCATGGTAGGAATAGGTGCAATAAGACAGTATTCCCACAGTGCAGACAGGAGTATGATGCAGATAACTGCAATCTAACCGTAGCAGCAAGGAGCCAACCTATCCTGCTTTCCAAGCAGGTGCTATTTGCAGAGCAAGACAGAATTTGCACAATTCCCCACAGCGTTTTGCCAATATGCTCAACCTCCTTTAGGAAGAAAAACTTCAGGCAATGTACAACAAACCCACTGAGGGTCTAATTTTGGCCCATTGCCTCTTATATTTCTAATTTGCCAAGGAACTCAAGATGAAATTTATCTTTGAAAGAAGAAACTACAGAGGATATGGCACATGGAAAATAAGGAGGTGATTGGAGACAGCCAATATGGCTTCACCAAGGGCAAATCCTGCCTGACAAACTTGATGGCCTTCTACAATACTGCTACGAACTTGATGGATAAAGGCAGAGCAACAGACGTCATCTACCTGGACTTAAGCAAAGCGTTTGACACTGTCCCGCATGACCTCCTAGTGTCCAAATTGGAGAGTCATGGGTTTGATGAATGGACCACTCGGTGGATAAGGAACTGGCTGGATGGCCACACTCAAAGAGTTGTGATTAATGGATCAATGTCCACGTGGCGGCCAGTGACGAGTGGTGTCCCGCAAGGGTCAGTACTGGGACCAGTACTATTTAACATCTTTGTTGGAGACATGGACAGTGGGATAGAGTGCATCCTCAGCAAGTTTGCCGATGATACCAAGCTCGGTGGCACGGTTGACACGCTGGAGGGAAGGGATGCCATCCAGAGGGACCTGGACAGGCTTGAGAGNTTCAGCCTGGAGAAGAGAAGGCTCCGGGGAGACCTGATAGCAGCCTTCCAGTATCTGAAGGGAGCCTACAGAAGAGCTGGAGAGGGACTCTTTGTCAGGAAGTCTAGTGACAAGACAAGGGGTAATAGTTTTGAATTGGAAGAGGGGAGATTTAGATGAGATATTAGGAAGAAGTTCTTTACTGTGAGGGTGGTGAGGCACTGGAACAGGTTGCCCAGGGAAGTTGTTGACGCCCCATCCCTGGAAGTGTTTAAGGCTAGGTTGGATGGGGCTTTGAGCAACCTGCTCTAGGGAGAGGTGTCCCTGCCCATGGCAGGGGGGTTGGAACTTGATGATCTCTAAGGTCCCTTCCAACTCTAACCATTCTATGATTCTATATATATATTTCAGAGGGTCCAGGTTACAGTGTTCCTGCAAGGGAAAATTTTGCCCACGGCAAGCACAATAAACTAAGGATAAACACTACGGAGCGGAGTCTGGATTCCAACAGCAAAGTTCTCCTTGACTACAGTGGCGCTTGAAAAGTTTGGTACTTCTGTCCATGCAGGTGATTTGGATTCTCTTCTACATGTTCACAGACAGTAACAAATCACTGCTAAAACTCAACTCCAGAGAGAGAACAGCACTCCCTTACAAATGGGTGACGGCTCAAATTTCCTGTGCTTGTGGCCAGTTTTGTTTTGAAAGTTGCCACAATAGGAAATCCGGCATAATGCGAAGTTTTAATTTCCTTTCAAACTTTATAATCCTTGGAGAAGCCAGAAAATGGGATGCACTACAATTAGCAAAAAACGAAGCCTTAAAAAAGCCTTGCGGAGAGATTTAGAGCCCAATCATAATTTACATTTGCAGGTACGCAGATCTCTAAGTGCACGGCTTCTGCCCTGATTACTAATTAATGAGGTGCAAAGATGCCTGTTGGAGGAACCAGCTCTGATTATGTGGGCCTTGTGGGAAAATGAAGCTCTTGCAATCTAAGAAGGCAAATGATATCTTTAACATATATTTTAGAAAATTACAGGAACAAATCAAGGGGCAAAATATACACAGGTATATATTTTTAAAGAATCACACACAGCCAGGTTACGTTACCATCCGATTATCTTATTTCCTTGAATATACAAACCTGGCATGTTTAATAGATTTAGCATGCCATCTATTTTGCATGTCATATACATCCACTTATGCAGTACCCTACTATTTTGAATGGATATTACTGTCATTATAGCATTCATTTTACAATCATTGAGAGGAATAAGTATACAGCGAGCTGTAAGGTGGGTTTCCCAGTTCAGAACCAAGTGTGTGATTAAAGCCTAAATTTGGCTCAGATTCAGAACAGCATCATTCTATAAAAAGGAAGTTTAGGCACATGTTTAAGGCCCATCAGCTGCTTACATGTTTTTTTTAACATGGGAGTTGTTTTTGCTTCTTTCCTTTTTCTTTTTTTCTCCATTAAATTTTCCTCTCCATCTTGTCAATATCAGGTGCTCCTGCATCACCTCACTACTAGAAGGACACAGGGGAAAGATGTTCGTAGCAAGGTGTAGGCCATGACATACAGCAGGTACAAGGAAGACCATTTTTCAGAACACTTCCTTCCTTCTTTACAGCTGAGGATAAATTGGAGTTCAGAGCAGGTCAACATCTTCCCCAACAGGTCAGGAGCAGGGAAACTGCCTCATATCATTTTCACCACACAAGGAGTATAGCAAAAAAATCTCATAATGTTGTGTTTGCTTTAGTTTAGAGCCACAGTAAAGTAAAAATAGATTAAACACATACCATTTGACTTTTCACTATCTGCGGGTTTCATCTGAATAGGATGATGCATCTAAAAACAAAGAAGAAAAAGAGTAAGGCAGGTTGGAGAGTCATAAAAAAAACAAGAATCCTGTTTTTAACAAAGGGCTAAAAAGACACGATTAATATTAAACATGTTGAAATTATATAAATTCAAAATAACACTACATTATAGGCTTTCAAGAAAAAATAAAATGGTAAAGGAGCATTTTATAACCAGGAAGATTAAAAAAAATAGATCATTGGGCCCACAGGACTCATATAAAACTTTAATTTGCTGCATCTAGTTTCAGAAGACCTCTAAAGTTACAGCCCTCATTAGTTTATGGCATGCTTGGTTTCTGTTTTACCAACTTTTTCTCCTTGAGCCCAACCACTGCCAAAAACAAGATGGAATTTTCAAGTAATTTAAGAGCTAGCACGCATTTCAAACATACTCAGAGGAGTTGAGTTTGACAAATGAACTTTGCTTGTAATTAAAAAAACATGTGCTGATTCTTTCAGGACTGAAGAGGAAGGAGACTCATGCTTCCTATAATAGCTTCCTATAACTGTTTAGAATCTGATAATTTTCGTTGGTTGGTTTTGTTTTTTTTAGAATATATTATGCATTCATTCATAAAGCTTTCATCACAACATGGCACAATTAGGATTTCCATAAAAACTTTTTCCTTTCCAACCTCTTTTTCCATTCATCTCCTCTACTCCCTTATTGCAAACAAACCCAACGCCTGTGTGCAGCATGCTAGGCCCGACACCACCCGGCATCCCATCTTGGCACACTTGGTATGGTGTATCCTCAGTTTTCATTACAAAATGCTCCCTCCACATTGAATTCCTGATAATTCCAACATTATTATTTTTTTTATGAACAGTGTTTTCTGTTGTTTCTGCACAACAGTTCCCTTTGATCAGAGTGCACAGTTTCCACTGGACATTGGTTATAGCCAGCCCTGTGTCCACTGCGATGGATTCAGGGAAATTTTATTGCAGCTTCTCCAAAGCCTTCACAACTGACCTTGGTTCAATGTGGGAGATGTTTAAGTTTGCAAAAAAACCCCCACTTTTATTTTTTTTCACCGCAGAATTGCTGGGATTTGACTGCACAAACCTCCCAGCAGCAGCAGGGCCACTACTTTTTCTCTCCTCAGCACTTCCTCGCCGTTTCATGTAAACGTGTTTAAAAAAACAAAATAAATATATGCTTCTTTTGCTTTTGTATCATTTTTCAGTGCAGCAGAGCCGAGTATTGCCTGAAAATGTCAGAGGCAATTCCTTTTTTTTTTTTTTAATAAAAGACTATTATGGCAAACTTTGGAAAACAAAATCAGCTGAGCAGGAGCTGAACATCCATGCACTCATATCAAGTGTGCTTTCAAAGCCGCACAGAAAACCAAATCTACATTGCTTTTTGGTGGAGTCATTTAACCTCCAGGGACACAGCTGCTACATGCTTTAGAAAATATAAAATATTGCTGTGAATGTTTCTGTAAGATTTACTCAAAAGTCCAGAACGCTCCCTGCCCCTGCAAATCAATGCATTCCTTGTACTGCTTGCAAAGCTCCCCACCGTGCCCCAAGGAAAAGGCAAAGCCACAAGGTAGATGCAGTCACCAGGATGCATAAATTGGCTTCAATTTTAACAATTCTGTTCTCTTTGAATCATTTGTTTCCCAAATGGACTTTAATAGCCCAGCACTTGTCTGCTACCACTCTCATTCGATCTAATTTATAGGAAAAAGGGAACTTCTATTGTACTCCATCTTCTTTAACTAGTGCTTAACATTTATCCTGGCATCAACAATACATTGGGCACTGCAGGAGACTTTAAATTCATGGGAATGTGATGCAGCATGTCCACTGCACAAGCAAAAAGTGAAAGAAGAAAAAAAAAGGTGGAACGTGGTCCATGAGCCCATTGCAGGTATTGACGTCTTTGTGGCGCAATGGAGAGGTGAGAAAATAGAGGAAAGAAAAATGAGTATTGTAAATTTGGAAATATACAAGAAAAAACCAATGCAGCAGGCAGAGAATTATAGAATGTCTCAAGTTGGAAGGGACCCATCTCTTGCTCTATCTACCTGCATTTGTATGTTCCTGAGTGGAGATATTTTGAAGGAAGGCAATTCTAACAATGTTAAAACCCTTTCACTTTTCAAACCGCCTGGACCAGAGAAGCCAATTTTAAACCAAATTCATGTGAAGAAGTTATTTTTGCAGCCCCACAATCACAATATAACAGTGTTACCTGACAGTTGCCACATCAGAAATCCTCTTCTGTTATGCATAATTACCCAAGTTCATTAAGACAGTAATCTGTTATGTTGGCAAAGCAAGAGGCAAGATTTAACAAGACGCTTCAACTGGGTTTTGACTTTATGTCAAAGGTTCCTGCTAAAAACCCCACGTCTAAATTCTCTTCACACCAGCAAATGAAGTCAGGAGTGCTGCTGTTAACACTTAGAATTATATCAGTGCAAAACTAATAACAGATTCAGATCAAGCTTGGAGGGTTTAAACCATGGTAATGCCCATGGTAAAATGGATGCGATACACAAACATGGCTTCAGTGAAGGTGGAAAAATACCTTACTGACAGTTTCCTAACATGAGAGGGCTCGTGTTGAAGCTTGTTTAACCCTGACCATCACCAATTGATACGTTAACAACCTTTAACACTAGATTCAATAAAACATGCCATTTATAACCTGAAATGGGTTTTACGGAGTCACTGGTTCGCATCTCATTATTAAACTCATTGCTGACCTCTAGAGACAACTGCCGTGACAATACATATTATAAGCTCTCTACCCATAAAATATTTAAAAGTAAGTGTAAAAAAGAAAAGAATGAATCTCAAAGAAGTGTGCAGTGAATAAAAAAATTAAAGGGGCAGAGACAAAGGCTAAATAGGTACTATCCTTTCACTCTACAACAAGCAAAAGAGAAAATCATCTGTGCGGTTTATATCTTGCTTGTATAACTGCAGGCTATAAAATAATAAAATAGCTGTGCTTTCCGAGGCCCTCCAAAAGATTATAGATGATATAAACCTGTTTCAAATTAGATGCCACCCACTAGAATCATGTCATCTGCTGAAATGAAGGATTTCATGTCTTATCCGAAAGCTGTTATTGTAGCTATACATCACAAAGCCATACACTTATGGATCTCAAGGTAAGTGATTTCTCAGTATGTCATGTCGCCACACAGAAAAACAGGAAACGTTTTCTTCTGTGCTTGAAGAAACCTTTGCTTATAAAAATGCAGTATTTATGAATGCACAGTTACAATTAATAAATAGGCAAGAGAAAAGTAACTGCAGTAAATAATTTATAGACATTAACATCATCCTGTGCTCAGACCCTACAGCAGCAGAGAGCAAGGCAGCTCCCAGGCAAGTTCTTTCTGAGTTCAGGCAGCTTCCCCTGGCGAGCACCAGGCATAGGGATATTGAACCCAGACTGGAGAAAGGGTTGTAAGGATATCAATTGATATAATAACGCTCCTTGGCAATATTGTACAGAGCTCTACAGGATGCAGTTGTGTAGCCAGTTAGGGCATGACCGACCTTTCCTACAGATGCTCTCTAGCCAAAGGTCTCAGAACACACCATTGCCACTGTTTTATAGCCAAGAGCAGGGGAATGGTTGTTTCCCAAGGTGGTGTGGTGCCTTGGGGCAGTGCTGGCAGCAAAGCAGGACCTCTGTCCCCTGCCTGCACTGTCACAGAGGCCACGCAAAGCCTGAGGCCAAGCACGCCACCGCTTCTCCTTGGGTGCACCCCAAGCAGGGTTTGCTGATGGGGTCCACGGGAATCAAAAAGGAAAAGGAAGAGTTGTCAAACATGCAATCCTGAAAATTCCCCTGAAATCAATGGGAATCTGGCCGCAGGTTACGTCGAGGGCAGCAGCAGGACCAGAATTACAGCATGGCCTAGAATTACAATGGACTAGTTACATCTTCCCTTCCCTCCCTCCCTCCTCTTTTTCCTTAGTACTTCCCACTGTATGTAAATATAACTTCATTAGATAAAAAAATACAGCCAAGAAACTCAAACACCTCTCACAGGCACACATCCTCCCCAGCTTTAGAGCCCCAAAGTCATCTTTTTGACAATAATAATGCTACCTATTTACATTCTTGTCAAAGCCATGTGACATCTGCATGGGAGAAAACAAGCCGGCTAAGAGTCTATTTCTGGCAAAAATATTGCAAGGAAATTAGATTAACCTGGGTGGAATTCTATCTGGGAATTTGGAGTCTGTCGTGGTGATTAAGTCATCATTTCTGTCAGATTACTCTAATCGGCTGTCAAATACGATTCCACAACCCCATCTGTAACTTGGCATCCTCGTTATTCAGTCGATGTTACCTTCTGTATACAAAACAAACACCAAACAAGGAGGTGTGTGCAGCCTAGCATTTAGCAGAGTCATTAGCTGTGATTACTATTGTGTGCTTGCACATTGCGTGACTCCATCAGTTTATGGCTTGTTCTATTTAGTCTGGGAATGCTCCAAATCAGGTGTAATCTTAAACCTGGAGTGCTTGGGGTGAATGGAGAACTCTCAGACATGGCCAAGCATGGGACTGGCACGCTCTGAGTCACCACTGCATCACCAGCAATTGCTTAAATCTCATTTCTGAGTTGTCAGCGTATTTGGTGGAAAGACTTCTGGGCACCTGCTTTCCATCCATTTTCTGAAGAGAAATGGGCACTCAGATGTTTTAGGTAGGCTAAAGACTTCCTATGAGCAGTAATTTCTCCAAATGAAGCCAGGTTTGTAGGCTGAGGCAGTCAACACTCTAAATGATCTGTATCGGCTGGTTAAATATGAGGTATTTTGTTATATTTGTGAGTAAGTTTGCCTCACAGAGGACTTTGGTGATTAAAAAGCAGGAAATGCCTTTCAGTGAAGATGAAGGAGCTGATGGGCTCAATTTACTGCAGCTGTGTTGAGTCTGTAAAATTCAGGTGCCCTCAGCACCTCTGAAACTCTGGCCATGTAATTAGACTATGAAAAATCATTATTTTATGGTCCACTGCAAAAACCACATTCATACATGATTAGTACATCTATTAACAACTTTTATTCTACACTCCTGCTACAGCAGACTGCACGTGCCTTCCTCCTGTTATTCCTTGTGCCTTCAGGAAATAAAACCACCTGTCAAGAACGGACCCCAATTGCACATAAACCTGCCTGTACCTTCACCCAGTCAAAGGCCACCTCTTAAAAGTCCTCTAAAGTTAAGCACATTGTGCCTTTATACCATGGGAGTTTAAGGTGTGTGTGTAGAACATTATCCACGACTCCCCATTCCTTACCATTCTTCTCACCGTCTTTCTGCAACCCTCTAAAGCCATGAGCAGATGTCTACAGCTCCTAGTCCTCTTCAGACCTGTCCTTTTCCTCTATTCCCTGTCATCTACCATGGCTATGAGTTTCTAGCCATGCCCCAGCTGAGTTTGTCCCCTATCTGTCACCCTTGCAGGCCTCATAGCGGGGAAACACAACACAGAAGCGAGCTAAACCTTCCCCCAAGCAAAGGGTAAATTTGAAGAACTTGGGTTACTTGGGTAACATCCAAACCAAACAAACTGCAAAAGGATTAAATGATGACAGCTTGTATGTATCTTGTCATTTCTAGCACTTTGGGACTTGCTTCTTGCTAGCATCAATCATTGTTGAAGCCAAAGGGGACTTCCTTCGCACTTTGTACATCACAGAATTGTAAAATGGCAGGAGAGAATGTGGGAGAGAGAAGAGATGTCAGACCTTAATAAAACCCTCATATTTTTCTTGGTGGAAGGATTATAAATCTATAGATTTTTTGGAACCAGTAGGAAAACTAAAGAAGAAAAAAATATTACGGAGCAGCGGGGACAGGCTAAGAGTACAGGTGAAGAAAAGCACCTAAAGAGGCATCAGCATGAAAAAAGGTGGGGAAAAATTACATTCTTTGCCTAACTCTGATCTGGAAATGAATTTAAAGCTTTCTCCAAGCTCCTGATCCAATTAGTGACTGCAGCTTAATTAGACCAGTAGTCTAAGAAAAAGAAGAATTTGAATTTCTACCTGTCAGGTTCCCAAGCACCTTTATCGAGTCTGGAAGTCAGGAAGGAATGTATTGACCTAACAAAAGACCAGAGGAAGAAGAAAAAATGGCTCACAAGCACCAGAGAATTAAATTATTTTCAGTATCTTCAGAGATCATTGTTTTTCTAGATTTTTATGTGCAGACACCTCATTATGTGCACACACACCTCAGCCCCTCATTTCAGCTCTTTGCTCCCACATTTTTCAGTGGGATCCTTTTGGAGGAGCTCTTGAACATATTTCACTTCAATGCCAACTGGTTTTGCCTTTTTAAACCCTTGTGACTCACAAGTAATACAAGTTTCCCAGAACTGAAAGAGGTGTATTTTCCTATTGAAAAGAACTGTTTAGAACGACTTCTCTAGGGTCAAACTAACTTGAATTACACAGTCAATATCTGGCTACAGCTTCAGGGAACTTCTTCCGGGAACAGGGGACAGTCTCTGAGGCCGAATAAATACTAGTGAATAAAAGAGGCAAGGGACTGCTCTCTGGCTCTTAAGAGAAGTGGCATGGCACAGCTTGCATCTACACAGCTATACTTCTCTTTCCTCTCAGAATAGGATGCCCTTGTCCATCCTGCTTAATGGGAACAGTGTCTAGGCCATGTTATTCCCCCAAATACGCCCACACATCAGGCAGGAAAGTGCTAGCCATCACCGAGACCAACGCCGTGGTCCTGCTTGCTTTACCAGCACAGGCAGAGCTTTGAATTCCCACTATTGGTTTAAATCATTTACCTTAGTTTATTTGCAGGTAAAAAGAACATAAATGTGCATCCATCACATAAGACTCTCACAAATAAATGCAAAGCAGAAGCTGTAACTGCCTGAGTGATGGCACAGCCAGGCGATTGTTTGCTGTCATCCTCTCATAACTCCTAATTTAAGGGATTTAAACTGTGTATTCATACAGTTTTTGTAGCAGAAGAATGTGGTCTGTTACTCGGCCTCCTAGATTACTGTCAGGCATATATATATATATATATATACATGCATATTTTGGAGAGAGCGCAAGAGGGAGGGAGGGAAGGAGGAAGAGAGAGAAGCAGGAGAAAATGAATATTGCTGGTTGGTGCCAAATATAGTTCATGCAATAATGCATAACATCATTATTTTCTATTTAGAGCACAGAAACAAGCATATAGCCTGCTTAAAACAAGTTGTTTCTTTTACCGGAGAACACTAAAACTGCTGAAATTCAGTGCATTTTGGAAGCTTTCCAACTCAGTCATTTGCAATCCACGACACTCCGTGTTTTAAATTCAAGTTAAATTGAACATTAGCTTGAGTGACTAAAAACAATGCTGTGCTTTAAAATAGTAATAATATTCTAGTGATCCCTTCCACAGTCAGCCCCGCATCCTGCTGTTCCTCCTGTACATCTACTAATTAGGCTATAACACTTGATCTCTTTTAAAAGTCGTACCCTCATATAGGAATGAAAAAGTCAGTGGTCTTAGAAGTGATAACTTCACTTCCTAATGTACAAATAACTACTGCTGCTCTGTTAGCAGTTCTACTCCATTTATTTAATTCTTTCATTTCTTACCACCCACACAAATGGCAGCAACTCCAGGACCCACGCGAGCCAAACAGAGTGGAGACAGGGAAAGGGAGGTACGATCAAAATTCTCTCTTCAAAATCACATGGAAACCAAAGTGATTAACTATCTTTTCTTCAAACAAATGAGGCTTTACAGAACCTATTCAATCCTAAAAATAGACATTAAGTGGGATTCTATATCTTGTTGGGAATAATGCCTTGGGGATATTTTGTATCATCCATGCTTAAAAAGCAAACCCATTAGACATCTGAGCAAAACACCAGATATTGTTTTAATAGCAAGAGTTATCCATCTCATCTGCGGCAGCAATAACTTCTGTTGACATTTTGCCAATGGAAGTTCACATGCCAAGGTGGGGGTGTGTCTAGCCCCCCCTTCTTTGCATTAAAACGATAAAGTCACAGAAAGACAACAGAAGTCTCTCTGCAGCATTAACTGAATGAGTTTTAACACCCATTCAAGGTAACAGTAAGGAACAGAAATTACTGCCCATGTTTGTGAGCAGAATCCAAAGGGCGGTGAAGCGGTGATTTGCCCAGCGTCACGCAGGGAGGCACCGCGTGGCCCAGAATGACCATCGGAGGGGAGGTAGCCAAGCTGTCTGCACCGTGGCACAGCCCGAGCTCCTCACGCTCTAATTGATTTCTCCTCCTAACACCACCGCGAGGTGCTTACTGCTGCAATCTCTTCTTAGCAGAAAGGAAAATGATGGGGGGTAGGGCGGTGAAAAGGCACAGAAGCTAAACGTGATTCATCTGGAGTTATTCCGCAACCAAAGCCAAGTCTCTTGTAGTTTTATCACCAGGTGTAAGTAAGGCAGTAACAAGCGGTCATGCTCCACACAAGCATTTTTATTTTTTATTTTTTTACAATACGAGTCCCTAGATACCCTTCTCAAGAGGTAACATAAGAACCTGAACTAGTGATCCAGGAGAGCTGGAGGAACCAAATATCAGCCAAACTGTCATGGTTTTGGGACGTCAGCTAATAACTAAAACAGCCTTGTAGCTGCATCGTGTGGATTTGCCCAGCATGACCTATGATGCCAGGACTCAATTCCCAGGATGACATAAGCTTTACAGTCAATGTCTCACTGGACATGACTCAAGTCTTCTGAAGACGTACTTTCTTCCATCTTCCTAGTTGGGTGTTGACTTCCAGGAGTTAAGAGGAGGTTGAGACCTAAAAAGGAGTATTTTTCCTTCAAATCTAAGCATCTAAGAGCCATTTCCCCGTATTGATACTTGGAAAACAGAAAAAAAGCAAAGCCAAAACACACTTCCAATTATCTCTTCTTCTATGAAAAGCCTTCCTACCTTCCACAGGAATGAAACAAAGGTCCCTTAACGATCCCAGAAGGGGAAGGCAGTACAGCAGAGGCTTGGGCTTACTTGAATGCTCTGCAGAGACCTATCACACAATTCTTCTCCCAGCAAAAGTCAAATCCCCAGCTTAGGAAACACAGACTCCTGGGAACTTGGCCTTCCTCATTAATGACTTCAGGATCCTTGAAGACTCAAGACGATGTTCCTATCTTAAAAAAATCCTCTCCTGCTGCTAAAGAGAAATCTTCAAGCAGCTCAGGCTGTGGGCACCATTTTAGCATGCTCATGTTTGGGCCTGCTCCACACAAAACTCCTCTCTTTCCACATAAACCCCTCTGATTCCACATGAATATCTAGGATGACTTCAAGAAATTTTTCAAGAAAACAAAGGAATCTTCTACCCTTTTCTCCTCCCGCAAAAGCTCAATCCCATACAAAACCAAAATAAATTCTCTTTGAGGCTACCGATGACTGTGAAGAAATTTAGTTCAAATGAAATGTTTTTAAAAGCATGCAATGGTTTTGTAATGCAAAACACAAACTCAGCTGTGACTGAGGGCATGACTACCAGGATATTAAATGCTTGTTTTGCAGAAGTTTTATTTTAAGATTTACGATGTTCTATGCCTGCATGTACTGTCTCCTCTATGTGGACTATGCTCTGGGAAAACACCATGTGATTATGCTCAGCAATATCCTCTACCTTTGCCAAGCTGAAATTCAGGAAATAACCCTTTAAATGGAATGACCAGCAACAGCAAGATTTCAGAAAGGCAAGAAAGCACAGTCAGGGGTCCTCTGTTTCTTTCACAACGTTATCTCATCTACACTTATCTTCTCCATTTTTGGCTTTCGTTCAATAAGAGAGAAACCAGCCTCAACCACTCCCTTCGCTTCACATCACAGATTTTTCTGTTCATTTCCCAAGCAGATCTTCTGCCTGACTCTTTCTGCAGCATGGAAGGTCACCCTGATTCAGCAATGCACTTGGTCTCCTCTTCTGACAGAAACTGGAGTCTATTATTTGATACAAAACTCAAATTCTAGGCTATTGGAATTTTTTTTTTTTTTAAGGCTTTTTTAAAGTTCTTGTTGGAAAGCTTCCATATTTGCATTACAATGTGCCAGCAAGAACATCTTCTAGCTAAAAAGTGTGATTGAGGTAAGTCTAAAATAAGCCCCTAAAGTATCCAAATGATAACTTCTATTGAAATTCTACCTTTTAAATTAGAGCAAAGGGTGCAATTTATAGAAAGAGTTGCCACCCACGATGTGGGGCTGCTGCCATTTTCACTTAGCAAAGGCGCAGAGCAGTTCTGAGTCCAGAATACATGTCTTGATTCACAATTCCCACCTCTCCAGCAGGCAGGCAGGTTCCTTCCAGTTACCAAACACAGACTTCTCCAGACTTCTTCAGAAGTCAGCTATGAGCCCCAAACTACTTGTCAACATGTCTGCCCCTCTAAATATTGCACGGAATAGCGAAAGCACTCAGGTAGAAAAGGGGTTTCGAATGAAGATGTTAGAAATCCTACTCTCCTGACTGAGATCAGCTGGGGTAAGTAGTACCATTTTATTGTTTAACCAGCAGAGCCACAATATTTTATGCCAAATGAGGATATGGCTCATAAATTCTATTTAAGCTCTCCATGAGCTGAAGTTACAGGAATTTTCCACAACTATCCAGTATCAGCATCCAAATAAAAGCTCTCGGTGTTATGCCAATACTCTGCAGTGGTGAAATAATCTGGCTGTGGAGAGAGAATGAAAAAAGATAGCTCGATATTTGATCTGTCCATGAAAACAGAATGTTACTGCAGTCTCCAGCCACAACCAGACACAAACACACACTGTCCACACAAAAATAAGAACATTTAGTTGTGTATACATACAATTACAAACAGCAGTAAGAATCACATTAAGCAACCATGCAATTTTTAACCACCCTTTGTATGAACTCATGCTCATTAATTTTTTAGCATCTCTCTAGCTAATGTAGTTTGCCACTGCTTTCTTTGGAATAAGGAAAGTATTTTTTATTCATACTAAACATGCAGTACACATTTATAATGCTAATCTTAAGAAATTCTAATGTATTTCAATATTTTTCTCAATAGGTACTTGGGAAGTTAAACAAACAAAATAATAAACGCACAGCATTAGCAGAAACATATATTTTTGAAGAATGAGTCAGTTCCAGCTGGCTGTGGTATTTGGACCGAGCTGTGATTAAGCTTTCATTAGTAAAAAGGACAGTATCAGGAACAGTAATGCCAAAATCAACCTGCCTCCACCCATCTGCAAAGCTCTGAACTAGTATCTGACCCCAAATATGAACCTCAGCGCATTCTTCTAGAAACTGGGCCCCTTGATTCCCTTGAAAAAAACACCAACAACCTTCATTTAGTGACTATAAACGCCAATATGTGAAAAGATGTTTTCTCTTACTTATTCTTCATATTGCTATTCTACTCAATCAGAAGCTTTCTGCATTGTGCCCCCCAAGCAACATCTTTATGCATGACTTGCCTAAAGGTCAAAGATATCTCTTTGCAGAGATGGCTTCAGGTGGAACAGCTGGAGGCCACGGAGAGCTATCAGGAAGGTCCTCTGATAAAACCAGCTGAGCTCAAAGCTCCTACATCATTCATCCTACCTGCTCCAAAGGTAGCATTTGGAGCTAACTGCAGTCTTGAACTCTGGGTTTCTCAGAGTACACTACTTTTTTTTCTCTGAGCAGGGCTAATGCAGCCTGAGGGCTGTTGCAGCTTCAGCGAAGCTAGAGGAGGGCAATGAAAGCACAGGAGAAGACGGCATGGGAGCAGAAAAGAAATTTTCACCAAGTCACACCCTCTATTTTTGGCTCTCATGTCAACAGGGAGGAAAACAAGTGCCAGACATGAGAGCTGTTAGCTATCAGGCTACTTTTAAACTGGGATAAATTCATGCCATTCTTTGCAAAATGAATAGGGTCGCAAGAGGCAAGGGGCACGCCTGCCTGAACAACCCTCCAAGCCCTCCAGACACAAGCTTATAAGCACAGCATTTAAACTGACTGCAGCTCTTACTTACCAACATCCTTCTTTTTGGTTAATCATACATTTTTGTAGAAATAGGAGGATTCACACAAGCATAGCAATTTCTTCCACTTTGCAGCAATTGCATAAATGAGAGATGAAAAAATCCAGTAGCTCATCTCGAATGACTTAATGCCAATATAGGATTACTGACTATCATACATTTTCTAATTCTTTCCTGCCCCAAATGCCCCTAAGGAGTGGGATTTAAGTTTGTTTCTTTCAGAAGATTATTCTAATTGGACAATACCAGTTTTTCCTGATACTTGATCTAAGTTTTACTTCACCTCTTACAACGGTAAATCCTCAGTTCTGTGTACAATCAAAAATAATTCCCATTTGTCACTGGCATTTGAACAGTACTTGGCCCTGGAGGAAATAAATGCACCATCCACATCCGTGCTGCTGTGGATGCTTGGTGAGGTACTCCCACAACAGCATTTATCCTCTCTGTAATCCTCGCAATATTCAAAATGAACATACTGTATATTAACACGGCCTATTTTCCTCTAAGGTATTGTTATGAATTGGCCACGAAATAATATTAGTCACTGTCTGGCAGATATGGGCTCAAGTGATGGTCTAGAACACAAACTCCAGTCGTTTCAGCCATTCACAGTTGAATGGAAACAGAAAGGTATCACGTACCTCGCATCTCTGCATGAGGCTGTAATTCCATTGAGAGATTCTGGCAGCGGTAAGGAACACTAAAGTGTTTTGTTTATTTTCACGGTGGAATTGCAAGCTTTGCTTATGGAGGTACCTGACTTTCAGTTCTTACTTTAAAACTCCTCTTATCCTCTGATTAGCGTCTTATTTTCCACAATCTTATTTTCTTCCACCTAGAATCCTATGTTCCTTATCTTGAAATCAATGATAAGGCTCTATTCATACTTTCTTAAAGATCGTTGCAGACTTCCAATTCTTCTTTTCAAACACAAGCTGCTTTTTTTTCTTTTTTTCTTTCTTTCTCTGTTTGTTCCCCCCCACCCCGTGTTTCTCCTTCAGAAGAGAAAATTTCCACTGGCTGTAACTTGTAATGGTTGCAAGTAGGATTGGGTGAGCGTTCCTAGAATGAATGACAGAGGCAATGTATTCATGAGATTCCCTGATACATTGCAAATTCCTTTTGCAAAGAAGTAAAGTTGCTTATTCTAACCCCTGGCTTGTGTACCTACTCCCCACTAACCCCCTCCTCCTCCTGTGATGGAAGATAGCCCATCTCGGAGTTACAATAGGGTGAGGGCTGGGATCGACTGCAGACTGCTTTAATGCCACTCTTAATGACAACTTGTGAAGATTAGGAAGTTGTCAGAATCAGATATCAGCAAAAGCTCCAGCTTGCTTTGTGAAGTCAGTCTGAATTAATTAATGGGTAGCTTTCCTTTGATATCGCTTTGATATTTGTCTGCAGCTGGATAAAAATCAACCACAAAGGAAGCTACATTTTGTTTACCACTGCTTAAGACTCTGTTTAGTTCAATGCTTTTTCCTCCTTTGCAGTTTTTGCTTTTTTAACTTCCTTGGCACAAGGCAATAGAGATAGGCTTCCGTTAATAAATGGAGTTATGGTGGCATGTTTTTCAATGACTGCTTCGCTCTGCTCCTGGAGATACTCAGGCTACATTCTGGGAGCAAAGCCATTACTGATTTCAGCAAAGCTGCAGGCGAAAGGATGGACTGTTCCAAAAGTAAGATGAACATTGGCCCCACTTTTCCCATTAAAAGGTATTTAACCCTTTAATGATATTCTCTATCTGTTTTAGAGGGTGCAGATCACTTGCTCCATAGACTGACAGCCTAAAATACAAGCTCTGCAGCGAGGGGTCTTCCTTGACTTCTCAGGGTGGGAATTCTAGAGGTTTCTAGAGGTTTCGGATATCTACCATGACAATCAGATGGACATGTCTGTACCTCAAATTGGTGCTTGCACCCAAATAAGTCCCTGAGTATTCCTAGCAGTGCCTGTGACTCTCCTGGCATGAGAAGAAAGAATTGCTCTCTGTACCATGGGAGAAGAGCAGACAAAGAAATAGCTCTTCCAACTAAGCTGACGAAGATGATAATTTCTTCTGGAGAACGAGCAAAAAAAAATCAATTACCTCTCTGGGTCTGCAAAGAGTATTTTTTAATTAGGCAGAATATAATTGCCCAAAGTGTGTTATTAGAGTAGGAGGCTCAATCATAGAACTGTAGAATGGTTCAGGCTGAAATGCACCTTAAAGATCAAGCCACCCGGGTTCACCTGGTGTTCCAGGACATATTACGGGGTTTCTAATGACCACTGAGAAGACAGAACTTGCATGTTCTCTCTCACCACGTGTGCAGTCACATACAACAGCGCAGGGTATCTAAACAGTGTGGTTCGTCTCCTGGTAGAGATGGGAGAAAGTGACCTAGGGATGTCTCAGCTTCCCACACCACCTTGGGAGTACAAACGCCAACTGAACCAAGGTTGCATCCCTTGGACAGCGATGCACGGAGCCACAGACCATGCAGCAGAGGTCTCTGAAATAAGCCACGCAGCTCACAGGGTTGGACACTATGGCAGAAGGATGCTGAACAAACAATCTCTCTGTTATAAACATGTCACGAAAGCCCAGGCTCTTTAGTCATAACATAACTCAGATCCATGGGCGCCAAACATTGCTACGGAGGCAGGTAAATGGCATCCAAGGGCACCTCTAATGATGTTACTTCCTGATGTCTGTAACGTTGTTTACGATTTGCCTTTCTAATTTCACTGCTGTAGGAGCAGTCAGACAGCTAGGAAGGCTCCCTGAACTAGTTTTTCATTACGAAGACAGTTTTAATAGCTTGTGTCATGGTGCTAATGAGGCTGACTGAAGCACCTGTACTTTCTGTTCCGGATAACAGAAAACAGCTAACACCAGCAGGAGGATAAAGAGCTGTTTAAGAGAGTGCCCGGGCTATTACCCTTAGCTAAGCATCCCACCTAAATCTTGGTGAGCTTTGCAATACCCTAGAGTACTCCAGTGATGGCCTCTCAATTTTGTTCAGAGTTTTCCCATTCTGAAGTGCACAGCAAAAGGTTCTCCAGTCAGTGAATTTTGGGTACCCAGCTTGAAAGCCATATTCCGTGAAGAGATCCTTGCTGAATAAGATGTTCTAAGTTGGACATTAAGTTCTGGAGGCACTGTGCAAAGTGATGACCTCAACTGTCTGGAGTTACGGAAATCGGAGGTCACATGCCAGAACAGTTTGGCATGAAGGTGAAGCCCTTCTGGGGATGAGACCTTTAATAGAGAATTTTTCTGAGGTATAAGCCTGTATTATGTGATACTTAGTTTCCATCCCAATATTATTACACAGCAAAACTGTGCAAAAAAATTCCTGAACTATTCCAAAAGAGCTATCTAAAAAAGCTAGCATGCATCTAACCGCATTTGCAGCTGGGCTAATGTGCTCTTGATTCTCAGCAGATCTGCTACACCAGGGAAAAGCAACAGTCTGATATGAATGTCCAGGATCTCCAACAGCTCATGGATGCAGCTCTGTAACCCAGGGCTTAGGTTGGGGCATCTCCCCCTCCTAAATAAGGCAGATCAAGGTTCAGCTTCCTTCTCCCAGTGCTTCAGGTCAATGGATTGTCCTGCGCTTCCCTATTCTTGGAGAGTATCTTCCAAACTTTTGAAGCTTTTCCAAATAATAAGAATGCTTCCTCCAGCACGGACTCATATCCAGATATCACAATTTTTGAGTCACTGCCCGTAGTGCTAGGCAACCGAGTGCTTTTACTTGCTTTCTCTCAGTTCCATGTGGGTTTAATATTTTTGTACACAGCTTCAAGAGGAGAAACAGTGACCTCCAATCTCAGCTAAATCTAGTGGCAAAAGCTCCATTAGGTCAATTCAAGATAAATCCTTACAAGAAGTAAGTTAGAGAGGATATGGCTGCATTCTCCTGCATGCCAGAAAGCTATCCTAATGACCAGGCTGTACAGAGAGGGGATCCTGCCCCATCCTTCATTAAGGAAAAGGGACAATACAACTACGAACTAAAAGTTTTGCTCAATTTAGAGAAGTTATTGTCACTTAGTCAATATTTCCCTCTCCCTGCCCCTACACAACACCCATCATTCTGTCATTAAGCTGCATGTTCACCTACTTACAGCAATATAATTGGGCTCGTAAGTCACTTTTACTAATTTGGGGCTGGTGATCCATTCTGTCTTCCACAGGAATGGTAGATGCAAACTCAACCTTTCTACTACACTACCTAAATTCAGTGCAAATATTGATTTTTTACTTAAGTGCCAAAGTCAGTGCAACTTTTTTTAAGGGCAGAGGTGGAAATGGCATATTTGGATAATAAAAAAATCACTTCTGAGCTAGACAAAACGTATTATGAAGTGGTTCCATTTGTATAGTATTTTAAAGGAAAAAGTGGGCCAGATTCACTTTCTCAACATCATTCAATGACTTATAGCTCAGTTCGTAGCAATAGGGGCTCCCTGGGAATTCTCCGCTTTCCCATCTGGTTATTTTTATCATTTAAACAGTTCTAGACGTTTTGGATCCTTCATTAAACAGCATTTGGCCATGCTATATGGGTACTGAATTAGTTTAATTTGTCATCATAAATCAATCACTCCAATCCCATAACTAACTTAATTGCTCTTTGAATTCCCTTTCTGTTTGTCAAAATCTTGCAAAGTCACTGATATCTCATAGTCAGGCTATTATTCAAGTCATATTGGATGATTACCTTTTTATTACAGGTAATTTTTACATAATGTTCACACAGTACTGACAATTTATAAGGCCTAAAGCAGAGAAGGGAACTGGATATTAAAACGCTACTCCAGAAAGGAGCATGCCAGGATATTCATTAGAAATGAGTTCATGATGTAAAGCAAAAAATCAGAAATACATTTGATTTTTAGCTTCTTGTTGGACAAACGGTATTTTATCAGAAAGTGAATGTGGATTCATAGTAAGTCGCCACGGATGCCTGCATTTTGAAACAGATTATTCTGAAGGTTAAATAATCTGCTAAACCGATTGATCCCAGTGCTGAGATTTCTCCCCACGCTACAACCCCTGAAGCCCTGTGCCCCTGGGGTGGCGATGGGGTGCTGCGTTGCTGGTACATGCGATACCCAGATACCCACACCGTGGCTCATAGAGAGATCAAATATGTTTGACGCTCAACGTGAAGGTGTTCTGCGGGGGCGAGGGGAAGCCCCAGAGCAGACTGGCATCATGCTGATGACTGTCAGCCTGGCGTAAGGCAGAACAAACCCTACTGTGAATGGGCACCAAAAGAGAAGAATGATCTAAGTTCTTCTTAAAAAAATATCAGGTTTTCATATTCTACAGCCTTAAATGGACCCTGAGGCTTCCTCACAGCCAGCTCAGAATGCATAGGAAAAAGTTCCCTCTAAGACAGTCAGTAGTGAGTCTTAAAATGTGAAGACTGAAATATCTTCCTCTAAACAACATCTGGCAAAAAAGGAAGCCCATTAATATTTTACAGGACAGTTAGATCCTACAATCTCCACTTTGCTGTTAAAATTTTAAGAGCATTCTCAAAACTGTATTTCTCCATTGTTAAGCCCTTAATTAAACGGATTCATATAGCTAAAGTCCTAATTTCATGCCAGAACTTCAATACAAACACTTTGCTGCTACTTGGAACACGTGTATCCCACTTGAAATAAGAACCATGTAAACCACGAGTTTGTTGAAAGCACAGGAGTGCTGATCATTGTGGCTGTCAATTATTTCTGTGATAACCTTAGGTATGAGGGTATATGAAAAACTATACATACAGACAGAAAATAATCATTGCACTGCCAGATGAACCATAGAATCATTTAGGTTGCAAAAGACCTTTAAGATCATCAAGTCCAGCTATAAACCTCACACTACCACATTCATCACCAAGCCAATCTAAACCCAACTTCAAATACAAAACAGACTCCCAAGTCTTTATAAAAATAATAAAGGAGAGCTGGAGAGGGTCTCTTCGCCAGAAGGAAATGTAGGGGTAGTGGTTTTAAATTGGAAGAGGGAAGATTTAGGCTAGATATTAGGAAGAAATTCTTTCCTGTGAGGGTGGTGAGACACGGGAACAGGTTGCCCAGAGAAGCTGTGGCTGCCCCATCCCTGGAAGTGTTTAAGGCCAGGTTGGATGGGGCTTTGAGCAACCTGCTCTAGGGAGAGGTGTCCCTGCCCATGGCAGGGGGGTTGGAACTTTATGATCTCTAAGGTCCCTTCCAACTCTAACCATTCTATGATTCTATGATGATTCTAAGAGTTTTAGGTGTGGATTTTACAAATGGATTCCCATCATTTTTTGACTTCAGATAGGTTCTGCATGAGATTAGAGGCGTCTTTATTCGGCAACTGGGCTCCAAGAATCTGACCAACACATAGGGCTCGTGTTACCTTTCTGCACTTAGTTCTTGCCAGGAAATCTGACCAGATTCACTAGTTACCAAAACAGAGCATGTTCTCCTCTAAAACTAATGTACTTTAAAAGTAAGACAAACAAAAACTGTGAGTGCCACAAAGGCAGCTAAAGCAGTCCCTGCGTAGAGCTCTTTGAGGTTTGCTGTCTGTACAGAAGCCAATTTTCACTAAGTAGAAAATTAGAGCACGGGGGGGACTAAGATCATTACATCTAACTGAAGGTACAGAATAAATTTAGATGGGAGGAATTTATTGGATTATTTTGTTTAGGGAATAGAAGTTAAACACCTCTAACAAAGCCAAGAGATTCTTAATGAAGATGAGACTAGTTAAGGCCTCAGTTCTACATCTCATCCCAAAGAAGCACATTATTACATTCAAATTGAGGTTTTGCCTTGTCTCCCTTCTGCCTTTTAAAACAAAATCCAGACCAACATTGCAAGAAAACCTAACTGTGAAAAAACGCATCCCCGTGAGCTTGGATATGAGCTATGGGCTTACATGTTATATTTGAAAAGACACATCTGGAAACTAACACTGTTCATTTACAAGACATAAAAGCTACTCGTGATGCCAGCACCAAGTAAATAGAAGAGAACGGTTTCAATTTTGTTGATATATATCATATATAACAATATGCCTTTATTTCTCAAATACTGAATATCTTCTTCTCTGCCTAGTAGCAATCCTATTGTAACAAGTGATATCTAAATGCATTTTGGGTGAAAGATAAAAGTTCCATTATATGACGAGGAATATTATGACTAACAGAGAGATTACACTAATCATGAGTAAAAAGACGATGTTTGATCCTATTTATGCTGAAAGTTTGTAAAAATTTAAAAAAATCTTTTAAATGAATTTTATCCTGAGGAAAATGATTAAAACCAGAAAAGCCTTGAGATGTCAGCTGGTGACATGTTTTTCTTCTTTATCTTTCTTTTTGTTGTTGTTGCTGTGAAAAAAAAAAATATCTGAGAGAAACCAGCAAAGAGCATCATTAACTTCTTATTAATTTTATAATACAAAGGCAATTCAGTTAAAATAGTGGTGCTGCAACTTTAAATTACAGAACTAGCTTGGTATTTAATGAGAGATTTAGCACAGCAGGGTTTCTGTTAAATTAAGTTGTGCCTTCACATCACAGTGGGAAAACAGGTGTATATTGGTTTAGAATTATGGAAATGTTGACTAATTCCAAGGCTTGTAATCAAACAGCAAGGCACCCTGCAATATTTTCTTCCAAGATTCTGCATTAATCATTTATGTCTGGTTTTATTTTCTTCATGTCCACTAAAAGGGTCCAGCTCAAAGGAGTAGATCAAGTGCTTGTGTTGTCACATCTCTGTTACGGATGAGGTCTGTGCAAAAAGTAGAGATAGAAACAGCACTGCAGGCTTTACTCAAATACCTACTGAAATTAACTCGAACATGCAGTCTTGGAAGGGGGGAAAATTTCACACTAAATAACCACTTTTTTTTTTGGCTACACCAGTGCTAAGCCAAAATCTGCTTACCGAGCCAAGTGGAGCAGGTCTGCATTTGAGAAATGAAGAGACTAAAGCTCAGGAATAATATGACTTCCATCACTTAATGATCCCAGAGTTATTCCCCTTCTGCAGCACGGAATCAAGGAATTGTCAGAGTTGGAAGGGATCTCTAGAGATCATCCAGTCCAGCTCCCCTGCTAAAGCAGGACTGCCCAGAGCACATCACTCAGGACTGCATCCAGGTGGGGCTTGAAGGTCTCTCCACACCCTCCCCAGGCAGCCTGTTCCAGGGCTCTGTCACCCTCACCCAAAATAAGCTTTTCCTCGTATTTGAATGAAACTTCCCATGTTCCAGCTTGTGCCCATCGCCCCTCATCCTGTCACTGAGAACCACTGAAAAGATTCTGCCTCCATCCTCCTTCAACCCACCCTTCAGATACTTGTGAGCATTAATAAGGTCTCCCCTCAGCCTTCTCTCCTCCAGGCTAAAGAGCCCCAGCTCTCTCAGCCTTTCCTTTCCCAGCAGTGTGGGTTATACGTGCAAGCAGGTGAAATGCAGGCGAGTTCCAAGCGCTGCAGCACCCCTGCAGCCCCCTGCTCCTGTGCCTGCCACTGTTTCTTACTCTTCACTAATAAATCACCTGCCTTTACGGATTGTCTTCCTGGACTATTTAAGGATGCCTCTTATCTGACGCGTGGCGGTATTACAGTCAAAGTGGAAGGCACAGATTCTTTTGTTTCTAGGGACACCTTATTACCGAACCTCCTACACACTATATCTCGTTTACAGGAAGCAAGCTGACACTTGATGCCCAAACAAAACTCATCCAAATTCATCCCTTATTGTAATTCTGCCAGACGACTGCTTCCATTTGCTCTGAGAACGTTTCGCACACGAACCTATCCACCACTGATTCCTGCTTCTCCGGTGAAAGTTGCTTAGTGGGCCAGAGTTAAGGATATAAAAATTGCTAAAATCCATATAAGGAGAATCCTGCTAATGTGAAGTGTTTTCAGTACGTGTGTCGCAACTTTAAAGCCTGCTTAAATGAAATTATTTTGGGAATACACAGACGCATCTTAGCAGTACCACCACATATGCTGAATGTCAGCATACAGCACATGCAAAACATAAAATCTGTTAAATAATAAATGCTGAATTGTTCTCAGAGAGAACTAATGAATTTGTATTTGAGTCGCTTCGCTTTATGAAAGGTGTCCCTTTAAGAAGTAGGTACAACAACTTATCTCAAAGTAAAATCTTAACATCTCTGGCAGTAACAGGAATATTTTTAAAGCCCGAGCCTCAGAGTCACGGGAATGCAATTTTCACATTTCCTTAAAAGAAAAGTTTGTAACCTCACAGTCAGGGCAGAATAAAGCAGCTTGAAAAGGTAAGTTTTAAAGGACAAAGAGCTAGAGGTAGCATTAGAAAAAAAAATAATATTTTTGAGCTTTAGTTAAAAAAAAAATAATCAAAAGGTACAGTAGTTTCTCTAACTGCTGCATGCTTGTTAGCTGTACAAAAGTGGAGGAGAAAACGATGCCCTGCTCAAATAAGGTGCAATGCAGAGCTGAGTCGGTTTTGCCACCTGGACATGGGGAGGTCAAGGAAGGTGTCTGTTCCTCCGAGTCACCTGCTGGGATAACGATAACTAGGTTCTCTCAAACACAGCAACCAGCTGACAGGGCTCAGGGAAGAACAGAGGAGCAAACGAAAGGACCCTCTCTGCTTTTAAGGGGAGTGAAGTAAAGATTTTGTGGTAGAGCTTCAGGATCTGGTCCCACGCCCCATCTGGACCAGGGGTGCTGGCTGGACAGGGTACTGCTCCAGCAGCTTGAGACCACCTCTGCTCGGAGGAAAGGTCCATCCTATCCCATCAATCAGCACAGGCATGTTGGAGAGCAATTCCACAAAAAGTTGGGTTAACCACAAGTTCAGCTGAACTGGGTTAGAGCCCTTCATCCAAGGACTTGGTATTTTCTGGCAGCGGGGACAGGAACCCACAACTAGGACTGCAGAGCTAGAGGGTGCTGGAAATCTTCCTTCAGAGCCTTCCTTTCTGCCCAAGGCTGGAACATCTATCCTATACATCCTCAAAATCTACGTCAGCCACTGGGAGACCCAGTTGCAAGGTACAGTTGATGGTAAAAATCACTTGAATCTAAAGTGGCACAATTTTTATTTTCCTGTAGCCGGTCTACCTCTGCAGATTTCGTACCACTCCTTCCAGTGTTTTCACTTGCAAGTGACAAAGGACTCCCATTTCACCTAGGAGAATTAGCAGGACTTGTGGCTAACTATCTGACGTACTTTTCCACATTGGTAATTTCCGTGACAGATGAGGTGGGTTTTCTAACAAGAGTTAAATAAAGTGAGCTAGCTGTGAATTTTTCAAACACACAGTGTCCAGTTTCACATACAACACACAGGAACTAAAGGAGATATAGGCCAATATTGAATGCCTGTCAATCCAGCCAGTGTTCTATTTATTTATACAGCGTTGTATACATCTATTTATGTCTGTAACCATACACTCCAACCACACACTGGAACTCTCCCCCTACATCAAGAGGGAATGTACCTCCATCTTCTATCTTTTTCCTTTCCCATCCCCAAAGTATTTGGCTACATTCAGCAGTAGAAATGAAAACATTAGAACAAGATTTCAGCTTTAAGTCATGCAATTACCAGTGATATACTCCTCTATCTGAATGACCACAGAATAACACAAGCTACAGCTTGTACAACACAACCACAACTGTTTTGACCACCGATGTGATGTATCGGTGAGGGTGGGAGGAAACAAAGTGACAGTGTGCCAGCCACTACGTGGCCTCAGTCTCTACAGTACCCCAGATGAGCAGCCACCACACCAAGGTAGTCAGGTTGTTTAGAAACCGGGTGGATAAAAGCTGAATTTAACAAAGCTGACTGCATTTTGCCTTTTCCTTTTCCCTCTTTTCAAACTGGAAGCTCCAGTGGTGCAGTGGTTTTCTGCCATACGTTTATTCCTCCTCCCTCCCTCCTTCCCGCTTAAATAAAAACGAATAATAATTAAATCTACCTTGCACATCAGTAACTGCCTCTAGTCAGCAGGAATCAGCACTGTTTCCAGCCAAGGGACTTTCTACAGAGGAGCAACTGCCTTTTGAGATGATGCCATTGCTACAGGACTGGCACCATTACAGGACAGACCATCAGGTTTAGCCACCCTCCCTTGAAGAGATCAAGGTCATTTGGGGCACCGAGCAGCATTTTGAGCAAAAAGGGCTATTTTTCTGGCAATAAAATAATTAGGATCAAAAAGTAAATGTACTCACCCCAGGTAAAGTTTTAATATTGTGCAGTGCATTCTGTGCCTCAAGAGCAGCTTTTCTTGTATAAAACGTTACGAAACAACAACCTATAGAGAGAAATGAAAAGCTTTCAGAAATTAGTGAGTATGATTTGTGAGAGTACAATAGGGAGGGAGAAAAAAGAGTGGTTGAACAACACATTATGAAAGCTGGAAATGTGAATTATCATGAGGCTGCCTGAATGACATGAATAAAAGAAAGCTTGTATGGTTTAAAATAAAAAGTCACCCCCTGTGCATTGCATCTATAGCACACCTACATTGTTAGTGAACTGTAATCACTTAGAAATTAAGTTAACCAAAATCCAATTGGCTTTGTACAGCATAAATAAGGTTATATTTTTCTGAAGTCTCCCCATTATACTTTGAATATAAGCAACGTGGCAAGCTCAAGCAGCAGGATTTCATTGTTGCATCCCAGGCAGAAAATCAGGTTAAATCAAGACCTTATTTTAAGGGTCTTATATGTAAGAGCTTAGTTTTGCTCCCCACCATTTGAAACCAGGTGGGACTGGAGGTAGGACACTCATCTCAGTTGCAAGAAAAGCTACTGGAGAATTCACCACTGGTGGGAGAGTGGAGGCTGCTGATGGTTGGCAGCCCCAAGTAAGGCTGCATCCATCTAACCTTGCATAAAGCAGGCAGTTTTAGCTGGCTTAATCCCTTCTTAATCCCTTTGGCAGCATGATCCAACTAAGTGGTCTGTGGGACCAAACACAGGCTGTTGCCACTTTCTGCATTGCAAAGATGGAAAGTAACTCTTCCAGCAGCACACTCAAACCAGGCAGCTCAAAATCAGCCCCAAGGAAAGGTCAGGGCTCACAGGTGGATCCTCAGGAGACAATTATAACATGCTAAGTGTGGGACAAAGAAACAAGGACCACAAGTTGACTTGCTGCAATCTGCAACGTCCACAGTAATGAAGAATACTCCCAGGGATGATGGGGCACATGCAGAGAGTTTACAGCAGGAGGACCTAGCACCTGCGTTGCAGGTGGGATGCTCAACATCATATCCAAGCTTGTGACTTCAACTTTACTTCCAGTGGGAGGGAAACAATTTTGAGAGCATCACCTGTGCATTTATGTGCATAACACAAGATTGCAGCCATAGAAACAAAGAAAATTCACAAATAGCTCCCACCCAACGCAGTAAAACAGTGATACAGACACACCCTTAGAGTCTAATCTGCTGCTACTCCATCCATAACGGCAGGGCCGAACAGGTACATGGGCAGCGCCTGCTTCAGAGCAACATCACACAAAGAAGAGACTCCAAAACTCTTGTGGAGCTCTGCAGTTGCAGATGAGTTGCTTCATGACCCAGCCACAACAGGGAGAGGGAAAACATGCTGGTGGAGAGGCAGAAGTAGCTATTGAAGCAAAACCTAACTTTGTACCAAGGAAAATGATGCAGATTTTACTGATTAATCAGAAAATAATTCTGTTCTTTTAATCACAAACAGAGATTTTTTGCTGCTCCAGAGAAATATCAAACAGTGAAGAGAAGAAACACCGTCTCTCAAACCTTGGTGTTCCCTTAGAAAGTGACAGATTAAACAATCTGTCTTTTGGGCAGTGGGTAAAGCCTTTGCTGCAGCTACTTCTTAATGTAGACCAAGGCAAAACATCACATCCCACCTGATATGCCCGCTTTTGTTCAACCTTGTGGCAAACCCATAACAGCAAAGGAGACCTGGGAAAAAGTGTGCACAGAAGTACAGAGCCAGCAAACATCTCCACTAACCATGTGGAGGTGGCCCATAACACACCTTGGAAGGGAGGGCTGGATCCAGAACTGTCCCTCTGCTACCCAAAGCTGTGAATTGCTCTACAAATGTTCCCTCTGGCTTTGCAACCAGGCCAGGGCCGAGCATCACCCTTATAACAAGCAAAGGTAATCAGACATTCCCAGCTGGAATGCAACGAGTTTATCCCTAGCACTTGTAGGCAATATGATACAATACAGGGGCGGGCAGGTAAGGCAGATTTAATGCAGCTGGGAGAAACATTTCTTATATTGCCATCAGGTTCCTTAAAATTTCAGTTTACAATAGTTATGGATGATTTAATTATTATTCCAGTGAGTCAAATGTTGGGAGGGAGGAGTATTACAGGTAGCCATGGCCTGTTAAGGTTTGTGCTTCCTGTGAGTGTTTCTAAATCCTCTATTTCACTAGCAAATTCTGAAAAATTGTGTTATTTTTCTCTGGAATTAAAATGGGAAACAAATCTGAGTTTGTGATATTTAACGGTGTGACTTTGAAAAGGCATTGCGATGTTTTCCTGTCCTGCCACTCAGCTCCAAAGTGTGTCTTCTATTATTTCCTCGTTTGGCTTATTAGTTTTTTAACATTAACCTTTTTAACCAGGAGAGAAGAGTCAGAGGGGAAAAGTATCAAACGGTATTCATGACTTTGCAATTACCGTGTCCTTTACCATGGGTCCAAAGAGTTTCATTTTATATTTCAGCTCTGTGGGTTTATTCCGATAAGGAGAAATTTGAAATCTACCGGTTTATCATTCTTGGCACTACTTGAAAGAACTGCACTTGAAAGATGAATATGCTGTGAAATACCCTTTAACTAGTCATTTTAGGGAAGTAATAGCGCAGGAGAGAAAAATGTGAATGAGGACTGGGAGAAAACAGTAGCTTAATGGGAAATGTGCAGATGTTTCAGGCAGGTCACTGGACCCTGACAAAAATGGAGACTTCTAAGCTCACAGAGCAACACATCTAAAAATGCACATGGATAAAATCTTTCTCTGGACTCATTTTGCTCTTATCTCCTTAAAAAAAACCCCACCACAACAAAGCAAGAGATGTTTTGCTGTGCTTTGAGGAGAGCACAGGCACCAGCCGTTGGATGCCTGATTCTGAAGCTATCTGCTAAAGAGGTAAAGGTTGGCCTAGGAAAAAAAAAAAAAAAAAAAAAAAAGGGAAAAAAGAAAACACAGAAAAATAGAAAAGGCAAAAATGCACATGGTGTCAAAGGAAAAGCTATGCTCTGGCTATGGACTTTCCAAAGGTGCTCACTGTCAAGTAACACAAACTGCTGCAGCTCCAATGGGCTGAAGATGCCTCCAGTGTAAAATCCCTTTGGGTCAGTACCATGTCCTATTGGAGAACGTACCAAATCCAGCCCTTTCTGCCAAAATATTAGAAGGGAAGGTACCTGTGTAAGAGAACAGGGCTAACCTGTGCTTGAGGACTGTAGCTGGCACCTGCTGAAGGAGAACTAGGAAATGACCAACCTTACTCCATTTTCCCTAAGAAAATGTATTATTGCCAAAGACAAATCTGTGGCACCGCTGGAAAAGGAAAAGTATACTTCCTACTAAGTGAAAAAAACAAAAAACAAACAACTCCAACTCTCTTCTCTCCAGACCCTACACACGTAATCTTGGCTTTATCACCAACAAACTTGACAGCAGCTTGAACCACAACTAAACTTTTCTGACATCCAAATAACTCAAAGCCTGTCGGTGATAACCTTCTCTCCTCCTAGTCAGGACAACTTAGAAGGTGAATTGGTTTGTGGACATGGTTCTGCTGATCCTCAACAGCCTGAAATACAGCCCAGTTTAACTCCATGTGGTCTAGTAGCTTCTTAACCAAATGAACAGGAGTTCGTGCTGCCAGTCAGCCCCTCCAAAGTAGCAAACCTCCCGCCTTTTGTTAGGTCGGTTGTGCTCTACTCGGAACTGTATTTACTGCAGAATAAGACATCTCTTCTTTGTACCTAGAAAAAATACTGAATGAATCATGCGGATGCCTCCAGTCCCTTAAGGACATCAGCAACAACTTCATGGCTATCCTGCCAGATGCTTGAACAGACTGAATAAAACCTGCCACCCCGCGCTGCACAGTGTCTGATAGCAACAAATGGGATGCCGAAGAAACAACAGCAGAAACCAGCCCTACTTCTCAAAGCATCTGATGAGAAAACGCTGTGGTGTGTACACTACAATGATCAACACCTCATTAAAAAAAAAAAAA
>VXBW01001018.1:493351-635732 GCA_013400375.1 Thinocorus orbignyianus
TTTTTTTGTTCCTTTCTCTCCTTGTTTTTTTTCCAAAGCAAATTTAGTGCCAGAAAAAGACCTCAAGGTCCCAGCCATTGGGAAAGAGTTGACACATTCAATTCTCCATGACACATTCAATTCACAAGCCCCTGCTCAGGCTGCCAAAGGCACCAATTAGCACCAGTGGTGGGGATTTTATTTATTTAATTTCCACAGAAACCTGTTTAGCAAGACACCGGCAGGGACAAACCGCCTTGCGTATGGCTAGAAACAGCTTTCCTTGAGTCACTGTCAGAGGTGGCAGCAACGGATTTCACGGGGATGATGCAGCCACGGCTTCACTAAAGCAACTGTTTAGAAGTTAGGGATGGGCAAAGAGAGAGCAGACAGTGGGGTCTCTCACACCACCGTACCCACGGATTTCTGCTGAACAGCAAACCTGGGGGACATTTGTATGCCTTGTGGAATTACAACAAACTGCAGTGTTTTCACCACAAAAATGCCATTCTTCTTGCGAGCGAGAGGATTTATTTTTTGTTTTTTCAAAGAGCTGTTAGTGACCTCCTGCAATGGGACTTCTCCTCCCGTGGCGTGACTTTTGCTCTATGACTCAAATTAGCCACCTGTGAAACCCTCACCCCCATCCACCCAGCGGAGCAGACAGGGCTTTGTTAGGCTGTAAGATACAGTCGTACGACAGCACTAGGAGCTCCGTCGTGTTGTTATTTTTATCGCTTTCTCCCAATTCAAGCACAGACTAATTACTCCGTGAGAGCTGTTTACATTCCTAATTTTGAACAACTAACAAAAGGAAGCTTTCCTCCACTCGGAGATGTGGCTTACATGGTCCTCGCTGGCTTTTAGTGGCACTGGGATCTATTTAAGAGGCTTAATCTCTCAGCCAGGATTTCATGCTTGAATGAATACGGCAACCTCCATCTTGCTTCCAGTCTCTCACAGCTCCCTAAACTGCATATATGGTTCTGAGGTTAAAGTTACCAGGAATTACACATGTCCATCGATATAAGAAAATAACCCTTGGATGTGGACAGGAATTAAAACACTTTACTCTACAAGATGCTGTGAGGTTTTGATTTACTTGAAGAAAAACATGCTTCAAGTTCCCAGGCCTGAAAATTTAACTTTGGGGAATTAAAAGAGAAAAGATACAGGAGAAAAAAAACCCCAAACAACCCACCCTTATATTCTTTGGTCTCATTTATGAGTTCCTATAGGTTTCAACTGTCAAAATTTGTCAGTTTGGATCTCTCCTGCGTTGTACATATTATCACCTGCTGCCAGTATCTGAACCCTAACCATGGGGTATAGAAATACAAGAGCTTATCAGTGCGCCTGCAAAGCCTGCAACAACTTAAAAGTATGAAATTTGCTTTACCTTCTAGACTAATAAAATAAACACTTCAAAACAGCTATAATGATTATCTGATGATTGAACTCTGTATTCTTTTAGCAAGTAATGGAATCCTGGCAGACAAATTCAATTCAAAATACATTCACATTCAGGACATCAACAAAGTCATCATGTTGTGAATTGAAAATTCCTTTAAAGGCTGCGTTTGAATTCTAAGGGGCTGACAGATCAAGGGACTGAAGGCCCTGGAAGGCTAAATGAGTGAAGTCCCGCTATGTTTCTTTCTTTCTGTGAATGAAGCTCATTTTTGTGTGTGCATTTGCAAGCAGAACAGGTGCTGGCTTCATACAAGCTTGGAATCTCAATGGGGACAGTAGCTTCTTGTCAATCCAGCACAGTTCAAGCCAGTTTAAGTTAAGGAGGATTTCTTTTTCTTTTTCCCCTCTAAATGTTCCTCTCCTGATTTCCACATTCACTCTCCCACTACCAAAATTTAAACGTTACACTGCAATTTAACAGGGCTGTCTTTTAAAAGGTTCTCTTGCATTCCAGCTCTTCACCCAAATGCTGAAATACGTGCTCTGTAAATCACAACCAGCTGCCCGAACGGTGTGATTTGCAACCAAACCCACCATGACCAGCACTGTCTTTTTCTAAAAGGCAACGAAGACATAACAAATTCTCTTCCAGTAAAGCCACTGAAAAGACCTATTGCTACAGGAGTGTGGGTGTGTGGTTGGGCAACAAGTTTGTCACATTCATCAAATTTGGTGCAGTGAAATGGGAGACTTGTCCGGTGTTTCTTCTGTATTACAGGTTTTACTGCAATTAGGTAACCTGCAGGGGTGACACCAGTCTAGTGCTAGGAGAGGTGTTTCAGGTCTTAAGAGATTTTGGTTGGGTGATTCCACTCAAAAAGAGAGAGAAACATGAAGTGCCTGAAGTGCAAATACAGACATTCCTGACAAAGGGCAGCAAAAAGCCCTCCCAGAAATAAAAATCCAACTATTTCTGTAATGCTACTGAACAGAAAAAGAGGGTGGTAAAGGCTGGGATGCATTTTGATTCCTATCTGCACCATCCCCTCTCTCTATTGTAGAGGGAGGCACTAGAGAGCGATGGCAATGATTCACTCCCGAAGCAATCCCTGATAGAATTGCCATATACTGCAGAAATCAACCTTTAACGATGCTGCCTCCCAATTAGCTTAAGTTTGCTAATAGTTTGATATAATTGGCACCCTGATGGAAACCGTATTACCAATCCTGTCACCAGCCAGGAAACCGCATCGCCACTCTAATGACAGCACATATTATAGCGATGCCACTTCCAATATTAATACATTAGCTGAAGGTAGGCAGGGGCTGGGATGCGAGAAGGATTCACAACTGGGACGTGCCAAATTCCACTCTGTGCTCTATTTTTCCTCCTGGTTGTAAGATCCAGGGTGGCGAGGCACCAGCCCCAGCGTGCCCCCAACTGCCCCTACCGCATAAAAGCACAAACGCTCCAGGCTGGTAACAGCCCTGTAAATGGCCAGTGAAAAATGATCCCACGGAGCTCAATTTTTTCTCTCCATGCCTTGCAAGTTATGACGGCCTTTCTGTTAATTGGCCACAAGTCCTAGTTTGCTGTCAGCCTTCAGCTGCACCGGGGAGCTCTTTTGGAGGAGTCGCACTCTGTCATTCCCGTACCCTTGTGAATACAAATGCTCTCTATAAATGTCCTCTGCCTACAAAATGGAAGTGGGTATTTTTTTTTCTTTTTTATTTTTTTAATTTTTTTTTTGACCTAGATTAAATCTGCTACATTTTCGAGCCTTTTGGGAAAGCAACTAAGAACTAATATGCACCGGTTCGTGTGCCACAACACTTCCCTACCCATTATTATGTAAATTTTGACTAAAGTGCTACACAGATAGAAAAGATATCAAGGGTAGAATTGCCAGAATCTGCTTTTCTTGCTTTCTGAAATAAGCCACTTATATTAAACAGTTTTAAATGGTTATTAGCTGTAAAAGTATCTGAAGAATTTCAATGTACATTTTTTTGTACAGGACAATGACAGCTTTTAGCAAATTCCTGAACTTTCCCCCTGCCTGTGTAATGACCGAGAAGGGAATGGCCAGCACGTCCATACAGCGTGTTGGGGCATTCTGGTCTACTTTTGAAGGGGTCAACTTCTACATCTGCAGCTTGATAATAGTCACTCGATATTTGCACTAGATGCTGATAAAAAGCAAGGGGGAAAATATCAGATGCAGAACTGGATTATATACATCGTGGCAGGGTAAATAAATACATACAAATCAGGTTTGTAGCAACACAGCAATTTCATGTCATTACTAACTAGGCTGTCCCTAAAGAAACCTTCACAGCACGAGCTGAGCTGTAATAGTCTGGGCTGACTGGTGTCAGAAAGTAGATGTAAACTCAAAAAGTGCTGTGGAGATACTGATGAGCAGTTGGTAGCACTGTACCTGCACATCAGTACTGCATCAACACAGAATTGCAAAATGATATGGGGTTGGAGGGGACCTCTGGAGGTCATCTACTTCAACCCCCTGATCTGCAAGCTGATGGAAACACCAATGGCCTGGCCTGGGTTGTTTCTCCTCTGCCAGTCTCTCCAAGTGCCCACACGGTAAAAATCCCCCCGGGGAGAGCCATTGTTTTTTGAGATGGAAGGCCATCAGTCAATCAACACCAGTGAGAAACTCAAAGCTGCTGCACAAGGAAAAATTATCACATTTGGTCCATTCACGTTTCTAGATCTTGAAGGTAGGGAATAATTGGGATCCTACACTTTAGTCGATACGGCTTACAATAAAAACCACCAGTCAGAGCTCTTGGAAAAAAAAAAATCTCAAGTAAGTAGGACAGCAGAGGGAAAGGGTAGGGAGATGGTATTCCCATCTTTAGCACTGTGAGGGGTCTCCCATGGGAAGTCATTGTACTTCCCACCTGAAAAGCATTTCAAGAATATAAATAAAATACAGGTCAAACAAAATTTTGTATTTTTTTAAAAAATGGCAATCATTCTAAACAAGTGCCATCATTATGTGCACACAAAGAAATCTTGAATTTGAGAGGGACATCTCAATGTCTACTACAGCACAAATAATCCTTTACTTCTTATGCTGCCTTCTCCTCATTTACCCTTTACCTTTTCTTCTTTTCCTTCTTATTCTCACAGTAATTCTCCTTAACATTTAATTCATTTTCTTCTCCCCTCATACAAATCCTTACTCTTTTTTTTTTTTTGAGTAGCTGGTCATTGTTTACTTTTTGCCTTGGCCAGGTAACAAAATGTTATTTGAGTTTACTGATTTTGAAATGAATTAACATGTCCTCTGTGCAACTTAATTCCTGAGTTTGTCCATCTGCTAAATCCATTTTTGGATTTAGTAGAGAAAGAGAGTTCAGAGCACAGATGCTAAAAAAAAAAAAGGAAAAATTAAGATGTCTTCCCTCATTAATCCATTCTTACAGCATAAAACTGGTGTGACACTGTATTTCAATTCAAAAAGATTCTACAAAGATCATGTTTACATAAATTAATGTAGTCAGAAACACATCTTTCCCTAATGACATTTCAAAAGCCCTACAGTCTCCAACCCTGATATTCAGCAGTAGCAAATCAAACTTCCTAGCACACACATTTTATAGTCCCGGATTTCCTTCTATGTTTTCTTTCACGTGAATGCTTGAGAAAGATCACTAAAGACCGGTTTTCCGCGATAAGACTTCCAGACCACTGCTCTGCTGAAACCTGTAATTGCACCACGACTCCTGAGAAGCCACTCAAGTCCTAGTTCAACTAGGAGGCAACTCTGTAGTGAAAAATACTGACAGTAGCATAATTTTACCATCAAATTATCCCTTTAAAATCTTCAAATCTTTGACTTTGAGAGTTAATTGCAATTTATAAGCCTACACTGACACTATCAAAAACCTACTGGAAATTATTTTCACTGGCTAAATGACCATGGCATCCTGGGCTGCATCAGACAGGGTGCTGCCAGCAGGTCAATGGAGGTGATCCTTGTCCTCTCCTCAACCCTGATGAGACATGCCTGGTGTGCTGGTTCGTGTTCTGGGCTCCCTAGTGCAAGAGAGATGTGAACATACTAGGGGGAGTCCAGCAAACTGCCCTGAAGATGATGAAGGAACTGGAGCATCTCACATACGAGAAGAGACTGAGCAAGTTGGAAGTGTTCAGCCTGAAGAAGAAAAGCCTCTGGAGGATGATATCTATGTGCATAAATACCTCATGGGGAGGAAGTAAAGGAGATGGAGCCTTCTCAGTGGTGCCCAGTGACAGGACAAAAGCCTACGGGCACAAACTAAAATAAAGTTAAATGTAAGGAACAGCTTTTTTACTGTAAGGGTGATCAAATGCTGGCACAGTTTGCCAAGAGAGGTGGTGGACTCTCCATCCCTGGAGATATTCAAATCCTTCCTGGACAGAGCCCTGAACAACCTGTTGTAGGTGACCCTGCTTTGAGCAGGGGTTGAATGAGATGAACCCCCGAGGTGCCTTCCAACCTCAGCCAGTCTGTGATTCTGTGAAACAGCAATGAAGGAATTTAAGTGGCTTTTCCACAAAACTCCTATAAACACAGCTTAACTTCCTCAGAAATATATTGCATGTTTATTTAACTTTAGCAGAAAACATTAGTTAAATTCCTGCTTTATTGCTGCACTCATCAGTTGGAAACCAGCATTCACTAGCAAACTTCACACACAAGCTCAGTTTTTATATAGCAAGAGGACTTAATCTTTTCCCTTTTTTTTTAAGAAACAGACCAGAGACACTAAAATCTCAGCGTGGTGTATGTTGCCACAGACATGGGAGACAATAAAAATGTCTTGTGTCACACCTTGTTTTCAGAAATATATCAAGAGATTTATGAATTCAAAAGCTGATATGACCATATATCCACTCACAGCCTCACCCTGCAGCTCTAAAACTCTGAGCTTGTGTCTTCTAAAGACAAACATAGGAAAGATCATCTAGCAGTACAAAGAGACATAGGACTAAGAGGGAGTTATAGGAGAGCCCCATCCTGGAGACTTTCAAGGCCAGGCTGGATGGGGTTTTGAGCAACCTGGTCTAGTGCGAGGTGTCCCTGTCCATGGCAGGGGGGTTGGAACTCAATGATCTTTAAGATCCCTTCCAACTCTAACCATTCTATGATTCTATGAGAGAGGGAGTTATAAAAGAAGGCATAGAGTGGAAAGATTAGTATTGCTCACACTTAATGGACACCCATTACAAAAAGAACAACAAAAACCCAACCCTGCCTCTTACCCAGAAAGTTGGTAAGAAGATGGTGCATGGTTTGGTTTCAGCACTTGTCTGGATCTGGAAGACTTGGATATCATTTTTGCAAGAGAATCTGAATCTGACCTTGGATAATTCCTTTCTAGGAATCGGCTGTTGAAGTTCTTCTGAAAATAATGTTCAATGGCTACCTGAATCTTTAGATACCTAAATGCTTTTGAACAATCTGGCCTTTAATCCCCCTGTTGCCTAGCTTCTCTTTGGAAAGAACAAAATGTCCTGAGCTTAAGGAATACTATGAAGAAACCATTAAAAAAAAAAAAAAAAAGCGAGGTAGAATGATTCTGCAATAGTAACAATGTGAGTAACTTGCAAGTGCTCCAAGTGCTCCTTCCATCTAACCAACTATGGTCTAGCACGCTTCCTCCAAAACTCACAGGAAACAGAAGAAATCAATACAAGACATTTGAGCTGGCTTAAGGGGCACTTAAGCAGCATGGAAAAAATCTCTTGGTGAAATATTGCCTGAAAGGGCCTGAGCTTCACTCAGCAAAACCCCATTTTCCCCAACACCACCTAACCCCATATTTTACTGCTTTTGGCCAAGCCACCTAATAGGGGCCAGTCAAAGAACTGACAAAGCCTCCAATTTGAGTCATGATTTGTTATAATATACACACTATTTTCAAGGAACAAATTTTCATCTATTGGACAACTTTTTCCCTTAGAAATGTGTTCCTTTTCCCCATCTTTAAAACTTGGGTCTTAATCCCTTGTCTGAACACGTCATACCCCCTGCTCTGTTTGCCCAAGATGCAGTCAAATACTTTCATTTCTTTCTTGACTTCAACATTATAAACCCTTACATACCTTGTATTGATTTCCAAGCATTCACAGTTTCAGTCTCACAGGGTCACAGCACATGTCAAATCTTTCCTACACTGTGTACACCTTCAAGTAGTGTTTCATCTAAGGAGCTTCACTTTCCCTGAACTTGTTAGCAGTGACACATTTACTCCCCAATTAAGCTTTCTCTATAATAATAATAAAAAAGAAATAGAAGAAATTGCTGGCAACTCTTCTGTCTTTCTAGTTGGTTGAAACAATTTTATGCAGATGAAGATGCAACTCCACAGAGCCTTTGAACTTTAAGCATCATCTTTACTTGGCTTTGAACTCTCAACAGGGCCCATGATCTTTCAAAGCAATATACTCAGCCTGTGGAAGCTTCAAACAAGAGGGAAAAAGACGTGGTTAGAAAAAAAACAGCAAAAGATGGGGGTTTTTTTTAAATGCTTGATGCTCCTGGAAATAAAAAACCACAACTGAGTGGTATCTGAAGAAGTGTATTTGGCACTCAAGTGTTTCCCTAATTATTTGTTTAGATGAGTGCTAAAATAAATGCAGCAGCAGCAAAGATAAACAAACCACTTTAGTAATAAAGCCATATATTTGTGCAGACACACAAAAATAAATGGCAGCGCTTAATGAGCACAAGCGATGAGAATGAAGAACACACTTCGTGTGTGGGATCCATGCTCAGAAAGCTTGAGCTCAAAGACATTTGAGAGGTATCTCACAACAGCCTCCCAGCCTGACTCCCATTTGCCCCTTGTACAGCATCTCGATTTGCACAAACACTGTCAAAATAAATAGTGTCCTGATGAAGAATTAATTACAGCTCATGTTTCACCTTGTCTTTGCAGTCTCATGGGAGCAAGGAAAATAATTGTGGTAAGAGATTGTTATCCCAATTTATTACTATTATTCTTTTCTTTTTGTCTGGTGATTAACTAACATAAAATCAATGAAAGGAGATGCAGAACACATGTGTAACACATGTATTTCCAAAATGAGAGAGAGAAGATGATTCATACAGTCTTCTCCTTGTGACTGGAAAACGAACTAATGAAGTATAAGCAGCGGGGGAAAGCGTTATCTTGCAAATCTAAGACAGTTTTAATAGAATTATAAAACTGTTAAAGACAGGAAAATTCAGCTAAGCTCCCCTCCCAGAGAGGTCAGCATTACATTTCCACATGTAATTCTTCCAAAGTTTTATCTGGTTCTATCTGTGAGTTTTCCAGAATCATGCTTCCCGTAAATACTGCAGAAAAATACTTTGCAATCTTACAAACGTTGATTTTAAGGACACTTTTCATGGTAAACGCTTTCAGCTTTGCTTAATTTTCCATTGCTGTTTATTTCTTGAAAACTTTCCTAAATAATGCTACTACTTTGTTGTCTTGAATGAAATGTTGTCTTTGTTGAAATGATTCACTAACCAGAGCAAAACAGTAGAAACCCATGCAGCATACAAATAAATATGTTATTCCCCCTAGAAATCTTCATACAATAGATGGTTTCTTTCTTGATACTGTCAACCACATACGACTTGGGAAACTGAGTAAAAATACCCATTCACCAATATTTAATAAGCATTAAGGGAAGGGAATATCAAGAGTGTTTTGGATGACCCATAGGGCACTTCTCAAGTCCTCTAATACCAATTTGTAGCAGTTCAAACAAGATATCACCATGATATATAGGCCCTACGGCTCTCCAAAGATCAAGATATGGCATTTAATCAGATCAAGATTTAAAATAAATCTCCAGCAGCCTGTTTCCAAGTTATGACAAGAGAAATACTTGGCCAGAGAGGCATAGGCTGTATGAAATGATTGGCAACTTATCAAGACAAGAAGAGAAAGAAGCTGGATGACTGGCAACTTAATCAGAGTGAGAAGGAAAAATAGAGAAAAGGAACAAAACGAGTGCCTAAACAGCTATGTGTTGGCTCCTGCGGCTGTCAAAGGTGGCCTTGAGCAGGCAGTGGCAGGAGGGCTCACATTGAAGCTTGTCTGCAAAGTAGATGAAACTATTCGGTGTTCCTTGGCATCAATAGCGTGTGGATCCTGAATGTATCTAATCACGTTTCTGTACAGCGTTCTCCATAGGTCACCATGGCAGCCACAGGAATACGTCCAACAAAATATCACGGATGTGCAGCTTAACGGCGCTTTGCTACCGAAAAATTCATGGAGCTTTAGAACAAAGTCCCTAGTCTTATCTGAAAGCTAAAAAAAAGCCCCAAGAAAAGAAAATAAATTTTAAAAAAATCCAGTATTTCATCTTCAGCCTCTGCTCCGTCTCTGACAAAAGGTTCTTCTTTTAGTCAGTGCTCATTTCACATGAAGACCAACCTGAACAATCATAATATTTTGGTAACAGCATCCTTTAGATGATGTTACTGTGTGACCTTGTCTTTTACTCAACATGTTATTATCACTTAAAATATCTAGTTTAAAGAAAAACTATGCAAACTTTTTCTGAAGGAGAACTAAGGAATGGTGGGTTAGAGGTTAGATTGTCAAATGAGCTTTGCAACCACCAGTTCTCACTGGGAACAAGGATTGCTTGGTCTTTTCACAAAAAAGCCCTCTACTCATAGACGCCTTGTACTTATCCACATAGTGCAGTGGGTCAACAGAGAAACTGCAAAATTATGTCCTAAAAATTGCACAATATTTTGGCTCCTGCTAAGCCTTGTTAGGGCAAATCTAAAGATATTTCCAAGTAATTTGAAATCCTCTATCAGACTGCAGTGTTACTCATTCTTGCATTTTGTATGCAAGAAAGATAAACCTTAATGTATAGCAAAATTCTTTCTGAAACTGCACATTGCACATTTTCACTATAATGCATATCATAAGCTTTGACACAGAGATAACTAAGCGATTACTTGTCAACCTCCTCTCATTCCATCAGTCTTAAAAGATAGGATAAGAAAAGCTTTTTATGTGCAACAGCAGGCTTTAGATTAGTCCTGCGGAGTTATCAAAAATGTGGAACTAAATATCAGACAAGCCCAATTTAAAATGATGAAACACTTCTGAATTCTAAAACAATTAGGCTGATTTACAACACATGGTCTGATACAATGTAGGTTTGAATCCTTCTTTTGCTTTTTGAAAGGGGACATATTTTTTCATGCTAATCACAGATTAGCACAATCAAGAGTTATTTCTTTTTTTTCCTGAATACTCAAGAGCAACTCTTACACCTCCTAAAGACGTTTGTGGAAGATTTGTATTCTGCCTATGAAGATAGACACAGAAGTGAGTTACAGACCTAGGAAAGGCAAGCTGAAGAACACCATCACCTCCTTTTTCCGTGGCTTTTGAGTAATGCTGTGCTGCAGATTTACTCTGTTTTCAGTGCTAAGTCCCTCATTTCTGCTAGTAAATGAAAGATTCTGGGGTGCTACAAAGATTAATCAGGTGATGCTTTCAGTGTTCGCCTCTACTCTTCATGATGGTTGCTCCCAGAAAACACATCTTGCACAGTTTTGATCCCACTGGGGCTGAGATTTAAACAAACATTGACATCGGCAATGCAACTCTGCTTGATCACGGTACTAAAAGCCATTACCTGTGTTTCAAAATCCATTTAATTATAACCTGTGTTTAAAAAGAAACAGAAGACTGGAGAAACTCTCAGTTACTATAAGACAATGCTAGTGACAGCAGCTACACTGCTCAAAACCTACTCTGAAGAATATTTTGGTTCCTTTGTTAGAGAATACTGGAATTTACAAGATAAAACATAAAGCAAGAAGTACAGGGCATTCATAACACATTTTTGAGGCTTTCACTTTTGCAACATACATGGACAATAGATTTTAAATGAAAGTTCTGTTCCTCTATACTTAAGGGTATTAATATTTTAGTATGACTGCATCTGTGAATGAAGATATTCAAAAAGCCATTATGTTTTCAACTTAGGTTAATAATAAGGCTATTTTTCCACCCACTCTCTGGCACAGTTGTAATGTTTTTGACCTCAAGTGGGAGGCAATGTGGAACAAGGATTAGCAAGATGGATGATATACAACATACAGTGCCAGTTCATATAAAATATTACTAGATTGGAAATGACTGTTTACTGTCTCAGTGATTACATGACCACTTTTTTTCCTTCCAAAGAACATACAGTATGTGGCACTCCTCTATGCCAATAAAGCTTAGTGCACAGCACCTGGGTAATGACAAATTAATTTTTGAGCTAAGCCTGATGAGGGGGTCAGCCAAAATCTTAGGCAGAGTTTATCCCCAGTACTATTTTACATAACAGAAAATGCATCCCTCCCATTCATCAGTATCAGCACAGAACCGGGATTACACAACAAATAATAAATGAAGTGGGGGGACCCAGATACCAGAAAATATTAGGACTGTGTTTACAGTACAATAAAACATTTAATCTTGGAGGAGGGGGGAATTGGAAACGGCATCCCACGGTCTGCTTCCAAATAAAATTGGACACAACATTTAGGAATGCACTAAACAGAACAAGCATGGATTTGGCAGCCAATAACCTGGATGAACTAGCAGGTCTTTTTTTCAGTGAAGTTACATTTCCAAACCTGAGACCTTTGTGTCCTGGAACAAGAGATCTCTCTTGACCTCTCTTGACCAAGACCATCATGGCTCAGCCATGAGCAGTCAGGGACACTGAGCCCCAGCCCCTGGCACCTTCAGGTACCACTGTACCTCAAACCCAGAAAACCACGTAGCTCCACATTTTATGTCCTGTCCAGGCATAACATTTATTTCACCGTAAATCAACACAAGTTGCCTAAATTCCGAGCGCTCAGCAATTCCCATCACTAGGACTACTGGCCACAGCCACTGCCAAAATATCAGCAATAGTTCAGCGTTGAAAAATGTTTTCTTTAATAATTTTAGTGAGAGAGCACTTCCACGTGAAAGAGAAACATAAGTGTTTTGAAATGGCAAAATTGTTTCTCCTCCTTAAGCAGAGCTCCTCTGAAAGAGCCGTTTCACAATCCAGATGCCACAATTTTCATCTAAATAGTTTACTGGCTTAATACAACATAAAAACAGGCTTATATCATTATTGTACCAGCTGTAGTTGATCTATATACACTGAGCAATCTATTCCCACAAAAATATTTTCATTGAAATTAATCTTAAATTTCACTCCTCCTTTCCCCGCACGCCAACTTTGAAAGGCACATTAGCTACTTCAACAAATAAGATGAGCAATTCTTGGTTTTCTTAACCACACAGGGCGTAAGTGGATGATCTCTTTACATGCCCTGGATGATGAAAAAGACATTAAGTATTGGAATTTTTCCTGTTTGAGTAGCCCAGTGAGAGCGAGCCAAGTTTGCAGGCTCGCTCTCATTGTCACTTCCAGAGTGTCAGAGTTTCCATGAGCAAGTACATCCCAGAGTCAGGGCATCAAAGCCTCAGCCCTGCATCCCCCAGCTTTTTTTTTTCAGGGCGTTTTTCCAATTCGGTGAGTAACTACCCAAAGTTTGAAAGTTTGCTCCTTTGACACGCTGGATTTGGCAAGCGTAAGGGAAATGCTGTTAGATGAGAAGAAAAAATAAGAAGAGAAAAAAGAGGGAGACGTAGGCACATTCCCTTCTCCTACTCACTCTCTAATGATCTCTGTGCTATATTCTTTTAAATCTGATTTAAAATTTCAGCCCTTTCCAGTTACATCAGCAAGAACAAATCTTTGCTTCAATAAAGATGCACAAAGCCCTTTTTGTTGAGGACATGTGCCCAAGACTCTGGCATCTGGGCTGCGCAGCTCTCAGTGCAGGGACGAGTTCAGTCCTTCTCGTCCATCTATGCCGTCAGTGTTTCGGGACAAAGATGGTTTTACCAATCTGTTTGTACAGCATATTGTACAAGCTGTTATGTGCATCTGCAACACAAATGCCAACTGATGATAAGAGCTTGTGGATGAGACTGGAGCCCCAGATTTTGGGTCCCTTTGTTGTCTGTGGCGCACGGACCCTGATCTGCAGCAGAGGCGGCCGCACTTCTGACTTACTGCATCCCCACAATACACCATAGGCACTCTGCATGAAATCCAAATTCTCTGTATTCCCTACAAAAGAATCACCAAATGCTTCCCGCCATCCTCCCCTCCCTTCCTCCTGTTTCTAGGGAGTGATTCAAAAGTTAAAAGCATGACCACACCAATGGGAATAAGACATTAAATTACCTTTCGCAACACCCTCCTCAAATACAAAACAAAGCCATGAAACTTGGGGAGAAAGAGGAATAGTTCATGCCAGATGCTACCAAACAAATGTTAAATCATAAATGCTACATACAAATGCATGGGAAAAAATACTTTAAAACAGATTATTCCCCCCAAATCACATCTGCCTGCAACAGTAAGAATGTTTCTAATCCTTACTAAATATTTGTCTGTTTTGTGGGCTTTTTTTTTAAGATACCAAGCAGTTCTGACATTTGCTGCACAGAACATCACGCTCTCACTCCTTGCAGCACAGATTGCTGTTCTGCTGCTTTACATGCTGATTTCCCTTTTGTGAACTGAGACCTTGAATATTTTCACGGGGGAAAAGCAGATCAATGAGTTTTTAAGAGAGCTAAACAATTCCGTCTAATGAACATCAGTTGACATGGGCAATTACTCTTTCTTCTTCCCCCAAAAACCAAACCCATGAAAAGAAAGAGGAGATTGTAACTCCTTTGAATGGCATGTGCCTTACTGATTGTACCAGAATGTCAACTGCATGCATAAACACGGGTGGGTGAAGTTCAGTAGTGACACGTGGATCATTAGAATGGAAGAAGCGTAGGTGAATGAAAACTTTTGGCATTTGATTCGGCCAACAATAAAGAAAGTTGCTGTAGAAACTATTCCACTGTTTTCCAATTTCCATAAAAGAGTGGTTCAAAACCTTTTTGTTGTTGTTTTTGCTGCTGAATGCACGGAGAATAAAGGAATTTTTTTGCTAGATTTCATGTATGCGCTTTTTAAAGAATGCACATAAAAGGAAAATAAAATAATATCAAACATAAAGGAGACGCATACTTCAGTGGTATTTTTTGACATTCTGCAAAAACATCCAATAAATCACATTTTCTCCATAATGGTTAAAACATAAGAGCAGAGAGCGGATATCTTTATCATTGGCTTGAAGCATGTCTCTGGCTATGTCACCGTGTTTCCATGCGTCTGAGTTTTCCACTTATATAATGTGAATATGTTAACACAGCTCATTTGCATTTCAGCTTTTATGTAGGCACTCACACAAAATACCTTCCTGGATCTCACTGTGGCATCTCCCTATAATGCGTGAGCGAGAATCCTGCATTAATAACGGCATTAAAAATACTGCCTGGATTATTCAATGAAATCCCTCTGCCATCAGGATGGGTTACTGCTCTCATTAGCAGAGGGCTCCAGAGCCCCAGAGTGGATCAGTGTGACACCCCCCTGTTGTACCCCCAGATTTGTGCTCGGGCTGCTCATGCCCATCGCTGGTGCAGCTGTTGTCCATGACAGCCACGCACAAACATGGAAGGACACTTCTGCCAAAATCACACCTTGGGAAAACCATTTGTAAGAGGAATCTCCAGAAACAGCCCCTTTAAAGGGCCTGGTGATTACACATTATGTGCACACACTGTTTTTAACTTCAAGCCCATTCCTATTCAGCAAAGCAGTGAAGAACATGCTTTAACTTTAATCTCTTGCTGAAGTCATCAGCACTGTGTGCTTAGCTGAACAGGGGTCTTTATGAGCCAAATATTATTCTTAGTAATAAGGAGACCTGGTAATACACTAGATGGAGCATTTGATAGTAAGTAACATTAATTCAATTAAATCCTCTTACAGCATACACTCTCCAGCTAATGTAGTTTACAGTAAAATTTTCTCCGGCACTCATTTAAATATAATTGCTGCACTTATCTTGTCATGAGGAAATTTCTGAAGGTTACTTGTACTGTGCATGTGTAAACCTACAAGCTACGCTGACCTTTAGTTGTGAGATTTTTTTGAACTACTTAGACTGCAACATCTAAATAATGATGATAATAATAATAATAATTCCCTACTTTCAGCACCTTTTAACTCAATATATACCCAAGCCAGAACTAGCAAGTAACAAAGGACAGAAAGGCATCGCATGCTAACAGCTCGTGAGTGGAAAGGAAAGGTAACACTGTTGGAAATGGAAAGGCTGGGAGATGACACACTCGAAAACCAGAATTTTGGTAGAGGATTTTGCTCGGTTCTTCTGTAAAATCTAAAATTGTCTTCTCTGAAGGTAATGTTGTAATTTTCATTCATGCACAAGCTGGTGTTATCAATAGGTCTGGGTTACGCCAGCATCACACTGTGGTATCACCTTCCATCTGAAGCAGAAAAGATGTTCATATCTATTGACCCAATGGTTTTGGTGACACTCTCAAGTACTTCCCCATAGGGAGCCCAGTGATATACTGGAAAGCAGCATAAATCACTCACAAAACTGGAAACTGCGAGGTGTCAGTCAAAATAAATCAAAAGAAACCAAAGAACCCACCTCAATACCAAAGCAAAACTTCAGTGTGCATAAATATCCATAAACTGAATGTCTTGAGAGTTATTTCATTAAAAAACATAAATTTAATTCATTAAAATAATTAAAATTAAAAGTGTAAATAATTAAATTTCATAAAGACCCTCTCATAAAGAACATTTCAGGCCCTTGTCTACAGTAAACCTTCCATTACAACTCTACCGCAGGCCCTTTTTCTTGGCTTCTCTTTCCACTACAATGAGATGCACCCTCAAATTAATGATCTACTCTATTCTTCCTTTTAAAAAAAGGAAGAATCAGTACATCTGGGACTACTTCAGCAGCATGCGCCAGAGCATAACCTTGCAATCCACACCTAAGTGCCAATGGCCACAGGAGGTGAGGAAAGCCAAGTCTAAAAGAGAGAAAAGAACTTCTAAGGCCACTCAACCTCTGCCCTGGACTCACCACTACAAAAGGAAAACCTGCTGCTTGTTTTTGACTTCTCTAGATGCGTGGACAGGTGGGTGTTTGTAAGGGTGAGAAACATTTAGAATCATAGAATGATTAGAGTTGGAGGGAAACTTGAAGAGTTCCCACCACCCTGATACGGGCAGGGACACCTCCCACCAGAGCAGGTTGCTCAAAGCCCCATCCAGCCTGGCTTTGAACACTTCCAGGGATGGGGCACCCACAACTTCTCTGGGCAACCAGTTCCAGTGCCTCACCACCCTCACAGAAAAGAATTTCTTCCTAATATCTAATCTAAATCTCCTCTCTTTGAATTTAAAACCATTACCCCTTGTCCTGTCACTGCACACCCTGACAAGGAGTCCCTCTCCAGCTCTCCTGTAGACTCGCTTCAGACACTGAAAGGCTGCTATAAGGTCTCCTGGAGCCTTCTCTTTTCCAGGCTGAACAACCCCAACTCTCAGCCTGTCTTCACAGGAGAGGTGCTCCAGTCCTTGATCACCTTCGTGGCCTTCTGCTGGACTTGTTTGAACAAGTCCATCTCCTTCCTGTGCTGAGGACTCCAGAGCTGGACGCAGTACTCCAAGTGGGGTCTCATGAGCACAAAATAGAGGGGTAGAATCACCACCCGCAACCTGCTGGCCACACTTGTTTTGATGCATCCCAGGAGGTGGTTGGCTTTCTGGACTGCCAGCGCGCACTGCCAGTTCATGTTGAGCTTCTCATCCATGAGCATTCCCAAGTCTTTCTCCTAAGGGCTGCTCTCCAGCATTCCCCACCCAACATATTGTGTCTATAATTATGTCTAGCTAGCCATCAAGGCTAGCCAAGGCTTTAATTTTTTTCCCCAGTATTAAATAAAAATAGGGGACCAAGGATCTTGCTCTTCCCATTTCCCATCCTCCCACACATGTCCAGGTGCCTGTTGCATTAAGAAACATCAAGTGATTTTGTTCAGCTCTAGCAGTGTACAATAGCAGACATTCAAGAGAGAACGTGGGACTGCGAAGCATTTTAAAACTCTTAAATAAAATGTGGGCTACAGGAGGCTCTCATTCAGAAGTAACATTTTCCCTTCCACAAGAGAGTTCCCCCACGCTCCAGTGAAGTGAATTAAAATTGACACTGAGAAAAATCTAATTGAGCCAGAGACAACACAACACTTTTCACCGTAGAAACTGAAGTCCTGGTGGAATTACTCAGGTTAATATAGTCCATTTTAAATCTACAATGATTTTTATATCCCATGATCTGCAAATAACAAAGGAAGCCTGTTGTTTAATACTCATTGTTTTAATTAGGGGGGGGCATAGGAAGAATGGGAGCCAGTGCCTATGGGTCTGCTCCACACTCCTTTTCTAACTGCAGTCCTCATCAGATCCAATTTATACACGAATAAAGTAATGCAGATCTCACCCGAGCAGTGTTAACAAAACAAAATCCTTGTATTAGCCAGCCCAGGGATACGAGCCCTGAGAATGAAGGGAGCAGATTCGATTTAGGCGACACAACAACAGCAGAGGCAGAACATTATTCTCTGTCTGCTCGAAGCGACTCGAAAATTTTGGGTCCCCCCAGGCCTCTCTATCTCACTTCTTCCAGCTGGTAAAAATTGAGTGATGGTATTTGTCTCCCTTTTCAAAACACTTGGAGATCTAGGGCTGAAGCAGCAGTGCTGCTCCTCACGGTGCCACGCTCATCCTTGCACAACTAAAAAGTTTCCTGCAGTACATTATATTAATCTACTCCCTATTGCGGCACAGCTCCCTAAAATTGCAATTGAAAGCGTGACATCTTGAGCTACAAGGAGAGTTTAATTATTGTCTGAAACATAAATTTTTGCATTTTATTTAGGCAAACCAGAGGCACGGTTTATTAGAAAAGATCTACCTTTTGATGGCTTGTCTTCTTCTAAAAGAATGCATGACTCTGATGTAGAAGTTATTTTAAATTAAAACCACAATGTAGATGACACTGAAGTTTTTTCCTCGGCAAATAATAATGAATTTATGCACCACAGAGTTTCATCTGCAGAGTGGAAGTCTAACGTCCCACTTAAAACTGCATACTCACAGGCATAGATTAGACAGTAATTAGGTTCAGTGAAAACCTGAAAAGATCTACTGGAAACATTCAAATTTAATTTATTTGCTCGCTTTTCTCAGAGTGTTTTTACAAGCAATTAGAAAGACACAGATTCCTGAAATTGTCGTCTTTCCTGAGACAGATAGACCAGGAGATCTATAAGACATATGTAACCTTCCACCCACAGCTCACTGGCTTGAGCTATGCTCAACCCAAGTTTAGAAGCCACCACCAGACTTCATCCTTTGGGAGATACTTGCCATTCTTTTGAAATATGCTGATAGTTACCGGGCACTATGCAAGTGATGCCTACAGAAAAAGTAATACTACTACAGAATCACAGAATCCTCATGGTTGGAAGGGACCTTTGAGATCATGGAGCCCAACCATACACACGCCAAAAAACCCACAACCATACCCCACAAAAGAAATCACCCAACCCAACAATCTTGGGCACCAGAGCATGCCCTCAAGTGCCACATCTACACGTTTCTTAAACACCTCCAGGGATGGTGACTCCACCACCTCCATGGGCAGGCTGTTCCAGTGCCTGACCACCCTCTAAGAGAAGTAATTCTTCCTAATATCTAATCTAAACCTCCCCTGCTGCAACTTCATACCAAACTACTTGCACAGCACACCCTTTCTTGGCATCTGTATCACAGAAGTCTGACACTGACTAAGTTGTGGGTCATACCAGACCCAAAGTCTGCCCAAAACTTTCCTCTCGCTACCCTGCTCCAGCAGAAAACACAGGGTGACCAGGTCTGCTGTGGGGAAGATGGAATTAATGAAGTAGTAATTAATTTACAGTACAAATGCTATAAAGATATCCATTTTGTAATGCATTTTAAAATTCTAAAGGATAACAGACATCCTTTCAAGGCTTTCCTGGGGTTTAATTTTGATGTTAAGAACTAGTAAAATTGATGACATATTTATGCTAAAAATTTTTACATGGGTCTTTTGCTCTTTACTGTGACCCATCATTGTAATATTTACATCTCTCTTACAACAGCTAAACAGTGATAGAGAAATTCTTACTGCCTTGAATTCTCTTCATCTATCTTTAAACAAGCAAAACTTCTTACACTGTGGGTTTTAATTTTACACTTTTATTTATTTGTGCACATGCACTTGTGCATAATTTCAGTGGGGCACCAGGAGCAGAAGAGGAAAGCAATAAAATGTCATTCTTTCAGTGGAAATGAGAGACTTGGAAGCTGCAGTGCAGTTGAAATACATGCTCGTAAGGCTTCTCCCCAATTACATTTCATTTTTGACACTGCTCAGTTGTCAGAGGTTTTCTTCCTCTGAGCTCCACGCCAAAGCGTGTGAAGATTTCAGACCACTTCCCAAATCCTTTGCAAAACCTCCTCCTATGTTACGAGCAAATGATTCAAACATTAGAGCTGAACAGAATTAGAAACAGAATATTATGAGAGAAGGGTTGTGGGGTTGGGTGGTTTTTTTTTTGAAGCCATCGTTATTTAAGAAAAACACACATCATTTTTTATGTGGCAAGCAGATAAATATTGTATGTTTATTCATTTAATAGAAAACTGGAAGAGGAAAGAATTTCAGTGCCACAACAATGTCATAAAAAGATCGAAACTCATTGATGTGAGCTTTAATATGCAACCGAAGAAATTGGATCTCATAAATCTCAAACTGACAGTATCTGGCACTATTATAGAGGTATGTATTTTAAGTGTAGGCACCAATCTTGAAAATACTTAAACATGCATGTGATTTTATGTCTGAGTATTATATCCATTGATTAATTCCTGTGTGCAAGTGCGTGCATGACTTGACTTAGATTTTTCCATGAATTACAATTTTTGCCTTTGAGATTATATATTTGAGAGACCGAGGCTTGGCATATTATTCAGATTCAACAATGCAATTTGATTAGCTGTTTTTTTCAATTTCATTCAAAGTTCAGGCTGTTTTAAGCGCCTGTTTATGTGTTTCTTCTGATGTAATGATGGCATTATGAAAACCAGATTACCCATTTATATTTTAAGAACAGTTGGGATTTTTTTGAAAAGTTGTTCTTAACTATTCTATAGGTAAATGCTGGATGGTGTGCTGAAGAAGTCAACATTAGAGCAAAAAATTGCCTGCCTTTTTCAGCTATTATGCAAAATAGTCTTTTCCAGCATGGTCTTGACAAAAGACCATTATTGCTTAAGCCCCCTAATTCTCAATTATTAGCCTTTGACTGTTTTTAAGTATAATTAGAACAAAAAAAAAAAAAAAAAAAAAAAAAAAAAAAAGAAAAAAGAAAAGAGACAGACATACCCTTTCCTTTTTTGTTTTCATATTTTTTCCTGAATTATCAGAAAAACTGAACCTTTATTTTCATCTCTATTCCTGGAGTTGTTGAACGTACCTGGAAAACACTTGGATTTATTTCATGCCTGAATTGAAGCTCAAACTTCCCTTTACCTAACTTGCCTTTTCCCAATGTGCTTATCAAACATGAAAATGAGAGAGAGATTAAGAAAACCACATCTGGATTATGAACTCCTACTCTTCTAATGGCTTGTCTGCATATGGGTTTTCTATCAGTTTAACTAAACCAATTCATGTTGTTAAAGTTTATGCACTTTTTCAGCCTAGATGTAATTAGTAATGTGCTTATACAGTCTTAGCTTAATTTTGAGAATTCATATACAGTTGTAAAGCTGCTACAGAACTGCAACCAATGAGCCCCAAAGCAATCTACTTTAATCCCTTAGAGACGTGCTATTTTTATTTCTTTCTTACAGCAACACCTAGAGTCCTTACTTCTGGAGCAAGCCCCCACTGTGATAAATACTGTAAAAACACTGAGCAAATAAACACCTAAAAATAAAAATAAAAAAGCTTAATTCTGCTATAGCTCCCCTCATTCACATGCTATATTTAGGAACTTCAGAAACAAGGCTAAGGAAAGTTTTACATGCTCTCTCCCTCTTTAAATACCACAACCAAAACCCACTCTCTACCCAACCCCCTCAATGTCCTCTACTACTCCTGTTTGCAATCACACCCCCACCCCCCCATCCTGTTACACTACCTCCACAAATATCTATAACTACTTTTGCCCCGTCAGACTGAGTTGCAACTGATGTAATATTTTTTGGTATTAAAGGGGCTGACTTTCTTGCCACGGTCAACGATGGGAATATTACAGTGAGACTGATTTATGTGGGCAACAGGTTTGCAGTCAAGTGTGCTACGGGATGTTATCCTCATCTGCTCCCCCTCTTCAAAGCAATGCAAAAATATCAGGGGTCATCAGAAATCTCAGACCCTCTTCACACTGGACATCGATAAGCCACTGTCAGCTGTGTCCACCACAGCCTTGGCACCTGGTCCTGCTTACAGGGGGAAACCACACCGGGGTGTGGAGAGCAGTCATGTCACGCACTGCTCCAGACGTGTTATTTCAAAATAGTAAATGGAAGCAAGCAAGAAAAAAGTTTCTTTAGAACTTTTCTTACTGCTACTTCTGTAAGACCATTCTCTGCTCTGCGAGTGGAGGAAGAAAGTTTGACTTTAAAAGTTGGACTTTTTTTTTCAGTTGGCCTGCTGTTTCTCAATCTTAAGTCTATGCTGTGCAGTCCCAGGGTTTAATATTAATTGAAAGAGTTTATCTATTCCTGCCTTCAGTATGCACTTCAACGTACTGCAGAAACTTCAATCGTATCCCCTTACAACTTTTTCTTTCCAAACCAAGGTACAGTCCTGTATTCTTCCTCAGCTTTTCCCCTTTTAGCTCTCTTGTAAGTCAATGCTTGAAGGCCTTTACAAGTTAACCTTCTTAGACCTTTCACCATGGCTTAACCCTTCCTGACTTCATACAAAATCATGCTGCTCTTCTCTGGACCTCTGCCCTTTTCTACAGAATGGTACTAAATATTGGTAACTGTAGTTTAAACATGATCAAAAAAATCCTTCTTTAACTGCTACCATATTTCCTTGAAAGCTACATTCAATGTTTCCATTTATACAGCTTCGTATTTTCTGTGCCTTTTTGACCACACGGACACAAACCATCATGCCAGTCCTTTTATGATATGAGCACTCTTCAAATCCTCTCCTGCTCTCAAATCTTTGAAAAATACACTCATTCAACGTATATATTCACTCAAAACTCAAATTTACTCTTCTCACTCACGGTTCGTTCTACCCAGCTGAATTTCTTTGTATTGGATTGCTTTCTCCAGGTTATCAGGTGCTTTTGTCCCCATCTAGTCCCTTCTGCATGATCCAAAAAAGTTGGATAACAAGTTGGTGGTTCATTCTGCCAAAGCCATTTACATAGAGAGTGAAAAAGTATTGATCTCCAATAACAGTCCCTGTTGCTCTCCAATCATCATTCCCTCTCTTCCCCTGGCCTGTAACCTCTCCCCATTCTAATCTGCCCTCGATCATCTAACCAGCTACTTTCTCCATTTGAAAATGGGCTCTTCTCTGCTTCACCCGTAACCATATGTATTAGTCTCCTGTGTGACACTGTGCGAAATGCCCCTGGGAAATCCAGCTTGATTATATACACAATTTCACACCTGTCCACTTTCAGAGAAACCTCTTGAAAAACTCCAGCAGATTTGTTGAATAAGAATCACCTTTTATAAAAATCAGCTCACATCTATAATATATTTAATAATGCTACTTACAACCCATATAAATTATAGAATTAAGGTTCTTTAAGGTTTAAAACTCTAAAGTTAAAAACTCTTCTTTATCATTTGCTCCCCATCCCTGTTGTACTTGTATCTAATGGCAACACTTGGCTTTTCATAGAATCATAGAATGGTTAGAGTTGGAAGAGATCTTAAAGATCATCGAGTTCAAACCACCCTGCCGGGACAGGGACACCTCCCAGCAGAGCAGGTTACTCAAAGCCCCATCCAGCCTGGCCTTAAACACTTCCAGGGATGGGGCATTCACAACTTCTCTGGGCAACCTGTTCCAGTGCCTCGCCACCCTCACAGGAAAGAATTTCTTTCCAGTATCTCATCTAAATCTCCCTTCTTCCAATTTAAAACCATTACCCCTTGTCCTGTCACTAGACTTCCTAACAAGGAGTCCCTCTCCAGCTCTCCTGTAGGCTCCCTTCAGATACTGGAAGGCTGCAATAAGGTCTCCCCGGAACCTTCTCTTCTCCAGTCTTTGCTGTGTGAAACTTCATGTAGTGTACAAAGCACCTGCTAAAAAACCCAATATGCAAGATGCTTTTCCATTCAGTCCAGGGAAGATTTCAAGTCTGCGATTGTAACAGATCTCTCTGATATGATCACTAAAATTTAGTCTAAATCACACATGCATAATGGCTGTGTTCCCACGTCCTGCAGTTCTGACAGCGTACGTGCTCCTGATGCAACTCATCGGGCCTCCAAAGATAACCAGTGCTCATGTGGACCTGTGAGAGCATTCAAAACACAAAATAAGTCAAAATGAGACACCCTGAGTCCTGGAGCGACAGCTCAAGGGAGCTTCTGAAGAGCATCTAAGCTGGTTTTGCAAGCCACAATGTACTGAAATCACTTTGAGGAGCAGGAACCTGCAACTGGCTGAGTGGTGACGCAAGAGCAGGCAGGGAGCAGTTGGTTTAACGGCTTTGCTGCTGATTAGGACAGTCAGGATGGGTTCATGTGACAAGCGGAGCACCACAGCTCTGCCCTGGGGCAGGACTGGCTGAGCTCCCCTTTCTCCTCCCACAGAAAATGGGGCACTCTCCTGGTTTGAGGGACACAGGACGAATTTATCTTTCAGTAATTTTACTTCTCAGTAAGGTCTCTTCTAATGTAGCTTGGGAAAACTTTACTTTTAGAAGACTCTAGTGTCTGAATTTGTGAAAACATTTACTTCATAGCATGCTATGGGATGTGGGTTTCAAGGTTGCAGTGTCTTCCAGCTTTGCCAGGTGCAGGGGTAAGGAGGAGCAAGACCTGGGCACTTGACCCAAGCTGGCCAACAGGGTTCTTTCATGACATGAGCATCACACTCAATATGAATGATGGTGGTGGTCCAGAGAACTTCTTGCCCAGGTGCCTGACCCATGAGCCCTTCCCTTCCTCCCGAAGCCACAGTGCACAGCTTCCTAGGGATAGAAATGGCTGAGTGCAACCCTTGTATATTTTATACTGATATTCAGATCAATATTGGTCCTTTAGTATTATTAGTGTTAATTATTTAGTCTTATCCTATTAAATCTATTTACATTTCAATCCTCATGTTTCCTTGTTTTTTCCCTGATTCCTCTTCCTGGGCATTGATGGATCATCAGGTGATAGAATAATTGTCTGAATGACAATAAATTGTTGTGGGTTCCTCAAGCCATACCAGGTACTGGGAGCAGGGACCTCCTTGGAGTGGAGGAACTGCTTCTCCTGCCTGCACAAGAGTATTTCTGAAGAGCTAAACTGTAGCCAAAGTGGTCCCCAAACAAGCCATATAACTCCTGCCTCCTACATGCCCTGCCCACCCGGGCTCTCCTGTATGCAGTAGATGAATACCTCATTATCAAATTCCCCTGCTTGCTTCCCGGTAGACTTAAATTACCATGTTAAATAGGATAATAATAAACACTGGCCTTTAACTACAGCACATGCTTGTTCACTCAGCAGCCTCCCTCTAATCTGATAAAGGGCCTGTGAAAGGCTACAAGGAACCACGGAGTTGGTTGTTACACAGGTGCCTCTTCCCTGCTCTCCGTAAGGCCATTCCTGCAGCACCACAAGTAGGCTCAGGCTCACAAAGCTGGTTTAGAATCATAGAATGATAGAATGGCTCGAGTTGGAAGGACCTTAGACATCATCCAATTCCAACTCCACCACCACGGGCAGGAACACCTCCCACCAGAGCAGGTTGCTCAAAACCCCCATCCAGCCTGGCCTTGAACACCGCCAGGGTTGGGGCAGCCACAGCTTTTCTGCGTATCCTGTTCCAGTGTCTCACCACCCTCACAGGAAAGAATTTCTTCCCGATATCTAATCTAAATCTCCCCTCTTCCAATTTAAAACCATTACCCCTTGTCCTATTGCTCCACTCCCTGATAAAGGGTCCCTCCTCGTCCCTCCTGTAGGTCCCCTTTAGGTACTGCACTGGTTTAGGGTACCTGGATCCCAACGAGAATTAACAGGTAGCAAAAACAGTGACAAGGTACCAAAAGGACATCATGAATCTGGCCCAAGACTCTTCTGCTACACTTCCAAAGGCAAAAGTAGCCCTGTGCCATCTGCTTGCTTCAGCACTCGGGTTCATAAACAAGAGCAGCCAAGGAAATCTTTCCGGCTCAGGAGAACAGTGGGGAAGAAGAGAGATCTCCGTGGCAGTGGTTACCGCATAGAGCTCTCTGTGTCTGAGGTATTACAGAAGCTCTCTTTAACAACTACTCTGAAAAAAAAAAGTCGTTTATCCACCCAGAATAAATTATATAAAAAGAGCAAGCTAGTCTGGGAACAGGCTGGTCTGCTGAGACTTCGAATCCCCTTAGCCCCCAGAAGCTGAGAGTGCCATTTATTTCAGTGTTACAGGATTTCCTGCCTTTTTTGTTTGGTTGGTTTGGGTGTTTTTTTTTTTATTTTATTTAGTTTACCTAATCCCCTGGATTTCTCTTGTTGCAGAAAGAGGAAAAAGCCTTACAAAACAACAGGGGATAAACACAAAGTCAAATTACTTTGCTGAGCTCTTTCACACATCCAGAAAAACATGGAGAACTGCAAACTCGGGAAGGAATGAGGACAGAGGATATTCCAGCCATCACCCATTGAAATGCAGCCATTCCTGAGGTTCCCAATTAATAAAGCTAAGCTTCATCATTTGCATTAACAGCAATATTTCTGGGGAGGTAAGATGGCTCTTCTCTAGTTTTCCAAGGTAAGTAAAACTTGGCTTTCTACCTGTCTTCCTCCTCTTCCTCCAGCTTCAGGTTTGTGGAGCTGGCAAGCAGCACAAAAAAGGAGGAAAGACATTAACTAGGCCGTTTGTCGTTGGAGGGTATGAAAGACAGTCTTAATAACAGCAGGAGAGAGAGAAGCAGCCCATGGTTATTTTTGACAGAATCAGGAGAAACTCAGATTGCAGCTTCATAAACAGTTCATCAGAGAAAAATTCTGTCCAAATTGGAGAAGCCCCTTTGGCCAAGCTAATGGAAATACACAGCCCTTGTCTGGTAAGAGAAATCTTTCAAAATTCAAAATGCCTTTCTTCAAAGAATAAAACCAAACCATCCCGTGCCCCTGCCCCACAGTGTAGTAACACTAACTTGCATTTTTGTCGTGGCAATTCACAGCTTACAGAATATTCAGAGAAAACTTCTGGGTGATACCAGCCTGTGAATGTTCTGCACTACATGCAACCATGACCATGCAGTGAAGAAAAATGGACTTTTTTCCATCAATACTTTGGCATCAACCAACCACAAAGTCCTCTTGATGCAAAACTGGAGGTAATGCAGAGAAGCACCAGGCCGGAAAACACTTGCCATTACCCCCAGTCCATCCAGCTCTAATAAAATAAAAAATGATTGTTTTGTGAGGATGTTTACATGGGAAGAGAGCACGCACCTCGACCACACCTCCGAACAAGAAGTCAAAACTCAGCTTCGTTATTAAATGCTAATTAGACAGCACAGGCCAAGTATTTCTCATGCATCACGATGACAAAAAGACTAGCAGTCCTTTTTCAGGGCACCTTCTTTGTTTGCTTGTTTCTAACATTCTTAAAAATGTCTCACACAGAATCCTTTGTCCTCACTGGATTAAGAAAAATAAAGATCATTCCTAGTCAAGAGACAGCCACATGAAACTCAAGAGGTTTCTATATCTAGTGACTGTGATGGCAGACTCAGCCAGGAGGAAGGATAGAGCCAGCATAGTGATATGCTCCTCCAAAGCTTACAAAGGAAAAGTCAACCACACCAGAGGAGCTTGTTGCTGTGTCAGGGAAATATAAGTCTGAAGGTTCTTCTGTCTTTCTGGAGGATTAATTTCATTTACTCATTAAAACATATAATGCCTGAAGTGACATGAAAGCATGACCTCTGCATGGCTGAAAAGAGTCCAAGCCAAAAAAACCCACCAACAACCCACCAACCATCTTTCAAAAAGAATATTGAATATGGGGACTACAAGCATTCATAATTAGTCTACAACGATTTGCATGACCTTTGCTTAATTCTCATGCCTCCCAGCTGCCTGACAGACAGGTACAGTATAATGGAAAACACTACAGCAACGGGAATCAATGGCTTTCTTCTGTCTAACCACAATATCATTCTCACTTCATTTACTGCTTAGTGGGAAGGCATTTCTGTGGCCCAGGAACCAGCTCTTTCTAAATGGACGAGTCTCAAAGTTCAGCATTTTAGTGGTTTAAACTAAGTAGGAGTTTGCTCATCCATAGCGGCCTGGACTGCAGAAAATCCAGTTGCTTGACCTCTTAACGCTGTCTTCTATCCCGCATTACAAGAAAAAGACACTTGGTGAAGGCTCTGTGCTAACGTAGCAGGGGACTATGTGCTACAATCCATCAATCCAGGGGAATGGAGGGAGCTGGAAGCAGAACTACACTGAAACACTCCAACCAAAACCACCTTCTGCTTCTGAAGGAAAAAAGCAATCTAGTACTGAGACTTGAGTAGCAGTGCAGTGAGATAAACCCCCTCCCTGTCATTGGCATCAAGTCCTTCAACCACAAGCGATGAATGCAAACAACCCAAAATGACTTAATACCACTCACAGCACAAGCATGCTTACATCGGGGCAGCAAAGAAAAGGTCGCCGAGAGGCTCATCTGCCCTGTACCAGGGCAAGGAGGAACTGCCAGGCATTGGCAGCGTTCTGCACAAAAGCCCCCAAAGTTGTGCTGCCTCACGCCACGGCAATCACCTCTCACTGAACTGGAAATCTCAAGTGAGGGTTGTTTTGCACCGTTAGTTCGCTGCTAGACCACAAAATCATTTTCTGATATTCTCCCTAGCATGGGCACTTTAAAGGTTTTTAGAAGCGGTGGCAGGAGTGCAGTAAGAATGAATAAATATCCAGTAACCTTCCAGCCAGGCACACATGCAAATCTAGTTATGCCTCGGAGCCGCGCTAATTATTTGTAATGCTTGCAACACTTTCATATTCCAAGCCTGAAGAACTCCAAGTGTAAATGAAAGGATGCAGCTATTTATGGAGAAAAATGCATTCCATGAAATAAAATATTCCCTTTCAGTCTATGTGTAAGCATATGTTATACTCACATAGTTATAATACACAGAATACTCACACGCCTCAATGTGCATAGATATACAGTTAAAGAAAGCAATATTGTTAAGGGCAAAAATTCTACATGTGTATGGAAAAAAACACAGGAAGGAAAAGCAACTCTTTCTTTTTGAAAAATATCAGTGCCAAAAAAACAGTCCTTTAACATGACCACAGAAAGAAATCAGATGTTGGAAAAAGGGCAGGGCGACTCTATTTTTTAACTTTTACTGCCTCTGGAGCAATGACATAGCAAGAGCCTGCTGCTATCCTTTCTCCCTCTTCTGTATCCTGAAAATTATTCCCACCTGGGGTGCAAAGAGAGGAAAAGAAAGGAAGTAGAAAATTTTATTTTTCACAATCTAATCCTGGGAAAGTGACCGCTCAGGTTTCCATGTCTCTCAGCAATAGTAATTTAAACAAGGACAGCAATCTTTTGTTATTTTTGGCACAGTTGGAATGCAAGCTTCCAGATAACAGACATTTAAACTGCAATTTAAGAAGAGGAGCACGACAGTAAGCAATAGGTATTCAGGAGTCCTCTCCTCTTAGGACTGCTGCATAGCTCAACACAGTGTGCTTCAAAACAGACTGCCCAGATGCAACCCTCTTTGGAAGTCTTGAAGGCAAGCAAGATCATCAGAGAAAAAAAAAAACAAACTGAAAGCAAAGAGAGCACAACTACTGTACCTTTACTTTGGGGAGGGTTCTGACTTCTGTCTCGGAGAACATTAATCTGGTAGACAGCTCCATAAGGCTCAAAAAGTTCTTTTAACTCTTTTTCCGACCATGAACGGGGAATCTGTCCAACAAACATCTTAATGGCATCTGGGTCTGGTTGGTCTGAATGATCCAAAGCTCCATTCATCTTGTTAGCTGTGCCGTTACTAGAAAGTGGAAAAGGAGATTAAAAAGAGAATGCGAGTTAGGAGGCGACGCAGTTTTCATGTGCACTAGATGCAGAAGATGATGTCAATTGGCACAAGGCAGGAAAAAAAAAATCGGTATTTAATTAATAGCATAAGTATTATGAGCAAAAAACAATGCGATTACATTTTTCATTGAGTCTGGTTTTCTCTGCAGGCTGCTGCTTAATGTCATTATATAAGAAGAGAGCGGCACAAGGCAAACCAGGACTTTTGCATGTTAAAGCAGAGGATAGTTGCAAATAAGTGCAGATTTCTCTCCATGGCTGTTGTAAACAGAACTGCAGTGAATTCTCACTAAACTGGCTACTGGCAGGAATAAGGCAGTGTGTGTGTGTGTGTGTGTGTGTGTTTTGTAATAAAGTCACATGAAAGGAATATGAAACACTTGGCAATCTGTCAGATGACTAATGCAAGATGCCAGCGATGAATTTGCAGATTGTGTGAAGCATCCATGTGTGCATCAAATTAGTATGATATTGCCTAGAATGGAAAACACTCCAGCTATGCGGCTGGTCGCTGCCGATTAGTTGCCTACGCTCTTTAAAAAGGAAAAGCAGTCTGGAGAGCTCCAGTTTAAAGCACATTGTTTATTGCACCCTGGCATTAAAAAAAAAAGTCAAAAGGAGAAAGCAGTGGCAAAATTGCCTACTTTGTTGTGAAAATTAAAATGCTGCTGAAAAAAGTTTTTCTTCCCTGAAAAAGGATACAAAATTTTTGAAATTTTTCACACCCTGTAAATTGTTACCCTATCTGATCTCCAGATGTACACCTAAGTTCAAAACAACCTCACACTTTTGCAGGGGAAAAGAATTTACTAACAAAAAATCACCCACTCTGTAAGACAAACGACACATGGTTTAGGAAGAGTTGCACTCTTATAAGGAAAAAAAAATCATTGTAAATACTGAAGAAAAGTAAAAATATGACACCAACACAACCTTTCCTCCCCTCCCCCCATCATTATTGATAATTAAGGACAGCAATTTCAGCTAATTACTTGGCTAGAAATTGCATAAGTGATGATAATTTTTGGATGCTACAGTTTCAAGAAAGAACACTAATGAGACATGACTTTTAGAGCGTTCCCCCCATCCTTCCATGAGGGAAAGGGGGGAAATAGCCTGTGTTCAGCAACGTCAGAAGTTGATCATCGCAGAATTCAGGCATTTCAGAGCCACCTGCCACTTTCAAATAACTTGGCTTTAATTACAATTTCTCTGTTTGATGGTTGTTCAGGAGAGAATGCCCACAGGATGACTTGGAAGAGCTCAAAATCTGCACAACCAGATGAAAATCATATTGTACTTGTGAAGAATATCTAAGAATGGCAACAAAAAAACCAACCCTGTGTAATTCCCCTGTCTCACAGCTATAACCTGTGCAAAGACAAATTATTTAGTTTCATGTGTTTCATCTCCTTGAAAGCATAATTCACCTGAACACATTAATATGCCCGTGTTAACCTTAGCACTTTCCCTGCTTACAGCAGGAAGGAGCGAGCTAAATTAAAGGCGCATTTTAAACCAGCCTCAAGAAGTTTGATCATCCCTTGTGAAGTGTTTTCAACACAGACCAGCAGACAACAGGATTTACCACAGTCATTTATTAGAGAAAATTCTTATTGATTCAAGTGAGAGTCTTGCCTGAGTAAGAGGCTGAATGATTTGGTCCAACCTTTCTCGTTGTTTGCAACATCTTGTTTGCAAGATGTTCTATAGGTCACAAGCACACTTGGAGAAATCATGGTTTCTCAAAGCATTAAAAACTGTATTTTCCATACACACGTAACACTTAAGCCAAACCAAACCAACCAACCAATGAACCACCCCCTCAAAATCTCCAAGAAACAGAAAATCCCTGACTGGTTCACTTGCATGATACTCCATGGGAAAAACTTCCAAGACTTTCATGGAGACTTTACATGACACTTACACCTCTAGAACGATTTCTTTCCAATTCCTATTCCTTTATGTAAAACCCAACCTGCTAAACGATCTCCCTTGTAGGGAGAATGAAAAATCCTTGACCTGTAACTTAAAATAACTAAGGAAAATGCTTACCCCTTTTTTTGGTCCTGTAAAGACAAGAAAAGGAAGAAGCTCAGCTGTGCAGCCCACAGCTTTGCCCTGGACTCAGTCAGCTATTCTCTTTTAGAAATCTGCTTCACTTTTCACTTTATTTATTCTCCACTTTGTTTACACTAAAAAATGAATTGAGTTCATTTTTAATCAACACTTTTCATCTATTCTCTTTGTTGGCTCCCTTCTTTAAGAAATCCATTCACCATTGCTACTTTAGCCCAAAGTTACAACAAAGGTCTAATTAAGTAAAGAATAACAAGTTTATTCCTTTGCTTTTTCTTTTACACAAACCACCTCTACCACCAAGAACACCACTATTTCCATTACTAACAAGCCAATTTTTAGGAAACCACAAAAACAGGTTAATGACCCCATTAGCATCAAGTTCTTCCTCTGAGCTAAAGGTTTAGGCACAGGCCCAGATCTCTTCTAATTCCACGAAATGCTTAAGCCCTTTCCTTACTTTGGCGGAACTGAAGTTGAATTGCATTGATCAGATTCCTTAAATTCTTTATGGCATAAAGACAGTTAAAGTCTCTGTCTCCAGGCATAGGTTACCATACACCGGGATGCAAAGCTCCGGGGGACAGGTTTTGACACTCACTGCCTGAATCAAGTTGGGCAAATCATTAAAACTTCTCTGGACTAAATTCCACCATCCACTGACAGCTCTGACAGTCCAGTAACTCCTGCAGATTTAGGGTAAAAAACAAATATAACTTAGAGTTTTCTTTGTAACCCCTTTCTGCCACAAGGTAGGGGTTTCACTGAACTCCCAGCATGTTGAGGGGTTGATAGGCAAGGTCAGTCCACAAAGAGGGCACTCATTTCTACAAGCACAGCTGGGCTCCATTCTAAATTGCATCTCCTGTGACTTCAGTGCAAACAAAGGCTCTCCAGCACCTCTGAGGAGGAATCCCACTCTCGCTGTCAGAGTTTTGAGGAGTGCATGAGCACTGTCACAGCAATGGCACATACAGTAGCATCCTCACCCAGCTTTGGCAGTAGCTGTAGAACCACAGCTAATGCAGACAAACTGAAGCAGCACGCTGGTTTTGGCTGGGGTTAAATCACATCAACAAGCGAATAAAACAACAGAGATATAACAGTGGACCACCCCCCATTTACAAATTTACAAATTCTATGTATCTGATCCCCACAGTATACTTGATTCTACTGTGGAACACAGCCATACAGCACACCTGCCTGATGGGTCAGCTCTCACAAAGCTTGTTGGGTCAATAAAAAATCCAGGCAAACATTACTGATCCCTCACAAATAATCTCTGCTAAAGATGAATTTCCTTATCCTCTCCCAACCTTCATCTCACCCAATGGATGTTGCTCTTCTACACTAAGACCTCTTAGTTATATACAGCTGCTGAGTTTTTTGTTACTTCTCTTCGCCAACACAATGGCTCTCAGAGGACGCACTCCTTCCTTCCCCATCTTTCCCTCCTGTTAGACCCAAGACATAACAAGGCAAGAGGAGGCAAAGCCACCCTTGTAAAAGCTTAAGACTATTTCTTGAAAGCAGGAGTGTACAGAGATAGCTGTGTCTAAGGGACACTAATGAGAATGAGATCCCTTGACAATTACTGTCATTACCCAAATGATGACATACATTAAAAAAAAAAAAAGGAAATAAAGAAAAAAAGATGATGAGGCTTGCTGTCTCTACACTGCAGCAATCCTTCCCTCCATGGCCAGTTTAGCCCACTGGACTCAGGGGTGACCCAGCACATCATCTTCACTGACAAGGTGTCATCTGTATCATAGAGAGCAGCCCAAGGGCAGAGATTAAGCCACTGAGTCGCTGGCTGCTTGTGGTTGCGCCAGAGCATCCTCTCTCTCAATTTGTGCCAATTTTCCTTCTAATAACCTAACTACCATTCCATCATTTCAGCAAGTTGACAGGGCCACTCTTTGAGGAGCTAGAGATTGTTTTAATATCACTGCTGCTTAAGCAGGAGCATGGGAAAAACTTAGTAGATGCCTTCTCTCTCTCGCCCATTCATGTCTGTAATTAGAGCAGGACTGCTAAAAGTTAACTGACCTCCAAGGAGAGAGAGAGACAGGCTTCAGAAACAAAGTCTGGATTAAAAGGGACTCTCTTAAATTCATGACTGCTAAGAGCATTGGCATTAATCCACATTCATTTCCATTAACGAACCAGGTGCCAACCAAGGTGACGAAAAACAGCTGTTAACGGGGACCAAATGGGTTTACGTGAGACCCATTTTTCAAATCCCTTTTTAACCCTGCCCAGAACCCTTCCCACTGTTCCGTTTGGGCTCATTCATGTCTCAACCTTCACCCTATTTTAGTGGTTTTAGCATGTTGCTGGGGATTTGCGTTCTTCACATTCTGTGGTACAATCTGTAGGGGAACACTGAACTCCCTCTAAAAGCCAACGTAACAACAAGAACGTGAAAACGGGTTCCAAGAATAAAGACTACTAAATCCACCCCAGTGCAGAAGTGTTCACAGATATCAAGGTTTTACAGTAATAAATATTTACACCTGAGCTGCTGCCAGGCAATCACCCAAGCTGACAAAAGGAACAACACCCATTTGAAGGATCCCAACTGCTGTCAAGAGAGACAAACAAGCATCACCTTACTGTGCTCGAAAGATCCTAATTGCCGGTTTACGAGCAAATTTTATCTGAAAGGACCCAAAAGGGCTTTCTAAACTCATTGTTTAGAGAGGAATGACTTCATCGTAAGGTGACAGACGGCAGCTGTTTAATGACATGGAGCATTATCACACAACAATTTCAGCCAGGAAGGGTAGAACAATACCATACCCAATTGAAAACTGCAGGGGGTTGCGATTTATAGATACAGAATGTAATTACCTAAATTGGATTTTGGCCAGCAAAATAAGGGCCAAAACCTCTGACAAACAAAAAAAGAAGCTGTTCCATATTTTTTAAGCTCTCAATGACCAGGTCTCTGTGTTTTGAGGGAAAGAAAAAAAAGAAAAAAAGCCATCTCCAGAAGCTTTCTGTCCCATCAGCATTTTCCCAGTGCAGCTGCTCAAAAGCAGCTCAAAGGAAAGATGGTGTTTCAAAAGCAGTGTCTTGTGCAGTTTTTGGCAGAACTATTAAATGCTACTAATACTAATAATTATCATTAAGTAACACATATCCATAACAGCAGATGCTAAGTGAACCTGACATCATGCCCACTGAACAAAGTAGCGTATGGCAGGACGTTCGGTCCTATGCATGCAGTAATGTCTACAAAAACAATTTTCTCCAGGTTTCCCCACACCTATCAGTGGGGCTGACAATCGAGTAACCCTAAGGCTTGCAAAGTTACCATCCTCCTACAGCTGAAGGCCAACTGCAATTGCAAGAGGGGGATGGAAACCCTGAGCGTGCAAAACATCTTCCTTTGCTCCATCTTACAGACCCATGAAGGCTTGAACAAAGAGCTGAGCAATTCTTCATCCAGCCAGCAGAGAGCAACAGCACTTGCACTCACACACATGCATTAGTGACATGAACAATTCTGATGGCTTGTAATACCTGACACCCAACGCTCAGATTTTATTCTTCTCAATAGCTAATAACCCTCAAGGACTCGTGTAAGCACTGAATGGTAAATGCAAAGATGCTTTTCTTGTGTTGACTCCTCATTGGCAGAAATTATGTGTAGAAGCATAATGTTGCCTAAGACAATGGAATCCTTTTTACTATCCTGATAATTTAAAATTCAGACTCATTTTTCTGGTGGAGTCAGTGATTAGCTGTAGCTTCAGCTTTGCAAACTCTCTCGCATATTACATCATACAAACCCTGCCAAACCATTGCTGCAATAGAGGATGTTTATTGTCTGATTAATTCCAAATTTAGTACACGTGATCACTTTAATACCTTAAATGTAATTTTTAGGTAAGGCAAGGAGGTAGCACTCTGTCACACGGGAAAAAAGATTTTAAAATCTTGGGGGGAAGAAAAGCAAAACCTTTTCCTACCTTAAAACATATTTTGACAGGGAATAAATTTGGCCTGGGAGAAGGAACAGCTGAGGGAAGTTATCCTTCAAACAGGTAGGTCAGGATGCATATTAAGAGCAATATGAATTTGGAAAAGTACTGAACTATATGCACACTAGAGAAGCATTAGAGGAGGGCTGAGCACATCTGAGATAAAACACATTATTCTTCAGAGGTATAGATGCAGATTCCTCATTAGTGTCACAGGAAGAAATCAAGGATACAAAAGGAAATCATAATAAGAGCCATGTTAAAATGCAATTACCCTTTCAGCTCATGGTACACATTAGAGCACACACACTCCTCTGCGTTAAGGCTTCTTGACTTCCTAAAATTAGCCCTCAGAGTTCTGCTCAGCAAAGGAAATGAGAGAGGATCTGTCCCTTCCCAGCTGCAACCCCCCTACCCTGTGCTCATTCCTAATTATTCACCTCTGAAGGTGGGTGGTTCTTCAGGTGCTCAGCCTCCATGTAGCTGCACCACCTCCATTACAAATCAGTTTGATTCAAGGCTGGGGTTTCAACCTAAACCCTTGATACCCCTTGGACACATGTTTAAAACCACCAATTGATGTTATTTTAACATCCTACTTCTGGTAGTGCTGCCTAGAACTGTAAAGTCAAGCAACAGAAACTTTGCAAATGCTTTATCCACCTGCCACATCACACCTTCCAAAAACCCCTTATATTCAAATACACCTTTTTTTGTAAGAAAAGACATCCACTGTGTTTCAGACTGTCTCAGCCCTTACTGCTGGTGCACGGACCTATTTTTTTATCAAACAAATTATTTTTTAGAATATGCAGTAGTGCTAAATGATGTGTATGTGCTGTACACAAGCACAAGTCGAGTAACTCACCCAAGTTAAATAGACATAAACAAGAGAATGAATAAGTGCAGAAGTGAAGGCAATCAGGGAGAGGAAGAGGTCTGGTTATGTTCAAGTCCTCTGTTGTTGAAACCTATTAAATCTCATTGCTAGCTCATCCGACAGTGGAGGCAAACAATTAAACAGACCATCTGTACAGGTCTGAACTGTGCTTATGCTGATAAAACTGATAATGGTCTATTTCATTATCTTTAAGGATTTGCCTACGCTAGCCTCTAGATTTTACTAAACTGAAATTAGTAGAAGCTCCACAGCCAGTGAGAAACACTTTCCCTTTAATGGCTTGGAGAAAGCTAAACCTATCTCACCCCAACTCTTACTGTCCTGAGTTTGTTTCCCCTCTTGTTCAAGTATGGGTGAGGATCACAAGTTTCTAGGGATACAGGATATGAATGACTAAAATAAGTGCTCAAAGATTTAAACAAAGAAGCTATGTATTAACCTCCAGCTTTGTTCTTCTTGTAGATTCTGGGAACTGATTAGTTCAAGGCTAGAGGTGGTCCATCAAGCAATAATGTTCTGCAACACAAAGCTCAGCTTAGGCAATCACCCAATAAGTCGTTTTTCCTTCCTGAGCAGAGTTTGTTCCGTATGTTAAACCCTCAAACAAGAAACGGTCTGTGTTCATCAGATGTAAGGTAGGTGCATCTCTAACTCTACGCAGACAGAGAAAAGTACAATAATGGTCCAATAAATACATAAGTCATGAATTTTAAATGTCTGTTTTCTGTTGGCCAACTCCCAGGAGGACATCTGCATGTCTGGTTTTGACCTGGAGAGCTTAGCACTAACAAAGACTTCTAATTTATAATTTTTCTGTCTCTAAATGAATCTCATTGTGGCAGGAAGAGAATCCTGGCAGATCACCACAACCGTGATGCTCACAAACGATGACTGCAACTTACTGTTCTACTCTTCATGTGCTCCTCATCAACTCTTTTCCTTTGTAATCGCACTGGGACAGAAGATGTTCTTTTGCATAAATACCTGTGCTCAAAACTGAAAAGGGGTTCTCTCTGCATTACCATAAGCTGGACAGTGACGTGAGAGAGCACTCATGCACTTGCACAATTACAGTTTTGGAGCACCAACTAATACAATTTTTCACGTGAAGTTGAGTCTGAAGTAGCTGACTGCTCAGTATTAATGGTGTGGATTATTAATGCCTTGCTTTACTGATTACACATATTTGCAATGAAGCATACTTCTTTCTGTGTGGCAGGAAACATTTATCGGTATTAAAAAAAAAAAAAAAAGAAGTATTTGATTACACCCAAATGCTTATACATTTGTGACATGTCAACAACTGAATTAGAACAGTACCAGGCTTTTAAAATTCAGGACACGTAGGACCATCTGTTTTCTTGTCAACAACCTCAGTCTCTCTCTCCACATTCCAAACACTTACTGCTCCAAATTTGCAAAGTTGTTACTCAATTCTCTTTTTCGTTTGCCCCAGAAAAACTTCAAAGGCAGTAATGAAGGCTTAAAAAAAATATTTTTTTTACTTGATAATTAATGTTTTGATTATTTCTGCAAGTTTTATGTCCAGGCTGGCAGTTATCTGCAAGTTCCTATGACGTTTGCAAGGACTTGCCTAGTTTATGGCAAACTTGGGGTTGGGAGGATGAGGGCATGGGAAAAGTGTCCTCCAAACATTTGTTTGGAAACACAGCTGGTCTCGTGTGCTAAAGTCAACTGATTATCCCAAGAAGTAATTTGCAGTCCAACATATTTCAAGACTGGCATCCACGTGTGCGTACACGCTCGGACCTGCTCCCAGCTGAGCTCCACAAAGCACAGGGAGCTGTTTTCATAGGACCCAAGAGTGAATATCCAACAAGGGAGAGCACGAGAGAGCTCAACAGCCTGTGCCTGACACGGTTGCTTTTCCTAAAGAGCTTCCTTGAAAAGGGAATGGAAGATCACAGCACTGCTCGTATTAAGGGCACAGCCAATTTCAGTTAGCTCTGCTTATTTATGTGAGATGTCAGATAGACAATTAAAGCAAGCTGTAACATTTAATTTTCGTACTTAAAACAAAATATCCTATCAAGCTCACTCACGCTCCCCCATTTTATAAATCTGAATATAAGAAAAGATTATTGTCCAAAGTGTGAAGCAATTGTAATTTTAACAAGTTGAGCATCGTTACACCAAAATCCCCCTCAGCTGATGCTTTTTTTTTTAAACCATTTCTTCATTTTTTTTGACACCACATCTGGCATATAGAATACAGATGATCATTTGTTTATATATCTGTCTAAATGCCTTTTCCAAACACAGCCAGATGGAGCCTTTCAAAATCAAATTAATTTCAGATTAATTCACTCTGGACCCACTCCAGTTTCATGACTCTATGCTTTGAGGCACCATCTAAATTGATTTAGAGTCACGAACTTAGAGAGCTCAAGTCCTTAGGTATAGAGAAAAAAAAGATCCTTCTCGCATACTGAAAGAGTCAGCAAATCAAGAGAGTCCACAATCATAACTTCTGGCTGCTTCAAAAAAAAACAACCCCAAACCCACCTAGGAATGTATTGGCCTATATAGTACCAAAATCCCAAATTAAAAAAAAATTTATATTTCATCCCAGAAAAATCACTCTAGAATTTACATCTTCAATGCCCCCCTTGCTGAGGTCGATAAAATTTATTGCTCTAATTAAAAAAAAAAAAAGAAAAAGAAAAAAGAAAAGGTGCTGTTCTAAACCTTGCAATAAGATGCAACAAGAAGGAGTCATAGAAAGGTAGGAGAGACAGGTAATAAAAATCTCCACCGCAACGGATTTATCTAAGGAACTATAAACAAATGTAGCCTGCAAACACTGTGGGCTTGCATACTGTCAATCCTCTAAGGATGCCTTTATTATCTCACTTGTTTCAATTGCAATTTGGGTTTCCATGGAGATGTAACAGTCAACTCTGGAAAATTATAAGATAAATGTCAGGCAGTGATAACGGTGTTAATGAAGCTTCATTGACAAGCAGAACTATGCTTCAAATAATAGGCATATTTCCATTAGCATATGTATAACCTGTCCAGAAGAAGAAAGAAAAAAAAAAACTCCCAACAACAGGGAAAGACAATATTAAAAAATTAAAATGAAATTGTGTCTGTGGAAGATGCGAGACGCACGATGAAATGTTGCATCTATGTGAGACGATGAATTCCTAACAAACAGAAGAGATGGGGGCTCAAAATCTAATTGCCTGATTCCTCTTGAAATCTTTGCACTCAGCCATCATGCTGAAAGAGCACTTTGCTGACACGCGCAGACACACTTTCTGCATGGTGTGACTCTTGTTGTCTTTTCCAACGTGAAGCTGGAAGGATCTGCTTCACCAGGCACTTTAAAGCATGCTATTTTCTAACGCGCAAATACAGCTGCAGCGAGCTGTTAGAAAGATGCAGACCTCAGTGGAAACACTAATAGCATACACACAAACACACCCAGAGCTCTCGGGTATTGGACGTGCTCAGATTTGGGTGGCCCATCCACCACATCTAGATATGTGATGGGTTGAATGGGATATTGCTGGGGTGACAACTGTTGCGCGCTTCAGACAACAGCAGCATGGTGTGGTCTCGACCTGTTTCTGCACCAACCAAGCTTGAAGGAAGCATGGAGAAGCTGTCAGTCACCTGCGAAGGACTGTAGCCAACTTTTTTTGCTTTCCACACATGGAAAGGTTTTGGTGACCTGGAGGTCAAAGTGGTAACAAAGCTGATTTCTGCACCCCAGAGGAAAATGCAGACCATCACACTTTATTGCAATGAATCAAACGTTTTGTTTGGGCAGGGTGGACATCCACCAAGGGAAGGGGAAGGAATTAAGCTATTCCAGTACTCAAGGTTTCTTTTTGGCAATCTGTGAGAGGCCAGGAGTAGAGCAAGAGTGGGGCAATCCCACCCCAGAGGGCAATTTTTGCAGGTGGATAACATGTGTTAATATATTCAGTGCCTATTCATTAGGTGGCATTGCCTCTAACGAAGAAGGCGCTAAAGGTTGTTCCCATCTCTTCTCACCCCGCTATTTGGCCTGTGAAATTTTATTACCTTGCCTGCCTTTGAAAATCTTTCAGGTAGATTCAATCCTCATGTACAAGGTCACAGAATCACAGAATCACAGAATCACCTAGGTTGGAAGGGACCTTTTGAGATCATCTAGTCCAACCAATGGGGGGGGGGAAACAAAAAAACCAAACAAACAAAAAAACAAACAACCCAAACAAACAAAAAAACAAAACCAAAAACAACTACACACAAAAAAAAACCCACAACAAAAAACAACAAAAAAAAAGCCCCACGAACCACCACACAACACAACACTAGCAAACCCAATACACCACACAAAAAACATCCAACACTAATCCATATTCCCAAGCACCACGTCAACTCCTCTCTTGAATACCTCCAGGGATGGTGCCTCAACCACCTCCCTGGGTAGCCTATTCCAATACTTGACAACCCTAAGGTCTTGGAAGACTGGGTTAGAGAGGCTACAGATAAAATACTGAAACTGAAAATCAGGATCAGTGGTGGTTTAGTTGCCAAGGAGGGCAAAATTTTAAACATATAAGCAAACAAAGAAGAAAATCTTTATCCTTCCCAAGGCTTGAGGGTAAAAGGTACGGGCAGGCAAAACTTTGGGGATTGTGGAAAAGCTCTCAGATGTTACTGGGATGAGTAAACTTATGAAACTGTGGCTCAAGTGAACACCTGCAAGCAGGGCAGGAGACAAGCTGACCTTGTCATAGAAATGGAAAACACAGCAGGGTGTGGGGTTGGGCGCAGAAAGGTTTTTCTCTTTTTCCTCTCCTCTCTGCTGAACACCTCTATTCCTCCTACTTCTTTTAAATTCTGCCTGTTTAGTAAAGTAAAACATAAATGTTGTCTGGGAAATACTTCCCAGTTCTTCAGGGAGGAGTATGGAAATCATCTTTACCCAGCCAGGTTTTCAGGGGCAGAAAAGGGAATTGGAAAAGTACCCAGTCCTTCTGTAGAGCAGACCGCAGCTCTGATCAGATTGCTGGACAACAACAAAATCAATAGAGTTGCTTTTTTTCAAGTTGTATTACAGGGAAGCTTAAAAAAACCAAAGCAACACAGAAGTTTTCCTTCTCTGAATCTTTTCTAACTAGCCCTCAATATAACACAGTAGAAAAATCTAAGCACCTCATTAGATTGTTACCAAAATGTCAATAGTTAGAAAGTGATTTTCCCCAGTGATTTTCAACATACTTGTAACTCACTTTATTGCTTTGGAAGGAGAGGAGGAAAAACACAAAACCCTAATATTACTGGTAGTTGATTCAATGTTATGGCACAAATACTCATAAGAGCTTCACAGAAGATGCAATAAAGGGTTAAGCCAGAGCCTGGCTTCACCTTCAGCTGGACAAGGCTCTACACACTACTGATAGCGTTGAGTAGTGGCACAACCATGTCCCACCAGATGTACCAGTATCAACACTGGAGATCACAGAAAGGAAACTGGCTGTGAAGCCAGAATACTAAGCAAATTCTAAAGAAAAAACCACTACACACGCTAGATGGAAAATATTGCCCTTCACACGGCGAAAAGGGCCACACTGTCTCCATCTCACACTTGATGAAACCTCTAAATCCAACTGCAGTGTGTCTTCTAAGCTCTTCAACGAAAGATTCATTTTCCTTTTAGTTTTGGGTTAGGAACAGTTAGTTATATTTTTACATTTGAAGAGAGAGCCATTACATAGCACTGGCACACAAGTAGTCAACAACAAACCTGAATCTTTAAAATCAATTCTCATTATAATACAAGATTTCATTTAGTTTCTTATTTTTACCATAATATTGCAAACAAGCTATTTTGCTCTGCTGGTTATGCTGTTCTTTTGAGGCTCACAAAAAAATAAACAACCACACCTAATTAGCAAAGGTGAAACTCCACGTTTAAAGGCATCATTCAGAGAAACAATACAACCCTCAGAAAAACTGGTTTAAATTTCCTGAACAAACATACCATGAAAAATCCTGACAAAACCACACCCTAACACACACACACACTTCCCAAGTCATATGGGATTCATTTATGGGGATGCTTCTGACTTCAAAGGCAGACCTCTGTCTTCTAGTTGCGAGTTTCCAGGGCACTTTGTGCAAATGCAGCATTGGGAAAACAACACAGTGCTGCCATTCAGAACTTGTTGGCCAAATCAGCAGGAAAATACATCTTGACAAGGTGTGGAAACTCACGTTTTTAAGGCCACGGTAAATACTTGCAGCAGGATAAATTTAAAAGGATGAGAAAACTTCTTATCTGTATATTTTCAATAAAAGCTTATCCTAACAGGTTGTGATCTGCTGTGGAGGTTTTATTGACAAGTGAAAACGAACCCAGGTCTTGGGGACTTGCTGGCATTTTTCTAGAAGAAATGGGAAAGGAAGACATGCAAAAAAATGGGAATACCATCCATATCCCTTTGGCAATCCCATGATGTACAAAACCTCTTAACTTCAATAGCCTCGCGGAACAGAAAAGGTAGTTAAACACTTGTGGATGTATTTTTAAGCTCCCTGTAATGTACTCGACCTGTGGAAACTTGGCCAGCTCAGGTCTGGCAGGCTGTCAGCAGCAGTGTGAAATGCAGTATGATTTACAGAAATCTCTGTCATCACACCACAGGGTTAATTTCTTCCCTTCTTTTTTCTTTTTCCCTCCTCCCTCTGAAAGTGGAAAACTCTTATTTGTGATGACAAGTCTTTGGAAAGCTGGAGGATTACTAACACCATGTGGTTCTCTAAGATCTCTAGCTCTCTTCCAACTGCTTTTGCATATAACCCCTCTCTGTAGGGTCATCGGCACCTTCGCTCAAGGGATGGAAAAAGGGAAGAAACCTGCCTCAAGGCAGGTGGAGGAACCTGGAGAACATAGACTCAAAGCTCACAGGTCTCAATTGCTTGATACAGGAAACAGAGGGAAACCCAAGCATCAAATATGGGATTTTAATAATATGAACATTTATTATAATTATTTGAAGGCTGAACCTGCTGGGCTTGTCATTGTAAGTAAGAGATATGGACAAAAACCAGGAAGCCTGAATTTTCACGCTGACTGCCACCACTAGGGAACTGCTCATTCTGGTAAAATGCAAGGAAGGATGTCTGTACCTCATGCCCAAGCAGTCATTCACAACAGACCACATCTGGCTGGGCAGCAGGTCAGCTCCAAACACCAAACGTGGTGCTTTACTCCAGCAATTCCAAGCTCACTGAGACGGGTTTTACTTACAGATTATTTGAACACACCTTAATTTTCTTGCTATAACCACCCCTGAGAGAGAAGATGATATCCGATAGAAGAACAAAAGGGGTCAAGTGGGAGGTGTCCCTGCCCATGGCAGGGGGGTTGGAACTCAATGATCTTGAAGGTCCCTTCCAAAATTAACCGTTCTATGATTCTATGATTCTAATGATAAAGAGGACTCTGCAACAAAGCAAGCCATTTCTCAGTCACGCTCTTTCCTAAGTCTCTTCCCTTTGCTGTGCTCCCTCACCTTTGAATTGGAACTATGTTCCCATCCCAATGAAGTACTCTAAAGCACCCAGGGGAAAGCACTATATAAACGTTGAACTGTTATGCTATTAAAGACAAAAACATTCCCTTTCAAGATACACTTTTGCTTTTAACTTCACGCAATTCTAATTTGTCTTTTAAAAGCAGAATTCAAAAAATCATGCAATACAGCAGAAGTAGAGTAGTTTCCAAAGGCACTGCTATTATTTACATTGCAGGAGCATCTCTGAGGTCCCAAACAACGCCGGCTGGTTTTCAAGTAGCAGACCTAATTTTATTAGTTGGCCCAAATGTTTTCCTACTCTTTTCGTATGTTAGGAAAAACAACACATTCTGAATATTTTAATACGTGGTTAAGAAAAAAGGAGAAGGGGAAACAGCAGGTACGAGTTCACTTAGCATACAAAGCCTACTAAGAACAAGTATCTTCGTTAAGAAGCCGAAGATCTTGAACGCTCCTTTACTTCTCTGTGCTTCCGTCTTTCCGCGATTGGACTGAATGTCAACACAGTTGACTGAAACAGCTAATGCTTTACTGAGAAGGGTCATAGAACCTGGGAGTTAACATCAAGAGTTTCCTGGACAGAATGGGAACATACTCCCTGAAATTCCAAGGTAGAAGGGAATGCAACTCTGATGTATCAGTCCACATCTCGCATTACTCCTTTTTTTCCAGTCACTTATCCAGTACATCCTTTATAGTATCACAGAACAGTTAGAGTTGGAAGGGACCTTAAAGATCATCCAGTTCCAACGCCCCTGCCATGGACAGGGACACCTCCCACTAGACCAGGTTGCTCCAAGCCCCATCCAGCCTGGCCTTGAACACCTCCAGGGATGAGGTTTCCACAACTTCTCTGGGCAAACTGTGCCAGTGTCTCACGACCCTCACAAGAAAGAATTTCCTTCTAGTATCTAATCTAAATTTTCTATCTTTTCTCATTTAACTCAATGATGCATTCTCAGATAGAGTTGAACCAGCCTGAGATGCTAATTAAAACTACCTTGAAATACTAGGAGATAAATAACATTTGACTGGGGGAATAAAAATAGTTGGGTATGAAAATTAGTACTAGCTTTTACATAAAATACATTGTTATATAATAAATTTTAATTATCTAGGGCATGTTTATGAACAACGGGGATTAACAAATATAATGTATACAATACATTTGTACATGTATCAAGAGAAAAAATCAAGGCTGACATCGTACCTTTGCTGATTTCAGAGCACATACACAGCTCACAGGGAAAAGGAACCAGATTTCAAGAAGCTTTCCCTTAGCCATACGGAGCTGTAAAAGGCTCAGAGTCAGCAACGACAGTGCACTTACGACTGCAGCGTACGCGCCCCGACAGTTAAATCAAAACTATACATCCTCCAGGAGTGATTTAGTCTAAATCACAGCTTGTGATTTCTCATCTTATATGGTCAATGGGTCTGCATTTCTTCAAAATGGGAGTATTGGTAGAAGTAGGATTGAGACTTCAGGAGAATTGTTTTGCTAGCTCTGTTCTACGAGTGCTGCAGAAATGTACACAAAGCTGTACAAATGACCTCATTTTTACCAGGAAAGGACAGCTCAGCTATGTTCTATATTTTTCTGAACTGAAAGGAAGGCCCCACAGCCAAGCTGTCATGTCTAATCATTGTGTTGCTTGAGAGTCGTTAAAACAAACAACTATTTTTTTATTTTGGTAATAAAAAGCTGTGGAGCAATTGTAGTGTTTTGAGAGAGTGGGGCTGGTGTTTTCTATCACATAACCAAGGCACCAGAATAGCACTTTTGCCCAGTTTGATGAATGAGCCTTATAAGGCTAAATTTTCACCTCATTAATGATCTGAGCTGATTACTCCCTCCCCCCCTACTCTTCCTTTTAGGTCATGGATCAAATATGACCCACTTTCCTCGAATGCTTTCCCACCATCTATTTTTCCCATTAGAGTAGAAAACCAGTTACTAAGGATACATTACAAAACAACCATGCAACCACTAAATATCTGCCCCCCAACCACAACACTTTGCTTCTCCCCTGCCTTTTCAACATTGTCCCCACTCAGCATCTCCTCTGAACAAGATCCTGCTTTACATGCAGGAAAGCCAACAACAGAACTGCTTATAAGGACAAGCTTAGCACAAGAATAGGATTTTCTAATGACTACAGAGACTCCTGGGGCCCCTCATATTTAAAAAAATATAAAGGCAGCAGCCTTGGTTTTTAATTACTCCTAATTCTAAATCTCATGGCCTTAAACACAATAGCTCTTTCAACTCGGAAAAAAAATGACACTAATCAGTGACAGAGTCCCCTGTGCAACCTGCTAGTCCTCTGCTGGCATTGCAATGTTTGCACTGTTATGATTTTCAAGGTTGACCAATGAGTCAGCAAAACCAAGATGACTTAAAAGCACTAAATCATGCAACTAAAATGGCTTTTTTTCGCATACAGCACTGGTTGGATTGCAATTAGCAAGGGGAATCAGTACAAGGCAAATATTGTAAGAGCAGAGAGAGACAAATAGGGAATTAAAGGAGATGGTGTTCATTTTGGAACAAATGAGCCCCAGATGTTAAGGTATTTGTGGTTTAATACAGCCCCTCTCACCAGCCAGGTAAGGAATGTAATTAAAAATCATTAAAGTTCAGTTGCTGAGGCTCAACAGAAACAAAATGAAGATTTAATTCATCTGCCCTACTTCCCTCTGAGTAGTCTACTGATGTTCCTACTTGGTGCAAAGTCCTGTGAAATAGAAGACTTGTGCTCTTCTGTAATCCTTTTCTATGAAAATGCTTCCTTGTAAAAGAAAAGATGTTATTCCAAATGTCTCATTGAAAAATTAAAGAGAAGTATGCAACACTGCAGCTACCCGGATCTCCCTGACTATTTCAGCTTTCTGTGTCACTTATTACACTTCCTGGTAGTATTGTGCAACACCTTGCCATTGCCTTCTATAACCAACACCTCAGTTCCTCTAGCAATTAGAGGTACAGCATATGATTAAATGTTTCATGTATATGGATTCACATTTAAATTACAGTTACAGACTTGACAAGATTGAGGATTTGGTCCCAACCTGTATTTCTACCTCATACCACCCACTCTTTTTCCATAGTACATCCACAACACACTTTCTCCTAACTCTTGTACAGATGACATAAACCATAACTGCAATAGGATTTTCCAGTCAGCAGGACAATGAACCTGTATGTCAGAGCCAAACTGCATCACTGACACTATTGAAAGATTTAGTCACCAGCATCTAAACAAAATGAACCATAAACACAATTACTGTTGAACTATCAAAAAGCAAACTAAGCATGGGTTTCTAACAGTGGTGGTCTAAATAAGCAGCCTTTGGAAATAAAAGAATAAAATCCTGTTGATTGTAGGAGTCCCTCAATTCAAACACAAAATCTCCAATTTTGGATTGCAGGAAGAATGCCAGTAGCTTTCACTGAAAAACAGACTTTTACTCTCAATGTCAACTGTCTCCCCACAAGAGGACCCTGATGTGTGGACAAGGCTTCCAGACACCCTGAAGCTCCTTAGATGTGCACTGAATGCCTGGATGGGGTCCCTAGAGGGAATTCCAGGAAAAAGCCATCATTTCTCCCTCTAGAGCAGGCTGCCAGCACACACTGTCGGCTTGTGTTGAGCTTCTTGTCCACCAGCAGCCCAGCTTCTCTGCCCAGCCTGTATTTGTGCTTGGGATTGCCCTGACCCACATGCAGGACCTTGCATTGGCCTAAAAAGCATAAGAGTGTGTATTTATATATTCATAGAACTACCGCAGACATCCAAAAGGAAATCCTATTTTATCTTAGTTGCTTTGCATTTTAGCCTCATTTCTTCCCTTTTACAGTCTACGGTAAATACAATATTTGCTTTTAGAGTTCTGACTCTCCGGGGATTATAAAGGAAAAGTACTTAACACAGAGATTATATTTCTGGTGTTGCGCTGTATGAATGAAAATTGTTACATTAATGGCACTATACAGTCATATTCAAACACCATTAAGTACCTCTCCAGAAAACCAAAGGCAGGGGAGTGATGAACTCCAGCATAGTTCCGCTTGGACTTGCAAGTACATTTGTGTTTCTCCCTCCCTCACCATGCAAAGGATTCTCTGGAAAAGAACTTCCAGCCTTTTTCTTTCATTAACACTTTATAGCCTGTGTAAAGATAGCACGGAATATTAACACTAAGCAGGTGAGAAAGCACAGACACATAAAACAGTCAATTCTCTGAGCTTGAAATATCTATACCATTGGTACAAAACCTTCCACTGGATTTCTACCCAAATACAGATTTACATCCTCAACTCAAATCAGGACCTAATTTCACACCTCCAAACCTTAATCCTGGGGGTGTCTTCTTTGGGTTTAAAAGGGTGCAACAAACTGCTTTCAACCAGATCAAGACTCACTACTTGGTTCTGTTACACGTTCCTCTTCCTTCATGGGTTTAGGACTGATTTTTAACTCCTTTAAATCAGTATAGGTCAGATGTATATCTGCTAATGAGTATTGCTAATTAAGGTTTCAAACCACTGAGCAGCAATCCAGCATTTTCATCATGTTGCTGATATCTCTCTATATTTGTGTACGTTTTCAGAGCAATTTCTGAGAGTCCTATTTGATTTAATTCCATTAAGCTCTTCAAGGTTTAAGTTACTGGTGAGAGTTCAAAATACCACTAAACACAGATTTTTCTGTCAGATTTTTGTCTATTTTATTCTTTGACAACCTTGGCAATCGATCTGTATGTTAGATTTTCACTTATCACAGAAACTGAGAAATGTATATCCTGAAACTATTAACTTCCAGGATTTTGTATATTGCCCCGCATTTAAAAATGGAGAGCAGAGAAGTTTAATAACAACAACAATAATAGTTATAATTTATTATTTGAGTGTTTAAAAATACTACAGCAAGAATATTTACCTGTGATGAAGTAGCTTGATTAGAAATCTTGGCAAAACTTACTGGAAAAGCTGTAATCATTGCTCAGTTATTTCTGGGAAACATTTTGGGAAAACTCAGCATATCTCATTTTTCCCTCCTATAAACTGGAGATATTCATCTAGATTTGTCGAATACTTTAAAAGATCATGTGAGAAAACTGGGAGTCATACAAGTACAGAAAATGTGAAGGAATGTAGCAAGAAATGCACTCTTTTCCCATAGATTTCAATTTAAGTCATTCGTAGGAATCAGACAGGCCTCCCTGAGTAGGTCTGTTCAAACATAATTTCATTTGTATGTGTCTGCTCCCTCCCACACGGTGTAGAAAATAAAGAAGAAAGAAAAGAAAGCCTCAGCATGATCCTGAAATTAATTTTCATGATAGGAGCAATTGAGTCCATCTACTAAGGTACTTATAATTACATTACACTGTTACTTGGAAGAAAAACGGCCAGCTATATTCTAAGAAAATATTAACCCCATCAGCCCAATCACAAATCACTACATTTAATGTATTCCTCCTTTTATTAACACCCACAAGGTGCCCATTAGAGGCACCTTCACTGCCATCCTAAATCACTTCTAATTATCAGACTAGCGAAAACACGACGGAAATGTTATTTCACATCTTCGAGTGAAAGGCTCTTTGCTGTCCAAAAGACGTGTCAGCACTGGATGATTTAGTCCATGATTTTGTTTACTGCCTTCAACTTTCATTAGTGTTAAAAGTGCTAAGATCGTTTCCCCAACTGCTGAGATCTCCTAGGAGAGAAAAACCACCTGGATACTGAACTCTCCTCTACCTGCAAGGGGCCATAGAAGCAGAAAGGTCCAAGGGGTGAGGGACAGGGAGCAGCCACCTGTGTCTCTGCTCATTGAAGCTGGGTTGTCACAATGCTGGCTTTTGAGGGAAGGGAGGGGTAAAGGGATAGGAGCTGTGCTCAGTTCCCCACATGGAGCTTGAGGAGCCTGCCATGTCTTATTCCTGCCTTGCCATCCTGCCCATCTCCCGAGTCAGGTTTGGGTCAGACTCAAGGCTTTCCATTCGTCCCACGTTCCTGCCATCCCACAACAAAACAAGCAGAAAATTTAAATAGATTGCATGCTTGAATTGGTTATTTCACTCCTAATAAGCCGTCTCATTGAGGTTTTTTGTGTTCTTCCAAAAAACCAACTGAAATAAACACTTGATAAATTTTTAGTAAAACATATAATTGTTCTCTGATTTTAGCTCTAAGCTTTTGTCTAAGCTTTCAAAAAAATACTAAGAGCATTTCACAGAAGTAAAACCTTCTAGCTGAAGAAAACAACTATTTCCTAAAACGCCAGTCAACATAAGGCTTAAACATGTTTAATCCCATTCAGACACATGTTAATATCCTCTCAAACTAACAGAAAGAAGAAAAGTATGACAGCAGCACATTATTAAGAAGAGGGAATTAAAATAATTAATTTGCTGTTTCACTCTTAGAATTTTTGTGCGCAAGGGCATGACAAGCCCCTGAGCATCCTGACCTCATCAGATCTGCTTTTAGCTGGAGGTCGGAGCAGATGACCCCAGAGGTCCAAACTTACATTACTCTATGGGCTAGACATCAGCACCCAGAGGAAAATAAGTGGAAGAAATGAAGTATATTTCCTTAGAGAAAACTGATAATTTTTTCAATAGGACTTGATATAAATTTTTCTTTGTAATATCATTTATTCCCTAGAGGTGGAATTATGAAGACTTTACAACCCAGAAAAGGTGATACAGAGGATGTTCCCTCCACCCTCTAAAACACTTCTCCAGCACTTTGCATTTCAACTCTATGAGCACTGCTCACTCAGCACACACACAGTATGATTTGCCCAGGGATAAGGGAGTCCATGATAACCACTCAATCGTAGAATCATAGAATGGTTAGAGTTGGAAGGGACCTTAAAGATCATCGAGTTCCAACCCCCCTGCCATGGGAAGGGAAATCTTCCCCCAGACCAGGTTGCTCAAAGCCCCTTCCAGCCTGGCCTTGAACCCCTCCAGGGATGGGGCATCCACAACTTCTCTGGGCAACCTGTTCCAGTGTCTCACCACCCTCATGGGAAGGAAGAGCTGGAATTTCTGGGCATGGTAATAGTCTTCTCAGACTTTGGATGAATCATAACCCTCCTGTTTCTCAAACTATCTATCCACATCACAGCTCTAATACACACCTTCTGTTTAGAAGCTCTGTACGTGAATCATTACCAGGATACAGACAGATAAGAGATTCTATGGATTTATTATACAAGAATTGTACTATGGTATAACAATTTACTAGAGGAAATGCAAACATTATTCTGCTAAAAACTTCTCTGTGCCATTTCACAATGTTGTTATTAACATGCACACACAACAATAAAAACTTATGGGCATTCACAAGCAGTTGTTATATCATTTATGAGACAATGAGAAAGCTGTACAGTATAGTCATAACTTGTCAAAATGGGAAAAAGGCTATAAATTAAACCAAAATCAACTATTTAAACTATGATGAAGTATCAAAAAAAGTAGTTTCCTATTAAAAGGATACAACTGATACACATGGAAATCCTCAGACCAAAAACTGAAATACTGAAGACCATTGTTTTGAATCTCCTCAGCCTATGTTAAATGAATGATTAAAAGGTTATATTTGAGCTGAGTGTTGCCAAGCCAAGTTTGTAAGAAAATATTGCAGTGCTTCCCCTTCTCCCTGCTCTGAAACTGATAGCATTTTAATGAAAATTGATGAAAAAAGAAGGAATCCAGGTCCCCAAAGCCTCCCATTTTGATTGCAAACTATAAATTTGACCTCTACAACCTCCTTTTTGTTTTTGGTCACTTGTCACTACTTCATAAGAAATGGCAAATCCTTTCTAGACTGAAACCGTTCCTTGAAGTGAGCAAGTAATAACCTGTGTAGTTCAGCAACTCTCTTTCTTCAGGGCTGGCCTTGACCAGGGAAAAAGGCTGCCAGAGAATGGACTCTTCTGGAGCCTGTGCAGTTCATGCAGCTCATGGGTCAGCCCTGCTTCAGCCCAGAAACAGCTCCGTAAGGGAATACAGTTCCTGGCCTGACCTTCTACTTGAGCAGCTCAGGAGCCAGGAAAACCATCATCCTGGCTGTGTTCCTCCTGCGCACAAATAAAACAGACACCTCTTATGTATATGCAAACAAAAGAAGGGTTTCTAAAAAGTGTTTTCTGAATACAAATTTCTAATCTGGTTCCACTTAGAATATCCAGCACACTCCAGAAGGGAAAGGATATACCTAATTTTTCAAAAATGAGAAGCAAGGATAACATCTGCTGCATATATTTTATAAACCTTGTCAGCATTACGTCCAAATAAATATTTTATCACTGTAGTAAACCTCCCACTGGTTAGACCATAAACCCAAACCACACCTTAGAAAGATCTCAACTATAAATGAGCATCTCAGCAGTTTACTATGCATGGAAGGACGGAAGCAAGTCAAGCAACAACCAATACAAGCATCTCCCATATGAACAAAAAGCTGGTGCAATTCACTTTAAACATGCTTCTCTCTTGGCTTCTGAAACACCACTTTGCTGTTCTCTTCTTGGTCCCCAGTTCCCACTTTGCCAAATGTAACACATATTTATAAGATGTTAAAAAAAGCCCTAAAACAAAACACTACCAACAACCGACCAACCAACCAACCCACCCAACACAGTGTAAGGGGGAGGACAAATAGTGGAGTTAGATGCAGCAGCTTGCTTTTACTGTCTCTTTGCTCTTGGGAAAATGCAATAGAGCCTTCTGAATATTAATTGAATAAGGAGCCATGCAAATTCCAGCTGTTGCCCATGCAATTGGATCTGGAATAAGGGTGTTTTCTCAGCCCTCTGTTTAATTTCTGGACTTCCAGAAACTCTGCGCATATGTAGCCCTGCAAGTTACATGATTTAATTCTGCAATCCATCTGTGAAACTCTAGCTTCTCTGACTCCAGTGGCACATCAACATTATGGAAAGTGTAACTAGGCTAAGAAACATATTTAACGAGGCTCTCCACCACATGTTCTGGTTGTGCATGTCAATAAAGGGACCAAGTTGCCAAGAGAAGAACATACGATGTAAAACCCTTCTCGGGGTGGGGAATATATTTAACCAAGTTGCAAGGCCATGAAATAAATTTCCTGGACCAGCATGCTTCCCCTGATTTTCATGGGGCTTGCTACCAGGTTTCTTAAAACACATCTACGTGCACATCATCACTGTAAATGGCAGCCCTGGACTACCAGCACCCTGGAGCAGTGATGTCCAACATAAAGGTTCACCTGGAAGGACAGGGAAGGACATCACAACTAGAGACCACCTACATCCAAACTCAGCTTGCAGGTGTCAAACCTGAGCGAGAATGAATTCAAAAGAAATGCTCAGCACCTGTTTTATGGAAAGAAGGCCCAAAAAACACCAAAGTCAACCCCCAAAGGGTCCTTTTAGGTCTCCGATGTCAATTCCTCACGTCACTGACCAGTTTTGACCTTAAAGGACATGTGGAAGTATCAATAAGTGCAATCAGGGAGGTCTTTAAAAAGATTTTTTAAATGACTAGGGTCTTTATCCTGTCACATTTTCTGGGACCCAGTACAATTTAATTTGATTTTAAACTGTACTGTTTGATGAAATGTCCTGTTCTTTAGTTCAGTGAAGTCAAGACACAATAAATGGATTTTTAATGGATGAAAGTTCAATTTCTCTGGCAGCAGAGGCACATGAGGAAAAGAGACACAATGTACAAATGATGCACTCTGTGCTGACTTTCGACCCCAACCATTTCATGACAGGTATAAAAATGAAATACTGGGGGGAGGAAGAGGGGGGGAAGTGTGAGGGGGAAGAGAGAGAAGAAAAAGGAGAGAGGTTTGAATGGCAGCAATGCTAATAGCCAAACAGCATATAAATCCTTGACAAACAGAGCTTGGTTTTGTGGTACAAGAACAGCACAGCTGAAATAGAGCTAAAAATAGTTTTATTTTTCTTTTTTTAATCTTCTTACCTATTATCTACAGTTTCTGTCCAACGTTTGGTTTTCTACTGTACGGTGTGTGGCTTAGTAAAGCCAAGTCAGGTGTTTGGTGGGGAAGAAATACAATGATATTATTAATCTCTGTATTATGTGGAGGAATCCTTAGCTGAATACATGCAAATAATACTATTCTTTAATGTGTTTATTCAGCAGGAAATGAATTCACCATTAGAGACTTGGTTAAAGGCAGTAGTCCTGTTGGAGAAATGAATCAGAAAACAAAAATAGCTCTGATGGTGCTCATATTTATCAGGACTTGACTGAGCCACATTAATTAAATAATGATTCTTTAATTGAAAATATGATGCGCTATATCTAAAGCTCTGAAAGACCATTACGAATTATTTGGAAGCTCCAAATAGACTTCAAAAATCAATTAAACGATATTAAAATTGAATACAAAATAAAGTCCAAGGCGCCCAATTCTTGTCTATTTACCTCAACTACTTCAACGATCTCCAACTTCAAAATCTCTAACCTGTCTGCCAGATACAGATTGTGGCTTTTAACATACAGCGTCAACAGATTGCAACTGCTTTCCTCTGCTCAGTGGCTCTGGGCTAGAAAATGCTATTCTCAGTGTTTTCCCAGGGAGGAGAGCATCGGCATTTAAAGGTATCCCCACAAATGTTTATGTTTGAAGCACTGTGGTGAGATCTGCCAGCAGAGGTCTTCACACGGCCTCACTCACTGAGCAAGAGGCAGTATTTATCTTCCAGCTTCACCTGGGAGGAGATACACTCTTGTTTCTGTCTTTGAGCAGCATTTGTCAGGTTAATTAATGAATTTCCCATCACCCACTGCTCTGGCCTGTCACTCTGCCAGATGCCCCTGATCCTGCTGCTCCTTCTGATTTCAGTGGTTGTGAGCTTTTGGGTTTGGGTTTTTCCAGCTCAGCATCTACGTGTTAGTGCCATTCTGTCTCTCAAACAGTTAATTTGTTCTCAGCAGAGAAGACACAGGGCAGACCTGCCTCGGAAAAAGCCAACCCAAGGGGCTGGTGATGTTTCCTCCCCTCTTCTGTGGCCACTGATGGTGCTTAAGGCACCTTTTAATCAAAACTTCTTGATGAGGGAACAACTGAGATCATTGCAGGTATCAGATATGGAATGAACTGAGACTTTCTACAGCAAACATCAACAGCACAAAGACAATTTGTGGGGCTCTTCTCATTGCCTTACAATCCTTTGACTACCAAGGATCTTGTGGCCTCACACGCCCCCAAAGAGGACTTGTGAGTCTCATTTGCTTAGGAGCCTGTTTTCACTACTTGATTAAAACATTTTCAGAATTTTCAGCAGAAGACTCAATATTTAGCCTTAAACCTTCATTTCCGTACTCACAGCTCCTTCAAATACATATTGCACTCGATTACAGTAAACCCACAAATATAGCGTTCCCTTTTCAGATGCATTCATTTGCATCTGTGTTAAATGGTTTATAATGGAGCCATATCATTCAAATGTTAACTGGAAATTACCATTCTTAATTATCGCACACCTTTATAAATTTTTCAGGTCACCTCTCTTCTATTATGAAATGTAATCGGGTTGCCTTGATTTTATTTATCACCAACAAGGTGCAGAAAAACTATGTGTAAGCTGAGTCAGTATTTTCATGAGGCTTGGTGCCTCCCCTTAGAGAAATTACTGAAGCTTTTTTAATGTTTACAACTAACTTCTTTGCAGAAACAGTAATGTCTTTCCCCCTGCAGTCACAGCCGACAGCAACCTTCAAGTTGCTGAGGGAAAGACATTTGAGGTTTGAGAAACATTGTGCAGAAGGCACAAACCGCTGCCATTCTTAGAATATCTTAGTATATGCCAACCACAGGGAGTTCTGTCCTGAATTACTGCAAAACTATTATTCCAGATGGCTCCTTCTGAACATCTAGTGCAAAAGTAAATACTGATCTTGTAATGTGCACCTAAGAGTTCACAAAACAGGGGTGCTATGAGCGTCTGGAGCAGTGGTGATTCTTAAAGATGCTTTAGCAGTGTTGCAGCGTCTCTGCTTCCAGGCAGAAATAGAGGGCTGCATGAAGTGAAATGAAAAGAATCATTAGCCTAAATTATGCAGCAGGTCCTAAGGCTGCTGTAGCCAGTATTGTGCAGACCAGTGGTGTTCTGTATTAGCAACAAGTCTGAATAGATCCAAAGAATCCACACTTTTCAGCGAATGCTAAGATAATCTTGAGACAACAGAGCACTCAAGTGAACTGTTGTATTAATGAGAGAGGAACCCCCCCATTTTTTCTTCACTACAGCTCTGCTCTCAAATAAGCTTATTATCAGGAGCTAACGGCAGACAGATGAAATCCATGAACATCAGAGGGGACAACTGTTTCTTAGAGGACCACCAGTCTTTGGTATCATCCTTGTTGAGAGGATCATCAGCAGGGAGAAACACTGAATGGTACCCCAAAATCCACACCCTCTCAAATTTTTGGATTGTAGTAGAGTCTTGCTTCATTATTAATTTGCTGTGCCATTTCAGTTCAAAGATGATGGGCATCCTTAGCACTTAATTTAGAAAGGGAAAAAGCGTAGCACTGTGTATTAAATATTTCATCACCTTTAAAAATAAACAGATGAAAGAAAACCTGCACATCGTTACTTTGGACTTAAACGAAAAATGGTTCCTGAAGGGCTTTAAACATCCTTTGTAATGCTGTTATGTTTTGCTTTACTTCTTAAACTCTCCAACTCTCAGAGAAGTGCGGGGATTGGATACCCAGGAAAAAAGTAAAAGGAGTAATGTAAATACATTCCTCAACTGGATTCAGTACTTCCCTTTTCTTTTAAGTGGAGAAGAGTTACTCTTAATATTAGCTAAACCAGCAAATTCTACAGAAATTTTGCCAATCAGTACATTTCCTGGTCCAAGAAAAAAGGAAATATTGATGAACTTAAAGGGTATTTTTCTCCTAAGTTAAAGGCTGCATGCGTTCAGATCTTTAACATCTGCATTTCCCAAAAGGACTAATTTTCCCTGGACCGTCAGATTTTGGTTGCATGTTACACCATCTAAAACATTCAAAGCACAGTCATGTGTATATTCCACTGTGTTCTCTGTGCAATCAGATGTAGTTCAGACTTACAGTTTCCCAATGCTAAATGAGTACGCTTAACCAAACCCTACTGATGTGGCCAACTTCTGGAATTATAACCTCAGATCCCAAGCTCACTAGTCTTCAGAGCAAATAAGGAACAAGTTAAACTGGCATCTTCGTCATGTACCAGACAGTGATAAAAATTAATCTTAAGATTTCTGTCCACATTCATTCTAAACCTTGCTAGACATGGCTGTCTGTTGAAATATGTATCCAAGAAAAGAAATTAAATAGAGAGATCCGCTTCCAAGCTGAAGCGCAATGCCTATCCTAAATCAAATCTGTATCTGAATTTTGCTCAGTCTTCTTACTCCTGGCTCTGACACTTAATCCCCGAAGGTAGCTGAGTTAGTCTCTGCCTTGCCCAGATACTAGATCTCAGAACACAAGTTGACAACCTTCCATGCATGGAAAATTTCAAACGTTTTAGCTCAGGAGATGATGTATGGAACTTCTTAGTGGCAGTGAAAACTGACTTTGGAGCTGCTACCAGGAGAATGATGGAAAAGCAGGTACGAATTGGAATCTTTGATGAAGTCATACAAATCAAAGCCATTGTATATGGAATGCTATGAATCACAGATTCCCTTTCTTTCTTCTGCTTCAAGGTAGGACCGGCTAGTCTGCAGTTAACATTTAGTACATGATAAACCTGCATGCAAAACTTCATGGTTTAAAAAGCCAAGTGGCTACAGGTAAGTGCCTTTTAGAACTAGAACACTGAAGACTGTGAGCAAGGACATACTCTCCCAGCACCACTTCTGCCAACAACTTACTGAGATTAGAAAGTTGTTGGAAAGAAATTTATGGAAGAATTGCTTTCTGGAGTCATCTTGAATTAATAAATAATAGGTACCTTTCCAAGAGCTGTTTTAGAGCTGTGTACAGCTGGATGAAAACCAGCACTATGGTCCAATTTATTTACCATTAGTTTCTTTCTCTCTCTCTCTTTTTAAACTCTAACACACAATTTCAGACTACTGTGAAAGCCTCCTTAATTTGCCTCTGTATTGTGTAAAGCAGATGTCCTGCCTTCACAAACTGATTAGTAAGTGGTTTATATTATTCCAGTGGTTGTCATCATTATTGCAGAAATGTTGAGCAAGGCTGCTGTAAGCTGCTTTTGAAAATGTCTAGAATGACAGACCGTCTGCTTCAGAAGTGATACAGGTGTGCAAAACACACTTTTCTGGAGAAAACAGACCAAACAATATTCTATGCAATAGCACAGCACGTTTCAGGTAGATGGCTATGTTCAGGATCACAATAAATACAGTATAAAAACAACACAGGCATTGGACCGTGACTCAGAAGACCTGGATCTTATTCCAGGCCCTGGTACAGTACTTGAAATTTAGTCTTTGACGAGTACTTCTGTTGGGATAAATCTCAGATGTGTTATTCTAGTTAAACCTAAAGCATTTGAGGCAGTCTTCTGCTGGACCCAGTCTTCTTCCACTGGCTGTGGAAGGCCCACAGTCCTGATGAACACTTAAGACAGCTACAATGAAGTGGGGTGAATCTTGTCACAAGTCACACAGGGGAGCTTAACGTTTAAATTAATTGTTTTTGTTGGAGAGGGTGAAGCAAAGTCTGCCTCTCTTATATGTTTGCTCACCTAGCATCTGACCTTGATTGAGCTCTCTGAGTACTACTGCAATAGAAATTAATGCTAATTATAGCTTTAAAAGATTAGATATGTTAAATCTGCTCCTAGATGTCCTGACAGTCTTAAAAGTAAAAAGAAAGGTGGGCATTTAGTTGATTGTGAAGTAATACTTCCCCACTGGTTCATTCTATTCCTTCTAGGATCCAAGCAATCCAACAACTCTCCAACAAAATTAGAGCATGACGGAGGTGACTACTAACACCTACTGGTTGCAAGAACCATGAATTACTACTACCATCACTGCAAAACAGCCAAGCAATTTCTACTTCTGCAGAATGTAACATAAAAAGTTCTAACTTTTCCACTTCTGGTCACAAGCCCTGTAAAACTCACAACTGATAAATAAGGGCTTTTTTGTTTTGCTTTGTTTAACTTCACAGAAACGGTTCTTAAAGCAAGAGGAACTGACCTCTTCCCTTTTGTCAGCATTAAAATTTGATGACTACATTGTTAAACAGAGAGAGCCTGTGTCAGCACATATTCACAGAGTAATTTGGGTTGGAAGGGACATCTTGAGGTCACTTGGTCAAGCCACCCTCAGAGCAGAGCCAACTAGACCAGGTTGCTCAGGGCTGTGACGATATTTCAGTACCTCGGTACACAGAGAGGGCAGTCTCTCTGTAACAGGATGCCTTTTAAAGTGTTTCACTGTCACCATGGTGAAAATCTTTTTCTTTATATCTAATCAACAACCGCATTTCCATTCTAACAACTTGGGCCTGCTGCCTACTGTCCTATGTACTCTGTGCACTTCTTGGGAAAAAAAAAATCATGCTCTGTTTCCTTTCTAATTTCCCAATAAGTAGCTGAGAACAGATTTCCCCTTCATCTTCTCTTCCAGGATAACAAAGCAGCTCTCTGAGCTTGTACCTCAGACCTTGTACATCTGAGTTTTCCAGATACCTAATCACCTTGGCATCCCTCCATCAAACTCCTCCCAGTATGCCAATGTCTTGTACTGGGAGCCTGAAACTGGACACAGTGCCTAGAAATGGACTCACTGAGAAGTAACTACCTCTCATGGCCTGCTGCCTACCCTTTTGCTAGAACACCGTGGGATGCGGTTGCCCTTCTGTGCTGCCAGGGTGTGATGCTGACTCCCATGCAATTTGCCGTCCAGCCAGAGCCTCCCCCAGGGCCTTTTCTGCAAAGCAAACGATACTCAAGTCCCACGGAAAGGCATCTGTGCACAGACTGCTTGCAATAACTGCTGGAATCAAAATAAACCTACAAGCACAGTGGCTAAATGTCTGTACAATGAGACCAAAGGCAGAAGATACCAAGCCACAGTGTGGCAACCTCTACCAAAGCTCTAGATCATTAAAAAAATATTTTAAGAAAGATCTGGACAATTTTTGCAGCAAATACCCCGCCCTCACACACACAAGGCACAATTCAATTATCTTGTTTTCAACTCTAATTTGACTCAGAAATACATAAATTCATTTTTTTTCAAATTCAGTTGAGGACAATAGCGTCAGAACAAATTACTCTTTCTTAAGACAAAGTAAAAGACACTCTCCATCTCTTATACAGAAGTGAATCAAAGCTCCAGATTGTGACACACTCTCCATCTTCGCAGATTTTCAAAGTACAAACACAGAGCCAAGCTCAGCTTTTACAATGAGTCACTCACACACAGCAAACAGTTCACAGAATTTTTATCTTGAAGACTTTCAGAAGTATCTTAAAAAAAGACAAAGTATTTTCTAAATTACTTCAACAGAATTTTTATCTTGGGACTCCAAGAAAGCTTTATAATGTAAAATCTCCATTTTTCTACTGCTACAGACAAATTTCTGCCCGATTTTGAAGATAAACAAGCTTTCCAGTTACGGACAAACCCTAGAATAACTCCAGTTGCTAAATCAAATTTCTGATCAATAGGAAAATAATCTTCAAAATGCGTCAGTCAAAGCAAGCCAAATGAATGGACTCCTGCCTGTGGACCACTAGAACACTTCAAGAGCACTGTTGTTTACTATAATACTAACTTCCTTTAGAAAACTAATTTCTCAGAGTACAAAATTGTCCATCTACTGATGTATCCAATAAGTGTAAAAATATATTTCGAATAATTCGTTTCTCAGTTGAAATGTTAGCAGGTTTATATATATATATATACATACACACACACACACATTACAGAATTAAATCTATGAACCATTTCTGCTTTTCACTTCTGTTGTTAGCAGCTAGACTGAGCTAAGGCTGGGGACTGACAACAGAAAGCTGTTTCTAATACTTTTCCTAATCTAATTTGTTTCAAGCTCAGTCTGCCTTCAGAAAAACATATGCATGTGTGCATACATTTTTTAAAATATACACAAACAGCCACTTCCAGAAAGAGCATACGCCTTCTTGGCAGCCAAAATTCTGACTCTTTTCATTTAGGACTGGCAGAAAGCAGCTTTCCTCTAGACACCTGTCCACCTTTACACATCATATCTTTAATAAAAAAAAAACCCTGAAATTTAAAGACTACTATAAAAAATTTCAACATTTTCATTACCCTTTTGTTCCAAAAAAGCACAAGTACCCAGACTAGACATTTCAGTGCAGCCATTAAAGCAGAATGCCTTTTGAGGCAGAATTCTGTGAATGCACTCTGGCTTATAAAAAATGTATTAGATGATAGCTCTGAAAAAGGCTCTGAGGCGTAACATGGTCTATCATGTTGTGCATGCATGAGTTAGCTTTTACAAGATCAGAACCAGAAGCGAAGATGAATGCTATTCATTGTAAGCCCAAAGCTTTGGAAGTTCAGTATCGCAGTGCTTGGGGGTCAGTACTAGAGCTATTAAAAAAAAAGAAAAAAAAGTACATTCTTTAAAGAATCGTCCGATTTTTAAATGTTTGGCACACAGGCCCACCCTCGGTTCTTGGCAGCATGGACCTGGGGTTGCAGCAGAGCGGGGAGAAGACAACTATGTGCTTCTCCCCACTCCCCCAGTCCCTTCCAGCGACCACTGAATGGCTTACCAGAAGGTCAGCGGTGTTCTCGTTAGTGGGTTTTAAAAAGTCAAATATCACTTGATGGAAAGAAAAGAAAAAAAAGAAAAAAAGTAAAAAAAAAAAAAAGCAATGACTTCACACCGGGTGTAAAGAGGAACAATTCTGGCAAGGACTCATCCACTTACTGTCAAAGAAAATTATATACAATTTACTATTTTGACATTCTGGAGTGCGTTCGACGCATTATTAGGATTTGGAGGTCTTAAAGAGAAGCAATTCGAATGAACATTAAACTAAATGGATTTTGTTTGATGAAATAATGATAAATAATAACACAGATGACTTTGGTTGTTTGCAAAATAGCTTATTCGTAGCTAGTTGCCCACATTATTTTGAAAATATCCCAAAGCTCAGGACAAACCTTCTTTCGACACTAGATGCTTTATGGAGTTAACAAAGAGTTGTTATTGTTCCGACTGTTTCATATACGATGTGAAAAGGTGCCTGACCAATGCTGCTCTGCATCCTGGGAAAATGTACATTTCAAAAATTATCTTTGCACTTTGCTGTTGACTCCGAGTAATACCAGGCTGCCATTGATGAGAGTCCCAACGTGGCAGTGTCCCCACAAACGTACTCTCCTCAGACATCTCCTCTGTGTTTTCCCTTCTAAGCCAATTGCTCTCTTCTGCCACCAACCTGAAGTGTCAGCTGTGACTTTCCGAGGAGCTCTGAGTAATGGGATCAGCTAATGTTCGGCGCATGGAGAAATTCCGTATCATTCTCCTCTCTAAAAATACCGCCGGCTGCCGCTAGAGCCACTCGGTGGTGATGAATAGCTAAAGGGACAAGCAGGTCTCTAAATTTACTTCATATCTGACAGCCCTTCAGCAGATACGGGTAATGGATCCTACTTACTCCAAACTACTGTATACTGCGAGGCACTTTCCCACCGTGTGAATATATACACTCAGTATGGGCTGCTTAATGATTGCGATTTTTTTCTTCCCCATTAAGTCAAGCTGATTACACATTAAAAAGCTGTTAGTAAATTTTGAAGCATGTTACTAATTCAAGCAAAAAAAGGCATGTTTGGTCTTCAAATGCACCTCCAAGCCTCTATCAGAGAAGGTCTCAATTGACTTCTAGGGATTTGCCTCAAGTGTTGAAAGTGTGAGCATCTTATAAATGCACACAGCTAATTATCTTCAATGACTTTAGCTGATTGGCTCACATAATACACGGGTATGTCTTTTCAGGGTATACAGCATTCTAGAATTTGATCTCCTGAAGGTCATTTGATGATTCTATATGATTTTTTTTGTGTGTCTGCATTTTTAATAAGGTCCCATTTCTGAATAGAGGAAAAGAGCATTCGATGAGACAAAGGGTATTTACTGCATATCTAGGGATCTCCAGATTGGCAATTATATCATAATTGTTTTTAAATTCTAAAAAAGGAGGTGGAGTGGGGAGGTGAGAGATAATTAAGTCATATGAACAGGACCCAAATTGCATTTGCTCTCAGTTTTGTTGTGCACAATATCAGTTTAATTGAATCATCTGTAATTCTTCTCACTTTTTTTTTTTTTTTTTTTTCCCAGCCCGCAGGAACGCACACAAGACATGAATGAGAGGCTGGCTGGCAAATTTCTTGAGAAACAGAGATTCCAAGTATCCACAAGATTTGCCAGAAAACAGCAGATGAGATTATATATGTCCGTGGCGTGTGTGTGAGTGCACAAATGTGCCGGGGAGGGTGGAGAAGAGGGCTGGCCCCTGGCAAATTGATGTCTGTCAGCCAGAGAACCCTGAGTTCACTATTAATATGTCACGGTTCACTGCATAGAAGCTTTCAGCGAGCATCAGCTGTGCTACACATGCACACGGGCACACACACACACATACACGTATATTTATATATATATATGCTGCCTGACTTCAGTCAAACCAGTCTGTCATATTCAGTGAATCACCGAAACAATGGAACAGGCACGGTCTCTCCTAACTCGATTAGCAAAGCATTTTTCGGTAATAATTGATTTGAGTAACATTTGCTCCTGTGTTTTTTAAAAGAAAAAAAAAAAAAGATCTTCGTGATTTAACTGGGTTTGGCTAATGGAAAAGACCTCGCTGACTTGAAATCAAATCGTGTTGCTTGCAGTTAACACTGGAATTACAGAAGAAAACTAGGGGAATAACAGCAACACCTAATCCATAATCCTCCCAGTGCAAAATGAAGGATTCCAGCATATTTGAGGGCTGCCCAAACTAAAACACCATCCATAAAAAACTGCAGTGCTCACTTTTAAAGATTTTTGCCCTGAGTTTTCTTTTCTTTTCTGCTACTATTTTTCCTTTGGTGCTTACATCCCGAAACATTTGCACACATCCATACTAAAAGGCTTTCGTTTGAGCAGTATTTGGGTGACTCATGAGCTTGATTCATTCATCCTGACATTACCCTTAGAGACAGGCAAGCTTAATTCTCACTTTACAGACCAAGTGACCTGGCCAAGGTAATAATGTAAGCCCACGGCAGAGGAGGGAAATTATTCTGGGTCTGACGAGTTTCTTAATTGCCCCGTAACCACCGAACACTCTATCCCTTTATCTTTTCATTACAACTCATCTCAAGCATATGCATTCAGCTTTGGACTGTGGCATTCTCTGTTCTGAGACAGTAAGCAGGAACCCAATGAAATCTTTAAAATAAAAAGGTGTGTTTCCTTCCTTTCCCTTGAAGAGCACTGAAGATTTGGAGAACATTTTTACCTCCCTATCTAAAACACTTCTCTGAAAATTTTGGCAGTTATTAGATTGTTTCGTTTTCTTTCCTATTTGGTGACAAAACCATGAGGCCAAGTTTTGCTCTTTACACTCAGATGAATTTCTAGTAACCCCACAGGTTCCAGGATTTGAGGAGACTGAACAACATGTGAAAAAGAAGAAGCAATCACTACCAGCTCTGCCAGCCTGACTGCCACAGGTAGATTAACATTGCTTCTGGCCATCCTAGAAACCTGAGCAGAGCCAAAGCCCACACCATAAATAGCTTCAGGGACAAAGGCTTATTGTAAGTGACACCTTTAATAATCTGGCTATTTATAGGTTTCATACCCAAGACTAATGATAGATTCCTTGCCAGCTGCTTATACTTAGTGTAAGGGGAGGGAGGAGGTCTTAGCACATTCTCACCTTTAGCCTCTGCCATCAGCTACTGAGCAAGGACTACCCGCTGAGCAGATGGATGGAGAAAAGGATGACGTGCAAAGCCCAGAGGCCTGCCAGGTGCACTGACACGAGTACCAACAAGCTGCGTTTGGAAAACAAGAGAACCCAGAATGGGTTTTCAGTGGTGATAAGAACGCCCAGCCTGAGCTAGATCCAACCTGCTCAACTCCCAATTAGCCATCTGAAAGATGCCATCAGGTTATCAGAAGAAGTAACTGCAAACAATCCCACCAAGATGGAGTTTGTTGGACCCTGAATGATCTGCAATGCTAGGGTTGATATTTACATGCCGAAACACAAACCATCAAATGACAGGCTCTCTTCAAGTCGAGCCCTTTGAGTCTCATTCCCTAAGCCCTTAAAGAAATGATTTGGCATATCTTTAGTTGTAACAAGGGAGCTCAAGATGCAAAGAGTAAACTCATGAATGATTCTGCGCTCTACAGATTTGCACAGACATTCCAGCTTATCAAACCCCAATGTAAAACTACTGCTGTTCTCTTAAATTGACGTGTAGAAACTATTCCTCAGCTTTCTACTCTAGCAAATATCCAGTTGTTTCATTAGACATGTCACAGGCCAGCACACCCTCAAAAGATGTTATGGCAAACACTCTTGAATGAACCCATGGGATGGACAAAACTGGTCTTTGCAAGGAAAAAACTACCGGAGTGAGTGGTAGTTAGAGAACAGCTGCAAAACAGGGCATTAAGTCAGCTCCACTGCAGTCAAAATGAACAAAGGCTTTTTGCTACACTCTAATACACACACATAATATGACTGGCTTTATTAGAGTCTTTTGAAATCACGACCCTTCTAATACGAGGCAACGTAGCTCGGTAAGCAACATAGACAAGAGCCCAAAAATCAAACAAGCATGCTTCTACATCCTTCAACAGCAGCAAATAATTTGTCATTTTACTTAGCTTAATGAATTTTACAGTGCTTGGAGAATAGGAATGATGGGTTCTGATCTCAAGGGTATATCCAGAGATCCACTCAGAAGGGGAAACATGGTTTATTCTATGTATTTCTATGTTTATGCACATGTATAAATGTGTGTGTGTATATATATAAAAACATATATATTACACGTGTATGTATGCATATATATTTACATCAGGACTCAGGTTGTATATTATGGCAATACAATCACCCTTTAAAATTACAGTCATCAAAATATATCAGAGGGATATAAAAAAAAAAGAAACAAAGAAAAAACAAATTAAGTCATTAGACTTGGTTACAGTACTAGCTTGATCTACCTTAAACACTGAAAACAACCTTTAATCCCTCCAAACAATTTATAGTATTATTCTTCTTAGTGCACCATTTAATGAAGAATTGAAGTTTTAGTAGAGCTTGTAAGATGATGGTGAGAAAGTGAACAGTCATAGCAGACAGGATACACAGAATGTCAAAATAAATTGAAGTAGGAAAAGAAGTCAGCCTGTAAAAAGCTATGTTAATATTTGCTTTTGCCTATTTTCTGCAGGCTGTTGAAGATGCTGATACAGATCATTAATGCTCTTAAATTGTCATCACGTTAATGTCAGGAGTAGTGTATGAGCTTGTTTGATCATATCATCATAATATGCTACTGAAGCGTGCTCTAGCTTTTTTCTTTTGGGATATCTGGTTTCATTCAGCCTTGACCACCTTGGTTCTCTTCGTAAATCATGACAAAGATGGATTGAGGGAGAATGAAACAAAGTCCAAAGACACACCTGCTGCATCAGATCCCCAAAGAGAGTCGAAGAGAGCGTTCGCAAAGGTCCCTAAACTGCAAAAACAATGAACACACTGAAGCCCCATAAATATCCCTGCGTCCCCCTTTTCTGTCTCTGAACACAGACGGTGCTTCCTGAAAAAAACTTTTTAATCTGTGGCACCGAGGTTCCCAATGATTTACAGGCTTTCCAGACTGCTGCAAACCCTCAACCAAGAAGAAAGAGTCAAGTCAACGGGTGATCACTGGCTACAGAGGACCTGGGGGTCTCACTGTGGCTGGAGTAAGAACCCCTGATGTTCAAGGAGCCAAGGGGGCAATTCCCGGCACATGAGAGTTGTTGATGTCTGCAAGAGGCTACACCTCTACTCTCAGTTTGCTCCCCTGCTCCTGTAAACAGGGAGACACAGCTCTCTGGGGGAAAAAAAACATATTTGGGAGAGATGCTTCTAGGCACTGTGGCATGACCATGAGAGACAGCAAAGGACAAGAGGGACAGCAGAAGACCACAGGGAAGAGCAGGCTGCAGACATGATGGAAGGACAGACATACTGAGAATGAAAAGGATTCTGGAAATTTTCCAGCAACCCAGAGAGCTAATCTGCTGCCTAAAAGGTCTCAGCCCACAAGACTCATGGTGAAAAGTGGAGCTTAGTTTATATCCAACTTTTGGTTTCCAGTTCATCTTGTTTGCTTATGCCATTTAAGAAAAGAAAAGAAAAGAAAAGAGAAAAGAAAAAAGAAAAGAAAAGAAAAGAGAAAAGAAAAAAGAAAAGAAAAGAAAAGAGAAAAGAAAAAAGAAAAGAAAAGAAAAGAAAAGAAAAGAAAAGAAAAGAAAAGAAAAAGAAAGAAAAATAAAAAGAAAAAAAAGGACATTTATTTTATATTCTAATAAAGCATGGTTTTTGAGTATCAAATTCGAAGTTTTGAATGCTTGCTTTAAACAGACAACCACCAGATCCTGATTGAATTGGGCTCCTATCAGAGAAGCATTAGCTCCATACTGATGCATTTCACAGGTGTTTGGTTTTGCTCACCCACATCTAAGCAATTTCATGATTTAAAATCAAAGCTGATTGACTGAAACAAAAAGTTTGAAAAGGTCTCATTTTTCAAGCTTATTGCAGAAAAATACCTTGTCTTTTAGGAAGCAACTGGTAATAGGCATAAATGATTTCCCCATTTCAGGAAAAGGTAAAATCTCAAAGTGCTAAGAATTGCTTTTGATGGTCCATAAGACACCCCTTCTAGCCCCACACTCATTTGTAACTGTAAAAGCCTTAATGAGTAAAGCATCATACTTCCCAATTCAACTTTCTTATCCTCATCCCTGAGGTGAGAATGCAAAAAGAACATCAGCTGGTTTCATCCAATGTCTGGGAACGCTTCTTCTCTTTAATACTCTGTATTACATTTATCTTTAATATCTGTACTACATCTTCTCTGTAATACGCTGTATTACATTTCACAACCATATTCATTCACTATCTTTGAGCTAGAAGGTGGTCACACTTCCCTCAGTAACTCTAGAAAATCCATATTAAAAGGAGCACCACTACAACCTGATCTGAGAAGCTGAGTAATACCGCAGAACTGTATCTCAACTGTGGCTCCTCACTCTGCCTAAATAAAATGCTCATTACTTCAAAAAAAAAAAACAAAAAAAAAAAACACCACCACAGAAATTCTATGCATTTAACACTTTTAGCATTTCTAGAATTGACATGTACAGTGTAACTCTAGAGTTTTAAAGAAGCTGAAGTATCGTCATAGGTTCAACTATCCCATCAGAGAAACATCCAGTTATAACTCAAAAACCAGCTCATGTTTGCATGCAGCTCAGTGGGTAATCACAAAACTCAGCACCAGTGATGGCACTATCTGGTATTCACTACAAAACTTTATGGGGTGTAGGAAACAAAATCTGAAGCAAAGACAGGTAGAGACAAGATCAAATTTCTGGGTTTGAATTACAGGTTTTTCCTAACTGGCTGTGGAGGAACAAGTGAAACTGGCTGGCTGGTAGTCCACAGCGGGATAACCACTGCTTCATTACTACTATGAGATGCAGCACAGTCAGATTAAGTGATTCTCCAATATTTTTTGTTTCTGGTACAGAATTTTGCATGCAAATACTTTGTCTTAACTGTTATGTTCTTAAATTACTGTTATGATAGCCACTCATTCTTCTTAAAACTTGATACAGTTTCCCAGTTTGCTCCTGACCTCGCTCTCGTGTCTCCAGCCTCTGAGTTCATTACTCATTCTTGTGATGATGCTTCTTCTGCTGGCTAGGATTATCCCGCAGAGTTAAATGAACTCGAACGAGAGGTCAAAGGCTAAGACTGACAAAAGCTGTTTCAGTTAAATGATAAAACTCAGCTTCACCTGAATATTTCTTGACAAATTAGTAGTCACTGTGTAGGTAGATCCACTTCATCCACCACAGTCTACCTTAGAGCAGGGCACACCAGACCCTCACAGCAGTCAGGGAACCCGTTGCTTGGCTCGACTTTCTTTCCTTGTCTCTTCTTCCCTTGAAGTTCTAGGTTTGCCAGGCTACAATAAAACCTTGTTGGGTCTGCTGGCTATGATAACCATAGGGGATCCTGAAAATATGGCCAAACATGAGAAAAATTAACAAGAAGTTACAGCTCTGTGATGATGCTCTCAGAAAGGCAGAAAAATGAATTAATTTGGATGGAGCTACTCTCCTCTAAATAAATCCTCCTGTCTCTTTGGAGTAGCCAACAGCTAACTCGTAACATGCAAAAGCTCTTGATTGAATGGAGCAAGAGCTTGACCCTTGGTCTGGCCAAGGTGGCTGAAGCAAAGCTGAAAGCCATCACACCTGGGAACGAAGCATACAATTCTTTCAGCCTTTCTGACTCAAGATCGAACTGTTAATTTTCCAGGAGCAGAACCAAAATTTTTGTTCGTTTACGATTTTCAGCTGGAGCCAGCAGGAAAAAAAATAAAGGAAAATAAAGTGTCAAAACTTTTTTGATGTATGCCTCCCAGCAAACATGTTTTGCTGTAGTATCACTACTATTTCCAGAAGCTCTGAATTTAACTCTTCCAGCTCCACCAAACTGACAGAAGAAATAATGGCCTTCCTCCTAAAGATGTATTCTTTAGCCAGTTTAGTTGCTATCTTCCATACACTCAGGAGCAGTGTTCCCACCATTGGCAGTCAAAGAATGACTGTACTATATAATTGTTGTTTACAATACACTGTTTCTCAGCAGAGGAATGGGAAATGTTCAGATTGAAAAAACCTGTGTGGATTACAGCATGTTATCTGGTTTCTGACCAATCGGCAGAAGATTATAATGGGTCAAAGCAATATAAAATATGCAATCAAATAAATGAAGGCAGATGCTAGAATTAACTCCTTCTACACCCCGGGCTTTCAGAAATCATTCACAAAGCACCAAACACAACATTATCTGAACATAAATACAGCCTCAGTATACTTTGTTGGCAGTGACAGGCGAGATCAATATTGCAGACCAAATGCCAACAGTAAAAGGGTATGTCAGTCAGTATTTCACTGACTAACTGCCCTTATCTGAAGCTCTCATGCTTCACTGGGTGAAAATACAGCCATTGATCTTAGTGTCACAACTCAAATTCTTCATATATCAAGTAGGTTTTTTCTCCCCCTTTTCAGTTGAATTTCTGGGCCACTACTTATTTTTATGATCAATATTTCTATCACTCTCACATGAACTACACTTTTATTATATTAACCTTTAAGCACAATTTTTAACATATCTGTTTGGTGTAATGTCACATGTTTTAACTCAACATCTCTTTTACAAGTGTCAGAGCCGCTGCTGAAGTTCAGGTTTTTTAAAGCATTCATAGCAAAAAACCTGCTCTGATTAGTAGATAAATCTGCCCGATGCAGCGCTCTCGAAGAGTTCTCCGGGGCTGCGGAGCTCTGCTTTCAAAGATTTCAGTCTCCCTTTCCAGGAATTCACAGCTCAGCTGTAAAAATGTTTTGTTCTTTTTCTCCGAAGAGTTTTGTTTGTTATTTTTGTTAGCGATTGATCTGACTGCTTTACCTGAAAGAATTTAAGTGCTGGAAATTAGCGTGACAAAAATCCATCTGTGCAAATAGTCCTATGTTTGTAATGGAAAGAAATTGACTGTTCTGCTAAACAAACCTGAGTACTCAGACGGGGTATAATATATATAACGTATATGAATCAGGTCCCTGGCTTGCTTTACAGTCTTGGCTGAGGCACTCAAGGTCTCTAAATTTCACTTTTCCTGTTTGCAAATTGGAGATACGAAGGACAACCCACTTTCATTAGGTCCTTTGGATCTACAAATGAACAAAACCATATTCCAGAAGTAGTAAATGTAATTCTCTGATCTACATTAAGTGCTCTTTGAGACTACTCGTTAATAAACTAATTCAAGTCAGATTTTCTGAGATCTTGAAATAAAAAAGCATTAACTGGACAATAAAAGAAAAAGACACTGTAAAATATATTACTATCTTAGGGAATGGGGTTTAAATTAAGAATTTGAGGGAAATTACTAAAAACCACAATAAAACACTCTCCCCCTCTCTCTGTTAGCGTAATGTAAAGCTGTCTCACCAGGGTCATTTAACTTGGCTTAGTGAAAATTACAGAAAACTATTTCTCATGTTATTAATGTCCATCTTCGAACTAATACAAACAAGGCAATTCCTTGATCGCTTGATTAGCAGAGATAGAAACCTTTAGCTATGGGTTTTCCCGATCCAGAGGCCTTTTCAATTTTGCTCTAAGTACTACCAGAAACTAAAAATCAGTAAGAGACACTAAGTAATACAGTCACAGATTATTTTTTTTAATTATTATTATTTAAAGTTTCAGTGTATTACAAAAGTTGATGTCTCCCAAAGGAAATTGTTCTACCCCAAAATGTTTCATCAATTATTGCGTTGCTCCGCCATTATCCAAATTGTCGAGGCAATTTCATTATAAATCCCACATAAAGTAGGACTACGGGGTAATGGCAAAATGGCTTTGGTCCCTGTAGGACCATCTCAAGAAAAATAATTTCAGGCAAAGAGGAAACAATGCTTTGTTCTTGTGCTGTGGGAAGGGAGTTTGTCTTTCTTGGCTTCGGTTCCTCAGCAGAAAAAACCCCCCACACAAATGGGGACTGCTTAACGCTGAGAAAACAGCACGCTATACACAAGTTAGCTCATTTAGGCATCCCACAAGAAGAGTTTAATGATAACGGGATTGACTGGAGCTGGGTATGTAATGAGGCTTAATTTCTCAGAGATAGAGAGCTCTTCAAGGGAAGAATGCTGTGGGAGGACGGGAGAGTAAAAGAGCGCGTGCCCACGCGCCTGCATGCACAGACGGGTAGGACGGAGGCGCCTGTTTGTACATAAATAACTTCTCAGTTACAGTCAAACTTTTCCTCTAAGCTGTCAAAAACGGTATATTTAGCAATACAGTGGAGATGTTGGGGCGGCTATCTCCAAGGGAAGATAAAAAGGTGTCAGGCTAGGGGATTTCCTTCATCGGAGGGAGGAGTCATGAAAATACCTATTTTTTAATTAATTCTGCAAAACTAAATTACTAATTCCACAACATCCTTGTACACAGGTCAAGTGGACAAAATACACAGACCTTATTTATGCTTAGAAGCTTCTTTTAAGGGGAAGAAAGGCAGAAAAGGGGGCAAAGCAAAAAGGAAATACAAATAAAGGGGGAAGAAACAGTCCACGTACTATGCAATACCTACTCATAGCTATACTCGGCACCAGAGAATATAATCCCCAGACAGCAAACGGTTCAGAAAAGACTTAAAACATTTAGAATATACAAAGACAATGAGTGATCATGTTGCAACTGAAGAACACAAAGAGAGTGAATAAAGGGGTCACTGGTTGGGAGAATCTTGGTTCTATTTCTGGCTCTTGTAGAAGGAAAATTACTTCACTTCCCTGTGCCACAACAGAAGAATGTGAAAAATGAGTACAGAACTGCATAAGGGAACTTTTGAGGCTTACTTAACATGTCAAGAAAGGCTTGAGATTCTTTTGTGAATGTCACCACTACAGCAACTAGTTCTTTAATTATTTTTCATAATACAAGTTTTATATGGCTGAATTACGACCTTCATGCAACTATACGTACCATAGTTTATTCAAAGATACCTACTGGCAAGTTTATAAGTTACTCAAGTTCACTGTTTTAAAATGTAAGATTTTATTAAAACGCAGTAATTAAATTTGCCAGATTTTAGGCCGTTATTACCAGTTATACATAAAAATTCATTTAATGGCAATGTTCCATGCTGCAGAAAGCCTCGAGCTAAAACGAAATTCTAAGTGACTGGATCAATGAACACTAGATTCTTAAAATGTGTTTTGCAATTCTGAGATCTCTGTGCCTTACCATTTCAGTCTCTCTGTCCTTTTTGCTGTATTCATATCCCACGATGGGGACATGGGATTTAAACCTAAGATTAGGGATAGCACTGTATTCTAGATGTAAAACGCATCATCATCAGTGGTCACAACAGTGGCTGAAAAAGGACATCTCATCAGCAAGTATTACATGAATCGTAAAAATTAAATGTGCAAATTAGCTGTAAAAATTAGTCTGCTTTTTTTTCTTCCCCTGCTATATAAGAAACACCTAACATGGAGAGTAGTAAAAACCATCTCACTTGAGAAGGAAACTCTTTAAGATTTCTTTTCTATTGTTGCCCATCTTTGGGCAGCCAGTAGAGGAACCATCAACGTCCTGATCATACTGTCCTTCAGCCCCTTGTTTCTGCCATAGACAGTACCAATCTCATCAAGAGAAGCACATAAAACTTCCCACAGTGTTAAGGACATTGTGGCTGCATCTTCAAGAAAACTGATAGAAACTTGTCTGCCTTACACCCAAGGAACTCAGACATTTCATTTTGACACAAATATAGATTTTAAAAAATAAAAGACAGAAAGAAAAAATAAATAAAAAGAAAAAAAAAGAAAAACACCAAACCCCTGCTTGACCCCAGTTTTGCCAAGTTCCATGTGCCTCTGTGCACGGAGATGAACCTTCAAGCAAACTCCCTTCACTTTCAAGTTACTCCTCCTGTTTACAGAGACAGAATGAGTAAGAAACCAAACCCCAGAAAGAAATCTTTTTCTGGACTGCGATGTCAGAACCACATTTGACATTTTGCAAATCAACTGCAGTTCAGCTCCTGTTTTTTTGATTTAGGACTTTCCCTTACTGTGCCGAAGACCTTGGTATTTATTATGGTTGGCTCTGCCATAGAAGAGTAAAAACAAAAAAGATGCACATATAGCTACAGGGTCCATAGATGAGGAACCCTTTACTGGTAACAGAAGGTTACCATGGACCTGATACTATGCTATCAGGTGGTCCACTCCAAACCACCGTGACTTCTCTGAGGCTATGGATGCATTACTGAATCTCTCCAAAATGCCCTCTGTCCATTGCTCTGGAAGCAGTTGAAAGCATGAGCCACTGGTGGTCTTCACCATTTACAACAGCAGAAAAGCACCCTGATGAATACAGTTAAAATACAGGATCCATTGAGGGAGAGAGGGGAAAAAATAATTTACATCTAACCAGTTGATGGTGTTCATCAAGATACTTCACCTGATCTCTAAAAGCACAATCTTAGATGAAAAAAATAACACATGCAGCACTTATATACCAAGTAGCATGTGGCAGATCACAAACCAAGAGTGGGTTGCAGTGAACCAGGGAGGGAAAGGAAAGACAGATTTCAAAATATCAATAAAACTAACGTGACTGTCATTATTGATGGGATTAACTCTCTCAGCCCAACAGCGACAGCAAAGGGGAAAGCTGATATTCCGTTTACTGTCAACTTCCCATCTGTACCTGTCATATGAAATGGTCATTTTGCCCATCTTTTTTGGCTGGAAAAACTGCTTTGAAGAACTAAGAAACAATACTTCAAAGGGAAAAAATCAATTCTGACAGTGTCAAGGACAGGCGATGAGAAAAAGGGCATTAAAAAAAAATAATCTAGATATTTATATCACATGACACAAGGCACTTTTATACAGACCTGACCAAGTTGAGTTACTTCATTGAACAGTTAAGGTGGTGGCACATGTTATCATTTTTCCCGAAGAGCAGAAAAGACACTTATATTTTGGCCTGTGAAATATGCTGTCACCCAAGCAGGTTGGAGGAAAATGTATTCAATTTCTATGACCACATTTTCATGAGTCTGCATTTCACGCATCCTAAGCAAAGGGCGAGCATGTTACATTTGAAGGATTTCACTTCTCTGGCTCCAGGTATTCAAGTTTGTTGAAAAGAAGTCCATAATGCTGTTGCTAACTTTTGGTCAAGGGGGTTACTGAATTTATTACATTTCCTTTTTAAAATAAGGTAGTTTAAAACCAACTTTCATGCTTCTAACTAAGAACCCTGGAATACTGAAATGTGGGGAATATGCACTGCAAATCTATTTCTAAATGCAGAGCATGCAGAGGAAAACAGAAATCCCTTTAATTAGTTAACTTGCTTTTTGAGTAACACATATGCAGGGGTTTCAATTGTATTTTCTCTTATTGTTAGTACTTGTGAACACTTGTGGTTCATTGACTGAGCCTCATTACCCCTGGAGATTGTTAGTTCATCTGCTTGTGAGAATTTAATTACTGGAGCACAACCACTCATATAAGGACGTTCACACAAGAGCCTAATATTTTTCTCTTCTACTACTGTAGGTAGCTTTATTTCCTCCCTAGAAAATTGCTCTTAATCAGCTTGTCACTGTGCAGAACAACAAACTTCATCAGTAAAGGAGGGGTCTATCAGAGACATGAGTGCTGTTCTACAGCCATCTCTTTCTCAACCAAATGGATGAAGAACTCAGCAACTCCTGACTACCTTATTCAGAAGGAGAAAGGAAATGGGTCTACGGTGAACACTGATTGCAAACTCTGTTTTCTAGCTTCATCACTGAAGTAGAAAACCCCTGAAAAATGTGAGGCAACATTACAGGCGTCAGACAGGAATCACAAGCCAACTTCTTGGAGGCAGGAGGAGTGGACAAGATGGCCCACATGCTCCTCATCAGGAATCTCTGCCCATAGTCCCCAGAGAAGACTCCTTACAAATTTAAGCCACAGGACACTTTTTGTGTGATTCTTGCATCTCTCTAAAACAGCAAATATGACTCCTGACTACGCCTCTGAATGATACACCTGTATCTGTATATTCAAATAACCAAGAAGTCAAAGGCTGATGGCTTCAACTTTTTTCACCTGGGGGGAACACCACAGGCTCACATTTCACCTGGCTGCCATGCAGCTTGAGTTATTAACTGTAAATATATAGCACAAAAACAAGGGCAAAATATGTAAGATCCTGCATAACGTGTTTCAACTTAAAGAATGTCTTTAAGGCCTGAATTTCCAGAACTTGGACAAAGCATAACTTTTTACCAAATACCTTGGAAAACTATTTTTAAATAAGCCTTTCTTCATAAACACACAATAAAAAAGTATTTTATTTTATTAACTTTTCCCTCTTAAAGATCCTCAACTAACAAAACCTGCTAAATCAACCTATTAAAAAGTTAACGGTATTTCAGTAACTGTTCTTAAGCCACAATTCTGACTGTCTTCTAGGTAGGAAGATCTAGTTTTACCATTTGATAACACACATTCAAGCTTAACACAGGAAAATCAGAGACAGTATTAACATACATCAACAGGGCAAAGTGAACTTTTTGGTGTCCAGACATACTACAATTTGTTCTATATTTTCTTCATCATTTATTATCCAAACATATCTTTCAAACTGAATCCAAACCAGTGCCTTGTCCTTATTTTACAATCAACATAAATGAGAACGGTCTCCTCATATTGCTGTTTTAATGGCACTACTTAGCAGCATTCAAGGGTGTAGAGTAGGACTCAAGAGGCTGAGAATCCTATTTGAATGCATAATAAAGAAGCATCTGAAGTTTTACTAGGTTTATTAAATTGTTTATGGCTATTTCAATAGTAGCAGTTAAATTAATCATCAAAAAAAAAAAAAAGAGAGAGAGAGAGAGAAAGAGAGAGACAAAAGAATAGGTAACATTGGCTATTATCACAATTTTAATACGAGTCTAATAATAGTGCTATGCTTTATTTCAAAAGCTCTGATGGTTGAAGTAGTATTTATATGGGTACCTTGGCTTATGGTTTCATACAAAATGTGCATTGAATAAAGCTCAGAGTGACATGAATTGTTAAGGTTCAGATATCAATACATAACTAAAAGGGATGCAACTATTTAAAAAAATTCTCACTTTTTAAGCCTCTGAAAATCTTGTGAAGGCCAATTCATGAATTTCAGAGGGACTGCACTGCCATCGCCACTTCAAAGCTTTCTTTTTTCAACCCTATATCTAGACTACAAAAATTAATTTCCTGAATCTTCTGAGTCATTTCATTTAACAATTTAAGAAGACAAACAATACAGACAGCCCTTCCACTGCCCGCTGTGGCGAGCAAAATTGTGCAGATAAACAAAACAATTATCGGGGCGTGCAGGAGGGAGAGATTCAAAGAGCTGCCTTTACTAGTTTGTTAAAACCACACAATCAAATTAATGACCGAGGAGCTGTCTGCACTACCTGGTCTCACTGGCCATTTGCAAACATCAGGATGGTATGTTACCCTTGGATGGGATGATGAATCCTCTTCTTCTCTTGGTGCAGAGCAAAGGACACAGAGCATCCTCAGCATGGGCACAGAGGACAGAGAGAGCAGGAAAGGGATGTCTCAGGGTTATCTCAGATTTATCTTCCATCACAGAGTCACTACAGCCACGGACCCACAAAGGCTCCTTGCAATAGCACAGTTATGTCCACCCACTCTTTAAGAAGGTTTTCTTTCAGGGCTCCTTTGTTTCCTTAATAATTCAACCCGCCGATTTGTGTTTCTTCCATAACAAAATGATATGAACTGGAAATATTTTTAAAAATCCTCAGCCACGGCTAATTACTGATGCTGAGGATTAACATTCTGTGGCACTTCAGCTCTAGTTACTTTCCTTAATTAATGTCATATTTGCAAAGATCTATAAAAACACTGTTTAGGTAAATTATGTGCATTCATTAACTATTTAAAGCCCATGTCTAGTATATTTATTTTTTTTTAAAGTATTTGGAACACCTCTTGCAATTCCTACAAATAACCTTTAGAGCCTCAAAGGATCTGTAGGTGCTTAACAAAACTGCCAAAATTTCATTAACCGTTAGGACAAAATGTGCTTGTGTCAGGTGTGTTGAGAGGCCTTAAAAACACATGCATGCAAGTATTTCTACTTACAAATTGGAAAAATTGATCCTTGCATGCAAAGAAGCAGCTTCTGTTGCACTACACAGTTAAAAATACCTAAGTTGCACCTCACAGGAACAACATCCAAGCTGTTATTAATAGGACCACGTGGCAAAGAGTGGTTTCCTCGCCCTGGCTGAGAGACAAACCATCTCTGATATTCTTTTTCCTGTACCACTGAGCGCAGAACATGAACCGAAGACATCTTTTCCAGGCATCATTTTGTTAACTGTGCAATACAGAAAAACGTATTTAGCGATTACCACCTTTTCTAAAAGCCGGGGCAAAAAGACACTGCTCTTGCAATGGAATAAGATGTGTTTTTGAAGACAACTGACCTATTTACAGCCCTCGGGTGTGCTTGGCTGACGTAGTTTTAGCACATGTCAGTAAGCCAGATAAACCACAGGAAACCCACAGTATTTGTACTGGCCGGTTCAACCTAAAATAAATATCTTTGTTTGAGAGGGTTAACAACTGGTATCACTATGGTCCCACCAATGCTAAGATGTTGTGAAGTCTCCATTTCCTTGACATTTTTATGGCAACCCCATCCTTTTTGGCCCTGTTTGCCCTAGAAATGCATTTCTACGACTGCCACAGCAGACCGTGCTGCTTTAATAGTTGGGGATGTGCAAAGGGACAGGCTGTGATGGGCACAAGGAATGAGGAGACAAACCCCTGCTGGAAACGTGCTGTAGAGCAGGCTGGTTTTGAAAGCTGTGATATCGGCTGCAACTTGGGTCATGGTCACGGAGCTGGAGAGCTACCACAGGCCTGTGATACACACATGCACTGCAGACCCGAGCTATGTGTTGCATGGGACATGCACCCACCTGTGTATAACTCATATGTTGAATTGTACAAGGTTGGGGGTTTTTTTGAGGTTTTCACAGAGGCAAAGTTTTGTGTGCCCCTCACCTCTACCTGAGGTAAGAGACATAGAGGGACAGAGAAAGGATGTCACACTAGACATGTCTATCTGTCTCCTCCTTGAAACCTCTGCCTCGTTGCAATGGTAAGCAAAAGTCTGTTGGCAATGAAGCAACTGTTTTAAAGACAAACTTTTCGGGCCAAATCATAGAATCATAGAATGGTCCGGGTCAGAAGGGACCTCCAAAGGTCATCCAGTCTGACCTCCCCGCAGTCGCAGGGACATCCCCAACTAGACCAGATTGTCCAGGGCCTCAATGAGCCTCACCTTGAATATCTCCAGGGAAGGGGCCTCAACCACTTCCCTGGGCAACCTGTTCCAGTGTTCCACCACCCTCATAGTAAAGAACTTGTTCTTAACATCCAATCTAAATCTGCTCTTCTCCAACTTAAAGCCATTAATTCCCAGTCCAGATAGACTTCAACTCCAAGTAAACCCAATTAACCTCCTATGATACCACCAAAACCAAGGAGAGCACCATGAGAATAAAGAACAACATAGACCATCTTCTATAAATTAGAAGTATTTTCTAAGACGGCTTGTAAAATAGTCATCACAGCAGGATGGCTTGGGAAAGTGGAGTCGTGTGCCCCTGTTGTCTTCTCCTCTAACACACTTTGCTCCTCTGAGGCTCCACCACCACGGCAACTAGTTTCCACTGGGGAGCTCAGGTATTGCTATAAATGTGATTGTGGCAACTAACTCTGAGCTTAGCAGCGACTCACAGATCAGGAAAGAAGTATCTCAGCTTCCTGAGATCTTCTGGCCATCTTAGCCAGCCTTTGTGTCACCAGGTCTGCTCTTCCCAGTGGCTCAGTTACAAACCAGTCAACATTAAGGAGCTGCAACCAGTTTCCCCTTCCATCACTTCTTGCCCTAATCTGACTCGACCCCAAGCTTTGTCCCACAGCAAGTGTGCGTTGCTGTATGTGTTATATGTCGCAAAGTGGGTCCTATGGAGACTGCAAAAACCAATAGCAACAAAATCAGTTCTGGCAAGAAAAATTAATTGCATGCATATTTGTAGGACTGGGTCCACACAGTAGAAGCTGTAGCTAAAAATGAAAGAAAATTAGTGAAAATACGAATTAATATAAGCGTGCATAATTAAGAACAAGCACACTGTCATAATTTTCAATCTTTGGAATATGTGGAAAATATTCTGTAGAGAATGGTACAATTTAGCACATCATTTACAATCTTAAATGCTTTCCTAAATGGAAGCAAAGGAACTGTAATCACACTGAAAGCTATTTTAAAAGAAAGCAGAGCTTGTGCCTGACCCAAGAAATCAGGTAGACCTCCAATGCCTGTTAATCAAAGAGAACTGAATAAGGAAAAAGATAACTATAGGAATAAGGCATAGAAACAATGAATAGCTTGAAAGATTAAAAGCAGATCAAATTCAATTATTATTTTTGCAGAAATATCAAAGCATAATTATGCCATTTTCACACATGGTTATTTGACTTTCTATGGAATTAAAATGAACACAATTAATAAATAAAAAGTATCCAGTTAAAACAAATGCATGGGGAACCTTTCTACAACTGCAGCTAAATTGTTGCCATGCTTTTATATGCCTTCAGATATCATTCATATCTTGAATATATTAACTGTGAGTTGAGCATAAAGAACTGCATTACTATCAGTCACAATATAAAAGCAGACTCTGCATAAACACGTTGGATCACTCTGGCAGATACAGGTAAGATATGCTGCAAAAATTCAAGTGCAGGATATGGAATAGTATGAAGCGCTCTCCATGTAACACCCTCCTCTTGAATCCCATTTAATTATAGCATCTACCGGGTTTCTTTTTCCATCTCTTTCCTTCTTCCATTTCTTCTACTAAAACCCTCAGTGTAACACATGGATGTAATTATTTCATTGGTATGTTAATTGGCTCGAGCCTGTTTTTAATGCATGTACTCCTCATGCCAAGGGACAGCCTGGTCACAGCCGGGAGGTGATGCTCACCTGCTTCAGCCAACTGACATCATCATCACACTACCATAAATAACAAACTGCATAGAAACAATCACTCTGATCTTCTGCTTATACCTTCTCCTTGCACTGGAAAAAGCAAACAACATATCTTACTCCTAAGGAAAACATTTGCAAACCAAGAAAAGGAACCCCCTAAATATTTTTTTTTAAATTCAGATTTACTACAGTTATCTGAAACAGACATGGTTCAAAGGTCTTTTCCAGCATTTTCATTGCTGTTTTCTTTAAAATCATTGGCAGGTCAGTCCAAGAACTGCAAATATACTTTTGATTCTTAAAAATGACTCACAGAGAAGAGAAAAAAACCAACCACCCAAAAGCGGAAGAAGAGAAAAAAGTTAAACCAACTCTATCTAAACTCCTTGCAAATCTCTAAACACATTTTCTTCTGCTTATTGGTTCTACTTTCAAAATTCCCATTCTACTTTCTATGTTACAATAATGCTCTCTTCTTGCCATTAATATTGTGTTCAGTGAAATGCTAATATTTTTCAATTCACTGTCAGAGAGAACTAAATCTACAGCAAGCTAATCTGCCATAAAGTCATGTTTTATACACATGACTACAAATTGAGTTTTACACTCCATGGAAAGCAATCTTCCATCTTTAAGGGTATCATGAGACACAGAATTAGATCTATTCTTCTGGCATTACTAAATCATAAGATGAAATATAATTTGACGTGCAAATGATATTGTAAACCCAAGGCAATGAAGCACCAAGAATGTTTTTACTACTAAACTTACTTGTTTGCTTAGTATTAAGAGTCTTTTCGAGAAAATTAGACTCTATTTATAATGGAAACAGCATTACATAAACTTTTTTTTTCCATAACACAGGTCCTAGTCTAGTGATTGAGAGCCTGTATGAATTTATTTCTAAATGGGACATCTGAGTTTAAACATGTGTTTCTCATCTTTTAAGCTCCGGATATGTGAGCACTGGGAGTCTGTCACAACTACAAGTTCTATTTCAGACACTCAGAGTAACGGGGTTTTTTGAATCTGGATGTCATTTAGAGCTGCTTTCACTTGTCAAGTTTCCAAACAACTTAAAAATAAACCAGCTAATGTACTTTTCTGTTTACACCGGGAACAGGTTTTTGGTCACTCGATCTCACTGAAGCAAGCAAGGGACTAATGGCAAAGTGCTTACGGAGATGTTTTCTCAGGTAAAAGGAGACACCGCTGGGAGTGTTTTTAAGTCCTGCCTCCTCACAATACTAGATGCTATCTTGGAAAATGGAAATGATCCCTCCAGCAATGCCCTGGCCACTTATTTACTTGTATTTATAGCTCTATCTCAGCAAGGCCTGGAGAGGGACCGGTTTCTCTTTGTAACCTTTTATGTACTTACACTCAAATGTCTTAATACAGTGCTGTCCTCTCTATTTCCATCGTCAGTTAGAGATGCAAAGTCATCCCGATATTCATATTCTGGCCTTGCTTAACTCGATTCTTTGCCAGTTTAAGCCCAGTAATCCCAGTTTAAAACAGAAGGGTCACTACCCCCTTTTTGTACCACTATGTCAGCATAATTTAACAAAAAAAGAAAAGAGAAGGCTTTCTAATGCCTTTTCAAGATGCAAAAAACCAAGAGTATTAGAGTCAGATGTGTTGCTGCTCAAGCAACACAAACGTTATCCTTCAGGACTTCTGTTATTCAGGGTCGAAAACCTCTTGGTTTTTGTTCCTTTTCAACCCTGACGAGGCACAAGTTACACCAGGGTGACTTTCTACTCTACTGTGTTATCCTTCTTCCTCCTCATCTTCTAACTGCCTTCTAAAAAAAGCACTTCTTTAAGTAGAAGCATTAACCCACAACTTGCTGCACAGGGTAAATACAGAAAGCAGACAAACTGTTGCTGCTCTGCATTTTATCAGAGAGAAGAGCCAGAGAAGTAACTGAGTTCATGTGGCTGAGCTGAGACTAGCCAGAGGTAGAAAAATTCAACAAAAAAGAAAAATATTAATGAGTATTAATCCATTAAAGAACATATCATGTTTTTCCACTTGCTTAATGCCTTTTTGTTGGTGGCCAGCCACTATAAATCGTTACCTGAATAAGTAACCTGCTTCTAAAGAAACAATCCCTACATTTTGATAATCTTCCCAAATAAAAGATGGAGAATGCTCATCTTTTTGGAGGTGACTGGAAGGGGCACTAACTAAAGATAAGTCCAGTAAGCCTTTCTGGCACAACCTGAAGAACTCAAGCTGCTCTCCAGCATCGACTCCTGGCTCTTTGGAGGAATCAGCCAGGCAGGGCAGTGGAAGGAAAATGATTACAAGTGACTGCACATCACTTTGCATCCATTGGCATGCTAATTTTTTGACAGAATAGGAAATTATGGCTAATGCCAATCACCCCACTTAGCTCTACTGTTCACATTGACATTGATGGAATTGTATCACATGCCATCCAGACCACCAAATAAATTCCTTTTCATGGAAAAGTGAAAGAGAAAATACTACTAACTGAGACACAGGAGTACCTTATGGTAGACTAACGCTTGGTACAAACAGCTCTTTGATGTTTATGCAATATATTTCTTTACGAACAAGCAAGTTCATTCTTTCATTAAGAGTAACACTTTGAACTTAAAATAATTCCTTTCATCACAGGACTGTGGAACATGGTGAAGTATTATTAGTATATTTTTTATACAGGGAGAAACTGAGGCCAGGAGAGAATAAAAGAGTTACTTGAATTTTTCTCAGACAGCTAGGAATGCAACTCATTTATCCTGATTCAGAAACTGAGCTTCAAACTATCAGACTGTGCTGATATCAAAGAAAAATTTCAAACCAAAATGCTCTACTGTTTGACACTGTCATAGAAAGTTCTTTGCAGAGGTCTAAAGAAAAATGGGTCTAAACACAAAAGCCAAATCTACAGGATTCTGAACCAATCTAATCAAACCTTCAAGATGGTGAACACTTTCCATTTTTTAAAAACTTCTCAGAGGTAAGAACCATTCTTCACTGCTGTGCCAGAAGATATTTTGCCCGTGGATATGATTCATGTGTATGTATTTAGGAAGAGGGGCACAATGTAGCCTATTAAGGACTAAGATATTTTGTAGATGTGTACTGCATTCACATGCAAAAGAATTAAAGAGGCAGAATTGCTCGGGTGATGTGCACAGCAGATTTGAGAAAAAGTAATGGATCCAGATCTCAGGTTGTTCTTATTTCAGCTCTGAAAGATTATACACATACTCTCTTTTCTATTGAATTTTAAGGAAAACGAATTCTGAGTACTTCGAACAAAGGATGGAGGAGGGACAGTGAACAAGAAGAGGAAACCCTCCCTTAAAGCAGTTCAGTTGTTACTCTTTTAATTCCTTTTCACTTACACAAAACTGCTATTTTAGTGCCCCAGGTCACAGAACAAAATCCTGAGGTTTTGAGAGCATTTGGACACATGGAGGGAGGGAGAAGAAAGGTGGCAAAGTGGGGTTGCAGGCAAAGACGAGGGCAATCAAATCTCATGCTTTATACTGTATAAGAGGAAGGATCAGCTGTGAATACAGCTTTGCACTTCAGAAACTTCAATCAGCAAGAACTTACTCTTAAGCATCAGGGTAAGGTCACTACAATTAGGAAAACAGAAAAGGAATTGGTCCACTTCTATGTCAAAAAAAAAAAGAAAAAAGTTCTATTTTCCTCCTCACTCCACTTGCTTGTCCTTTTTTATGACCAATTACATTAAACTCAGAGTATTTTATATATATTTTAAAAATTAACATGTCTTTTATATTTTCTTCTCTTTTCATAACTGGCTTTAAGATAACCAAGGTATTTCTGAGCTGAAGCACAGCTGGCAGTCCAGTGTCAGCTATGGGTATTAGAGGACCTCTGTTTCTCTTACCAAAAGTATCATATATAATTTTACTCTAAATGTGATGTCTTTCACAAATCTCTTATGACACACGGGTATATTTAAACTGCAGTTGAGAAAACCTGATAAACAGATAAAAACCAAGTCAAATCAGAACTGTCATTTCCTATGATAACTTTGGAGCTTTTCAAAGGAAGGCTTTAGGAAGAGTACAAGAAAAAGAAGGAATCAGTAGTATAAATTATAAATACAAAATTCTTTGGAATTCAGGATATTTCTCAGCAGCTTCTATTTCCCCCTGTCTACATTCCTTAAAGAGCATGCATGAAGGCTGCAGCTGCAGACTCCTTTATCTCTCCAGCCAAAACTCTCAGGAAGAAAATCCCATCTACTTCAGGCTATAAATAAATGAATTCCTTGATTCAAATAGAGACATCATGAAGTGTGTGTGCGTGGAACCAAACCCAAACCCCAGAAAAGATGTCCCCTTCTTTTCACAACAGTTTCTGCCTGACTTGTTTCAGTCCACTTCATTGTTATTCATACCCATCCCTTTTCTATAAATATTTGTCTTGCATTTGTCAAGACTTATATTTAAGAAATGAAATTCTATTTGGGGTTTTACAGTACAGAAGGCTATAATATATACATTATCCTTATGTGCATGATTGGGGAGAATAGATGATTTGTGAAGTTATCTATTATGGGGAATAATCAAGATTAATGAGCCCTATGGCACTTGCTGAATGCCTCCAGAGATTTATTACTCAGGTTGTTCATTTTTCTTGTTATGTTGGTGCTGTCAAGAGTCCTATAACAAATGCAAACACAGACGTGTATTAATTGCAAATGTGGAACAAGGATACTGTGATGTTGCTAAATACTTACAATTCTGCTGTTTGTACAGCATCTTCACTGGCTGTAAGATTTCTTAGCTGTCAGGTTTCTGACAAACTTTCTATCTTGGTATGTAATGCAATTTTTAAAAATGCCTAAAAGGATAAGAGGGTGGAAATTAAAGAGGGAGGGGAAATCTGTGCCCACCTTAGTCTTGATAATGCAAACTCTGGGCAGAACTGAGTGACACAGCCAATTTTTTCACAGAATCATAGAATTGTCTAGGTTGGAAAGATCCTTTAAGATCATCTAGTCCAACCATCAACCTAACTCTGGTAAAAAACCATCACTACACTGTGTCACGAAGCGCTATGTCTACCTGTCTTTTAAATACCTCCATGGATGGTGCCTCAACCACTTCCCTGGGCAGCCCATTCCAATGCTTAATAACCCTTTCAGAGTAAAATTTTTTCCTAATATCCCAATCTGAACCAGTAGAGAGCTTGAGTCTATTTCCTCTTGTCCTATTGCCTGTGATTTGGGAGAAGAGATCACAAGGTACCTTTCACAACAAGACTTTAAAAACTGCAGTAATTGTGGCATAACATAAATTTCTTAAGACACACAAGAGCTCTGGTTTACTTCTGTCTAAAGCTGCCATTGTAATATGCACCTGCCAAGATGCTAATGCTGCTTTCATCAGCTGACATTCCTGCTTTTCCTTGGAGGTGTCAGCTCCCAGCAGACTCCATAGTATCAACAGGAGGATCACTGTGACCCCTGGGCCTATTAAGTTATTTGCTCAGTGTGTTCTGGGAAGTTTAGGTAGCAGCACTTCTCTGAATGCACAAATGTGCAAGAAAATTTCCTCATTTATATTAAATAATCTTTTCCCTGTATCTTGTGGCTTCATCTATACCATTGAGCTGAATACTGATCAGGAGTTGCCCTGCTTAGCACACACCATTCGGCTTGAATGGATAAAATTAAGATGCTACAAAAATAAATAAATAAAGGCCATTGGAAAAAGAAAATAAATTAACATGGGAAGGATTGATGTTACCTCAAACATTCCCTGCACTGATTCTTAAGTTCAAGCAATGCAACACTGACCTAAATTAATGATGAAGAAGTTCATGAATGCTAATGAAATAACAGCATTTCTCAGTGTCACGACGTCTGTAGCTTTATGCTCGGAGGAAGCCGCCACTCTGCCAGTTTTCTTCTTCATTAACACTGATGTGGACAGACACCTCATCCCCTCCAACCCTCTCACATGGGATTTGCACAAGGGCTGGTTCCCAGCGGTGGACATTCACAGGTTTCTCCTATGCGAGTTGAAATCAGGAGGTGTAGAGTGTGTTCATGTTTACGCATTCATACATAAAACCACATTTCTACCTCCCAGGCAGATGTTTTTCTGATTCACCATGCTGGCACAAACACAGAATGTGTGGGATGATGCTAATAACTCAGCACTATTAACGTACAGGAGGTATAATAATGTAACAGCAAACAGTGATATCTTGAAAATATATCTAGCTCTTCTCTCTCAAAATAGCACAGTATGTGAGAACCTGGTAGGACCTATTGAGTTCTTCCCTGCTGGAAAAGAAACCCAACAAAAACTATTTAAGACAAACATGTAGATGCAACTTCAGGTTTGGAAGTTACCATGTTACACTTTGAAAACATCTGGGAGAGCCTACCGAAGGAAAAAAATACTAATGAAGCACTGTCACCATTATTTTATTTTTACTTATACATTTTCTATGGGTGCCTGTGAAGACAGGCTACTAGGCTAGGTCAATATTTAGTTTGGTAAAGCTGTTCATGTGCTTTTTACATAGTTAGTGCTGAGGCTTAAATAGCTTTTAAATAAGATTTAATCCTCTTTTTCAGTCATCTCTCAAGTTAAAATGCACCATAGTCTAGCCACTAAGGATTCCTCCAGGAACTGAAGCTCCCTGTCTCTCTCCTGGAAAATGATTTTCCATAAAACTCAAATCCTCTCATTTCTCTATTCCCCACTCCTTACTTTCATGATTCTCCAGATACAGAAGACGAACTCTTTTTTTGGTTAAGAAGTTGTTCTGTCTTCATGAAATCTGCAGGTATGCTCTGGAGACACCGCAAGTAGCATTAGCAATAGCAACAAACATTCAAAAATGAGAAAAGTGGCAAGTCCTTTGAAAGGACTGAAAGGATACTCTTTTCATTAAATAACTACATGTACTCATTTTTCTTCTGATCAGAAATAAAATACAGCAGAAGAATCTTTCATTTAGGTCTGCAGTTAGGACCCAGGTAATCTGCCATGCTGGGGGAATAGGGTTGTGTAAGGTTTAGAAATACAAAAATACGAAATACTAGTCATCTCTGACTAGGAATCCATGTTCATTTCTCTCTTAACATTACAACAAAAATGCAAAAACCTGGAGATATTCAAGGAAGTAACAGCATAGTCCCAAATGTTTTGGGTTTTTTTTTAAGAATAAGCTCAAATAGATGAGTATTTATTGGCAGACTTCAAAAAAAGAAAAAAAGAAAAAGGAAACGCTGTTATTTAATAGGTAAAGAACACCGATGCAATACTTTGCCTTTGGGTGCTACTCTGCCTGACAACACAAGAAGTTTTTGTATACTTGCTACCCAGACTGATAGGTACTGTCTGAACAACAAACAATTTCCCCGTTTCCTTAAGTGTTAACCATTTGTAGCAGTAATTTGTGTAACTTCAGGCAGTAAGTTAACATGAGATTAAGTTAAAATTCTTTTGGAGAGAAAATGTGCAAAAATGGAGACAGCCATTTGCATACACAAGTGCTGGCAATCAAGGGGGGAAACCCATTATACCTGGTTCAGAAAACCTGGAGCAGAACAAATCTCACTGCATGAGTCCTGTGTCCAGCTCTGGAGTCCTCAACATAGAAGGGACATGGACCTTTTGGAATGGGTCCAGCAGAGGGCAAAGAAGATGATCAGAAGGATGGAGCACCTTTCCTATTAGGAGAGGCTGAAAAGCTGAGGCTGTTCAGCCTGGAGAAGAGAAGGCTCTGGGGAGACCTTATAGCAGCCTTCCAGTAGCTGAAGGGAGCTCCAGGAGAACTGGAGAGGGACTCTTTGTCAGGAAGTCTAGTCACAGGACGAGGAGTAATGGTTTTAAATTGGAAGTGGGGAGATTTAGATGAGATATTAGGAAGAAATTCTTTCCTGTGAGGGTGGTGAGGCACTGGCACAGGTTGCCCAGAGAAGGTGTCAATGCCCCATCCCTGGGACTGTTCAAGGCCAGGCTGGATGGGGCTTTGAGCAACCTGCTCTAGGGAGAGGTGTCCCTGCCCATGGCAGCATGGTGGGAACTCGATGATCTTTAAGGTCCCTTCCAACTCTAACCATTCTATGACTCTATGATCTATTAGCAGATTTCCAACGGATTATGGATGCTCAAAAGACTAAGGCAGTGGTGTGCAGCTTCAGTCATGAGACAGGCACAACGTCATGCGATGAAGAATAAGTCCCTGAAGTCAAAGACTTAGGAGGAAGACCAAGAAGTCAGACTTATGCCCTAGGAGGGCCAGAATCCCTTAAATTGATACACGTGGCAAATGGGCAGAAATTATATCACTTTTCTTTAAAACACCTTCTCCCAAAGAGTTCTCAGTGTGAACAAATGCAGATCACTCTTCACTGATAAAACAGTATGGGAATATCTACCAATGTAAGATCTTGGTCCTCCCTTTTCAATAGCCTCCCAGAAGTATACAAAGATTCGTGTGAATCCTTCTCCTCTCCAAGTTGAACAAGAAAAGGTCCCTTACATGGTACAATAGTGGGAAGACAAGAAGCAACAGATATTAGTTAAAAGAGAAGCATCTTACTGGATAGAAAGAATAGTATTTTCCTGAATGAGGACAGTCAACCATTGGAACAGGTTTCCTGGAAACACTGTGCAATCTTCATCTTGGGTGGTTTTCAAGATCCAACTGCATCAAGCCCTGAGCAACCGGGTCTGACCTCACAGCTGACCCAGCTCTGAGCAGGAGGTTGGACTAGAGATCTCCTGAGGGACCTTCCAACCTGAGTTATCACATGATCCTATTAATACTAGCAGCAGGAGCACTTAGTAATACCTTACAGAAATGAGAAGTGCCAACAGAAAGTCATCACATCATGAAGGGATGAAACAGAAATATCAGAGAGTATGAAAAAAGTAAATTCTTTTTCCAGGGGCAGTTTAACCTTATCTCTTGCACCACAGCAGCAGCTCAGTCTTACGTGACAGAACAGAGAGTATCAAAGTCTTGTGGTTTTGATAAATCATGAGCCACCTACTAGGAAAGAACAACTTTCTTACAGAGGCTAAACATCACCAGATCACCTGAGATTTCATTCAGAAAAACCTGTCCCACTTAGCTACAAATGGCTATTTGCTACAAGTGGCAATTAGGGATCGAGATTTTTGTTCTTTGCATATGACAATGTACCACATGTAGGAATGAGTGATGGATATTTTATAGTGCCTGATAACCTAGGCATCCTAAGAAAGTAGACACTTGATTTCTCTGTACCTGAAAGCAGAAGAGAAAGCTGTATGTAGTTTTTATCAAATTGCAAAATCAGCTTGTACTATAAACACAGAAAAGCTATTGTAGAAGAGCTGATATAATTATATATGCATGACTAAACCGTAAAAGAGAAAAATAAAACAAGGTAACATGCATTTGAAGGGGAATGTTGCTACACAGTAGCACCCTCGACTCTGTAAGATATGCAATTAAACATGCAGGTATAAAAGTAGGGGTCATCCAGAACATCACATCTCGCAGCGGTTGAAGTTACAGAAAACTTTCAGCAACCCCTGAGGAAGTGCTGTTAGAGTGATTCGGTATTCAGTGGAGTTTCCATGAGCACCAATGAGGTCAACCTTTCAGAGACCCTTTATAGTTCTCTTTCCAAAGAAAAATCCACCCACAAATCAATGCTAAATGTGTAGTAGTTTGGAACCACTTCTTGCTCAAACAGCTTGAGAGACGAAATTATAAACAACTTGAGACAACAGCTACCAACTTGTTGCCCTTGGCTTGTTTGATTCCAAAGGTTCAACTCCACATTTTAAGCACCTTAAAAGCTAAGATGATGACTTATCTTAAAAGATAAGATGGTGACTGGTGATCACTAGACTATCTAAATAACAATGTGCTTCAAAGTCCAACTGAACAGCTCAAACTTACAAATCATCTCCAAGCTATATGAGTCAATAAAGAAAAAAAGGAATACTGTTTAATGTCCCCTGAGAGAAACATCCTCCCAAAATCTAATTACTGCAAAACTCTTGATCTTTTAACTATCTTAACGCTTTCACTACAATTCAAATCCTACGATGGAGCCACAGAACTGGCAAGACGGACAGAGGAATATCTAACACATGTGGCACTGCAAGAGTAAAAGGCTCATACGTGTCCACAGAGAGTTTATTCAGACATGTTTCATTTCATACAAAGCTGTGACGTTTGGAAATTTTTCATTTGTTATGATGTTTGTAAGAACAACTAGCGGTCGCTTCTGCAGGCTGGCTGCCTGCTGACTGTTTAACAATTCCTAATAAGGTCATATATATATATATTTTATTTTTTTTTTCAATGGAAAGTTTAACACGTTCATAAAAGGGAGCAGCTAAAGACAAAAAAGATCAAGTCAGCAGGTGAGAGGGACCACACAGAGCCTGAACTGCTTGCAAATATTCAAATCATAACTAAGGGTGCCCCACCTTTGCTGGCACATTAAAATGGATATTTCCAAGATTGATTAGAAATATTTAACTGCTTTCCAGACATGCCTAACAATAACACCTAAAAGCATTACTGCACAAAGACATAAGTCTTGTAAGGCATCTAGGGTTACTTTCTTTTTATTTGCTGCACTTTCATACTGTTTGTGTTCACATGTGTATCTGTGCTATAGTTTCAGGCTGTATATTGCAGTTTTTAGATCAAATGCCACACTGATTGGAGTACTACCTTGTCTTTAACTTTGCCTTCTTTCTCTACATATTTTCAACATAGAAATAGTAAGGATCATGATTTCACTGCGAGACATAGCCTACGTTTCACAGATGGGAAAATTAGGGCACAGCCTGATTTCACTGAGCTACAGAAGCCCTGGTAAGTACCGCATTAGTAACCCAGGCACTTTCCCTTCTTTCTGCAGTCAATAATAAGAAACAAGGGGACCAGACAGTGCTGCCAAGGATTTTTAGGTAAATGGACTCCTCCTCAGGTTCTGTGAGGTTTGGAGAGTATTAACTCTGTTTTCTGTACCCGCTGCACATAGATGCCTCTAGGGAGAGCGGCAGCATCACCCAGACACTTCTCCCATTTACCTAAAATCTGACTCAGCCCCTGTAGGACTTTCTCCACTGTCATATATTAGGACAAAAAAACTATTAAATCTGTAAACACACCCCCATAAGAGATGAAGTGCTAGGTCACTGATAAAGGAATAAAAGCGGGGCTCGACTACCAGACTTCAGTTTCAAATGCCAGATCATATATTTTTTAAATCCTTTTTAGGTTCTATATTCATCTTCATGCCAAATGGTACGGTCTGACTGACATTGACCTTTCATGTATAGGAAGCCATATGGAGAAAAATGACAGGGACAGTCATCAAATTCCTAGTTTTTAAAATTTTGGCTGGAATTGAGATCCGATATTAAGTCAGTTAAATATGATTGTCAAAAAGAATAAAAACCTGACTAATACCTATTGAAAATCAGGCCTTTTCTTCCACTTGCTGGGAACATGGATTTTCATATCTATTCTTGGCCATTAGTGAAATGTGGTAAACATAATTCTCAATTCCATCAGCAAAATCTATGATCTCTGTCACACTGTGGACAAAAGATATTTCTTCATTCTTTCAGGTGACTTGACAGGCTGAGGAAGAAAAATTCCTAGAAAATGTCTGCCTACAACTGAAGGAGAAAAAAAAAATCATGAGCAATCCAAAGAGGGAGAGAGAATATCGTGGAAGTGTTGCGGAGTCTCTAACGTGCAGTCGAAGATGCAGAGGAAGAGCTTTGAGCCCTGGTGCACATGGGTCAGTCAGCACTTTCAGAACTTGACAAAAGTATTTTGGGAGAGATGAAATAACTGCACAACGATGCTGTGCTCAGCGCTTTCTCTTTCATTAGAGCTGAAAACTGTTTTGATCGAAGCCGTTTCCTCTTTCTACACTTGTTATAGTTACTGAAACACAGAACAGAAGGGGAAATAGTCCTGACTTGCTCAAACCTGCAGAACTGCAAAGCTGGTTGGAAGCATTTGTAAGTTTTGATGTTTGGGGGTGCTTTTCTGTTATTTTGTTTTTCTGTCGTTAAGTGTCAAATACTACCTACAATCACAAGCTATGCTCAGCTTGAATGCAACTAGATTCCATGGGACGATAACCTTTGGCTTTTACATGTCTTAAAAATATCACAAAGCACACAAAAAGCTCCACAAACATCAAATGAGTAATTCTCAGAGAGGAGTCTTGGGGCTTTTACCACTGTCCATGAGTAAAGTGAGGCATGGACACATACAAGTGCCCTCCCTAGAGCCTTGTGAAATCTGCTCGTGGAGCCACAGCTAGAACACATGGGTGACTTCTCTTCCCACTCATTATCCTGCAGGATTTACATTACAGACCATTTCTGGAAAAGTAATCCTTGAAAGCATACATTTTCATAGCTTTGATGCATTTTCAGGCCTGGAGTCTCTGTATACAACGGAGGCAACAGATTAATAACCTACCATACTAAGTATTCACTAAAGCAACGACAGATGTATTCTACTGCTCATGGGACAATCAGTAGATGCAGACCTGGGACGCAGCATCCATCCCAAGGCAGAGTGAAACAGACCCAAAGAGCTGGAGATGCTGGGTCTGGTTTTCTGTGCTGCACAAAGCAGGGTTATTATGGTCTTCTCCTTCATCCCATCTTTCAAATACCCGCAGTTCAATTTATGCAGTACTCCAAACTCTGAGACTTAATTCCTTTTGTCTATGGTGCCCGACACAATAGGACCCCAATCCCTTATTGGAGCCCCTTAGAGCTATCGTAAACCAGCAGCTTTAGTCTGTTTTATCCAGTCCTAGTGAATGAAGCTTTAGAGGGTATTTTCTGCCTGCTCTGCCAACTAGATACTTCATAAAGTGAAACAGAATCTCTGCTTCCTTCAGGGCACCTGCTTTCAATTACAGGAAACATACGGCACCTTCAGATTTTTTAGCTTTCAACATCTGTGCTTTGCAGGTAAAATTTGTTGCATTCAAATTACTGCTAAACCCGCAGAATAGTGTCGAGCTTTTGGGGGCATGCTTGAGAAACACTAGAGATGGACAGAAAGTAATGGCATTTGCAATTGCTTTTTAATGACTGATTAATCACTGTTCTGAACCAAATCCTTTAAGTTGTTTTGAAACCTCACCTCACTCCACTTGGAAAGTCCATTCAGCCCTGGCTTGATTAGAAACATCACCTCTACCCTGTAGTAGACAAACACACTGACATTGCTATCCAGCCAAATACACCAGTCTCACACCTTCCCCCGAAAGACAGCGCTATAAATAATACCTTTAAAAAGGAAAACAGCCTGTTATAACCAGTCAGTCACAGCTGGTCACCACGCTGGCATGAGACAGTGACAGCTACAGGTTTAATTCTGTTTTCTGCATTAGGTTAAACGTGTCAGCCGGGGACAGGCAGAGCCTTTTACTCTCCATCTTTTCCAAACAGCACTGGTCCATACAAACTATACCAGCTCATCTGAGTAACCCCTCAGGACTTCTCCAGGCTAGTATAGCATGACATAAAACTGAGTGCCCATTCCTAGACAGACATCCAGGTGCACTGATGGCAGGAATCCCAGTTTAACCACCACCGTGATGCTCTCTGTTACTTAGGTTCCTGCTGCTAACCCACTAGCTCCTTATTTCAGTTGTCACCACATCATAGCTGGTGCTTACCAAATCATATAAGCTAAAATACAGCTTGCTTACCAGTTCTACTGGGGCTAGCTCAGGAAAAAACTGCTGGTCCTAGGGAACACAAGCCAGCAGTCCTAGGTCTAATCAGGAGCTAGAAAGTGGTGAGGAGAAGCAGCAGAGTGAGTGATGAACACTACTGTTACAAGGGAAAAATAAGGGGAAACATTTTCTAATTCTTGATCTGCAAGAATAGATTTTCATAGACAGATGGATGAAACACATAATACAGTCTGGAAGATACTCTGTACTCTCCAGGATCAAATCCAGTTGGTTTACTATATAGTGGTGGCTACTGGGATATTTAGGCATTTACACTCTTTACTATTATGTTTGTATTCTCTTACTAATTATAACCACATTATATTATTTCATGTTTATTTACAAGGATCACCTTTCTGATGAAAGTGAACTCAGATCCAGTAGAATTTCACTGAGCTGGCTTAAAACCAGAGATCCGCTACAGCAGGCTCTGTGCTGGGTGGTCCTCCCTCACCTCTTCACAGTTGAATAAGCTGCTGGGGCCATGTATGTGAGAGAAATTAAGACTGTAGAAGAAATCAATTATTATGTTTAGAGAAATCATGTCTTAAGAGGAGATTTTTAGACTTGAAGAAACTTAGAAAAGTAAATTAGAAGTCAACTTAGAAAAACACTAGAAATCCCCTCAAATTAGTGCCAACTTCCACCAGTCCCCCATTCCACAAGTCATTTCTCTCAGATCACACCATTTTGTGCAAGTTTGTATCACAGTACCAGGTAGAACACTGTGGCAACTACTAGACCGGTTTACACCTTTTAGCCTAGATTCAGCTCTGGAGTTCCTTCTCCTACAGTTTTACTTCAGGAGACTGAAGCAGTAGGATGGATCCAGGTTTGCCTTTACATTCCACACAAGCTACACCTCCTATGTTTGGTTCAGGACTTTTTCTAATCTAATTATGTTTGCACTTGGCTGTAAGGTAAGTCACTGCTCAACCATTAATGGTGCTCTGCTATGGCATCCACCCCCCTATATTGGACTTCACCAACCACCTAATGTTTTGCAGGGAGTTTTTTAAAAGTGTGTGTTTGTAGATTTTCACAACAGACTAATAACACCAAAAGGAGGGACTCCAGAAACACATTTAAGTAAATCTGTGTATATTTTCTCAACAGTGTCAGCCTACCAGCACCTTCAGAGCTGCATAATCTTACCTAGAATACGTTTGCATTCTGTTTGCACTAACCAACGAGGTCTGTACTACAAGCAAACTGTTATTTGATTAAAACATTTCACAGAACGTAAATCCAGGACACACAGCCATGTGCCTCTGAAGAGGTAGCAGTTTCTATTTCCGTCTTGCAAAATTCTGCTTGCCATCATTAGGTATTTCTTCATCAATCAAAATGAACAATGAAGAGATGCAGGCCTTTACCTGTGCCAGGAACTTCTTAGAGTATTTTCAGAAGCTATTTGTTCTCCTGAGCTTGTCTTCTCCCTTCTCTATTGTTATGCCCTATTTAGGCCTAAAGTTCACAAGAGGATGGATGCCTGGAATGTAGGTCCAGCTGCAAATTATTTGAATTTGCAAGAACTTCAGAGCAGGCATCTTCTCTTACTGTGTCACGAGATGGCAGAACATCAATACAGGAAGATGCTTGAGCTTGGTGGAGAGCAGATGTTGGGTATCTTCATTTTTTCTAGTAATTCATTATTATATTGTCATCTTTTTGGCTGCTGCCAGCAGATGGTTTAACAGTTTGGAGTGGCAACCAAACTGAAAAGAATTGAGTAGTGCCACTGACCGCATTACATGGATGAGAACTGATGAGGGCATTATCTTCTCACCTGAAATATGGGACCTGCATTCCACGCTTAGTCATGGACTTCCTGTGGACATGTCTCATTTGGGGTATAATAACAGCACCATCTAAATTATTGCAGTCACCTATACAGACCATATACAAAATAAATTTAAGCTAAGCTAGTTACTAATAACAGCTGTGAAAGCACAGGCTCGGAAACTCATCTGCCGCAGACAGATCTCTAATCTCTTTGGCTCAGTTTTATTAAATTTATGTGTGCAGGATTTCCTATTTAGTCCGTAAAGAGAAATAATCATTTTAGAGGGCAATTCAGGCTTCAGGTGCACTAAAATGGAGGTAGCAATGTCTTCCCATTGACTACAGAGGCATCACAGGGCAACCGTAGGTAAACAGTATCTCTCTGCATAACAGCTTTTTTCACAGCACTATCATGAAGATGAATAGAATACATATGGCTTAGAATAATGACAGCAATTATCTACTTCAGTTAGATCAACTTTCTTATTTTCTGTTCAACTTGCCTGCTAATAGTACACCCATATAGATCTGCTCTGTTAAGGTAAAGTACTCCTTTTCTATTTCAACACTTTAAGGTATCACTAGGATCCTAAGCCCAGAATGGACACCCTGCATCGCCAAACTTGGTGCCCAGCCAATGTGGGTAAATCCAAATAATGATCTCATTCATCATGTTTCAGCCCCGTAGCCCAGTAAACACAGCGATGCTGGTGCCAGTAATAGGCCACGGACTTTATGCTGAGTCTGCACAGCCTGAGGAACCAGGCATTTCAGACTTGTCTACACTTGTGTAGCCCAGCCTCGAGCATCATTTTAGCTGCTTTAGCTGTAGCAGCAATTTTCTTAATGACCAGGTGGCTATTGCCTAATTTATTTTTCTTTTGCTTATCTTCGCATAACAATACGGTTTAAGTGTAATTTTTACACAGGCAGTAGTAACAAGCAGTTACTCTGCACAGGATGAAATATTTATGATCCCAGGATAATGGCAGAGCACAGAGGCGTGCAGACATGGGATCACAGTGAAAGCCTCGGAGGAGGCAACACGATGCAGCACAGAGGAGTGGAGGCACGAGCTGATATCAGATGGGGCACAGAGTGACTCCCAAGACCCCAGGGCTATAAAAAACTCACCCACAGCTGCCTAAAGAAATGCAAACCTGTGGGTTCGGGCATTAGAAAGCAAGCATCCCACGTCTGTAAGATATGGCATACGTACTGAATTCAGGGGTAAGGTGGTGTTGCAATCCACTGAAGGAAAAGCATGGTGTAAAAACACGTTAGAAAACATAAAAATAGCCAGAAACCGAGCTCAGAGTAAAGAAGAAATCATCAAGATCAGCACTCTGCTCCTCCTGGCAAAGAGGAAGAAGAAACCCTGCTATCAACATACGCCCTTCCCCCCCATCCCCCAAAGTGAAACCTTTGGTACCCAGCAACTCAGCGTAACTGCTCCTCAGTTCCAAAAATTAAAGTCAACAGCCTCACAACCCATCCAGTAAGGGTGAGCAAAATACCACAGAAAGGGGTAGAAACTTGGAGATGCGTGTACAGCCATTTAAAACTATATTATTATTGAAGCTTTTCTCCCCCATAACAGTATTCTTTCTTTTCACTTAACAAGTAGATCTGGACCAATAATAACTCTTTGATTAGACCATCAAGATTCCAATTACACTAACAATAAATTTTTACCTTTACACAGAGGGCACATTTCATCTTCCTTGTACAAAGATTTTGAGTATAACAACGATCAATATTAAAAGTAGCTATCCCTCTTGCCTTCATTCCTCCTACAAGACAGCCAACAAAAATTCATAGTCCTCCAGAAAAAAAACAAGAAACACCCAAACAAGAAACCCAAACACCCTACTTATTTTCTTAGTGTGAATACAGCTAATTTATATCCATTACTGTCTTGTGCTTCCCTGTAGCATTTACTCCTTCCATATGGTCCTGCACAGTGGTCACAAACCTGTTAGGCACTGCCGAGGCTAATGAAGACAAACTCTTTTTAGCCTCGTCTTGTGGGACAGCCATGGTCCCTCACATGTTTTCTTACTGCAGAAATCCCAGCACAGAAACAGAGGTGATTCAGGGAGTTTACAGCGAGACCTGAGCTGTTGGGTTAATAGAAAAAGCATAAACATGGCAGTTTATGTTAATTTCAAAAACATTAATGTTTGCTAGAATAGTTTTTGAGTAGTAACAAAGCAAGTTGCAATAATATATCAATCATGTTAATATGTTAATAGTTTTAATTGAAGTAATTTCTGTAGACAATGAGAATTATACCCTAACGTGTTAATTAATATGATTAGGAAATGTTGGAAAAATGATATAACATGATATCTGGAAGGGAATGTTTTACTAGGGATGGTTCCTCCGAGTTCTCCTCAGGGGGAGATTTATGGACATTAACACAAGGCATTGGCAAGGTAAACAGCTGTTTCGATTTTAGTTATAATGAACATTAACTGTACATCCCCATTTCCGCTTAATTAAACCTCTGACTCTGCAACCGAGTAAGAGCAAACAGGACAGGTAACGGGCGCTAATTGGGCCCTGTGCAATTTCAGCCTCAGCATGCAGCCAGAGCGGTCCACCTAAACCGAAAAAAACTCCCTCCAAAAAGAAAAGTTTCTCTCCTGCTGCCCTCTGCCCCCCAAAATTCCTTCACTCAAAGCCGAAGCATGTATATACAGCATTAAAAAAAATAATAAATAAAATGAACCATCTTAAAGTACCGCAGAATGTACAAAGTGAAAGATTAAACTAAATGCCTACTCTTGTCCAAGTAGTCACTTCCTTATTATTTCCTTCTACAACGTAAAGCAAAAATACAACTCTAAAACAAAAGAAGAAGCTCACAAAAGACTCTGAGGCACCCTCCTGCCGGACAGACAGACAGCAAGCTCTTGTGCTTTGGATTATTCTTTACCCTCCCCTAGAGCGGATCATAACTGCCAGCACGGAGTTAAACACCATAGGAAGGAAAGAGCACGCAACCTGCTATTTAAGCTCCCACGTAAAAAAAGCCACGAGATGCACCTACTACGAGAAAAAAGGCTTAAAAACCAGGGGGGGTTGTGGCCCAAATGCGTTTTGAAGAGGATGAGGCCTCCTCGCACAAAATGTCCCCCGCTTTCCTCCTCACAACCTCAGCCAGCGCTGAGGCGGCGGCGGCCGAGAGGAACCGAGGTTTCAATGTGACAGAGACTTCTACCATGCTTAGAGATGAGGGGAAAGAAATTACTATTTTTTTTAAAAAAAGGGGGGGAACTTATGCCCTAATTCCGCATTATTCTGTTAATCAATCTTTAAGACAACAGTAGGATAAGAAAATCGTTGCAAATACCTCACAGCCCCTTAGACCTGGAAGTGACAGCTGCAGCCTCTCTTGAACCGCCTCGCCTCATGAGCATGCTCCTGGAGGTTTCTTTCCGACCTACAACCTTTATCTGAGCTTCCTTTGTGGCTTAGTAATACAAAAAGTGTCGCTTAATCGTTACGCTTAAATCATTCGCTTGCTGGTTAACTTTCTTCCCCCTCCCTGCCCCGGCGCCTCTTCCCTCCCCCATCGCAGCTCAACGCTGCCAGTTCACCCACTTGTAAATTTTATAGGTAAGAACGAGGAAAAATATCCTGTAGTTCACTATAAACACACAATAACCTTTAATATATAACTACACGTGTTAACTCGAGGCACAGCAAGAGCCAGTTGGGGTTCATCTTTGAAAAAAGGCACCATTTCAGAGCTCTCTGAAGGAAGTGGTAAATACTGCGCTCGCTCTCGCTGCTTCACGGGAGGCTGCCTACCGAAGCCCTGAACTGAGAGCAGACCTTCCATATAAATCACTTAATTGCTCATTTTATTTGATACCTAAGCACTTCATGCTAATAAAGTTCAGCATTAAAGGATTACAATGTGCCAAATGATACGCCCATCTCATCAAAGAAATATCACCGAAACAGAGCCGGATCTGAAAGGCTCTCGGTAACGTAGAGCGTATGTCTAATTTTAGATGATTCCTCAATCACTGGAGAGTTTGCAGTGTACACAGCCAACCCAGCTCAATCAACTGACTTCTATCTCCATGACTCCAGGTCACATTATCTCATGAATGAACTGTTATGTAGGTCAGTCAAGAGTCATCTTCTAATTGAATGCACGTTTCAGGCTTGGCATTTATGCTCTAGATATCAAGGCTGCAGACAATTGGGTGAGTCAAAAGAAAATATCAAGGAAGGAGTTGCGATAATTAGGCTTTGTTTCAGACAACAAGCACGGAAACAGATTCTAGCAGAAGCTTGTTTGTAGCCGGGTTTTGTTTTAACTGGATTTAATACAGGTGGAAAGGGCAGGAGCAACAGGCTTGGTGGAGAGAGAGAATTTGTTGGGTCACAGACCAGATTTTAGCCACAAATCAAGCGCTGTCCTGCTAACGAACCTCGGCTTGGCCAGGAGGTATATTGCTCTCTGCTGAGGCATGTGCCAAACAGGCATCTGCTTACTTGCAGTAACTGATACCACCGACTCCTTCCACGCAGGCCTCCGGACACTCGTCAGGAAGGAGTATTTTTGGTTGCTCCCAAATCAAGGTGGACCGGAGACAACAACAGAACTGAAAGTTTCCATTCGTCGTCGCCAATCTCCTGAGTCATACTCGTACTTACACATTTTAAAGAGTGAGGTCTTCAGGGAGACTTTCCCACACGGTTCATGAACTATTTATTTAACCTTGCAACCAGGAGGCTGATGTAAAGTACATTTGAGTTATAGCCCTGATAATATTTGGGTAAAATGAAGCATATCAGACTCGAGATGCTCGATGGAACTAAAGTGAGAGAGTTATTGCTTTACAGAAACACTTATGATCAGACCTTTCTTTTCCCTTCCTGTTCAATCCAAACTATTCTGATTTAGATGAAATAACAAAGTTGCAAGTGATTAAAATTGGGTCGGCGGTACTTCCCACATAAGGAAACACACAGCCCACAATCAGATAAAAGCCAAGCTGTCTAAATGTAGAACTGCCTGTACTTTATAACTGTGACTGTAAATAGCAGCTATTTACTAGTTACGTGCGTATTTTGAATTTTCAGAAACGACTCATAAAGGATTTTCTCCTCCTTTGTGTGTTACCACCCCTCCTCCCAATTTTAAAAATGGTTTCTGGCGTGTGAAGGGTTAAAATACTGAAATGAAAGAAAAATGCCCGAGGCCAAGTTTTCCTGTAGCCTGTATACTTGGTTGCATTTTCATCTCCTGTGTCCTGACAGCTGTTATCTTCAAGTGTGCTGTGACATGCCCATTGCTGTTCTAGCAGTCTTTTTAGTTCAGCTCCGAGCTTGCTTTTTAAAGCTTTAAAACCTCGCTGCACGCGGGATGTAGAAGGGGGATGCAGAGATGTGACACCTATTACATTGGAGACATCTTTTACCATCTTGTGCCCCACCTACTGCAAAACAGGGAGTTCTAAATAGGGACCAAAAGTAGTTTTAAAACAGATTTTAGCCACAAATAAGCATTACCTAACCCTCACCCCATCTCCAGTAAAGCCTTTGCTCTAGTGTTGTTCCCATCGCCCAGCAGCAACCACTCTGTGCGCATATAGTGTGATCCTTAGGAGGATATGAAAGCAGTTACAAACATCTGTTAGTTAAGTCTCAATTTGCATGTGAGATGGGTAATATACTAATTTTATAAATGGGTATGTCGAACCACACAAGGCTGCATAAAGCTAGCCAACACAAGTACTTGAATACAAGCTAGAAGAAGAGAGACAGAGTTTTCTTCCAGCTACCATACCACTCTTTCTAAATAAAATACAAGCTAAGTGCACCTGAGATGTTGACGTCTTTTACAAAGGCAAAGTCAGAATAATATTTCAGAACATAAATACAGATACCTACACACACACACAAAAAAGCAACCAACAAACCAGTTATCAATGACTAAATTGCACCAGGCCCAAGGAGTATTAATGTATTTTTAATGGCTGAATCAAGGGAAGGTCATTTTACAGTGTTTTAATTCTAGTACATTAGTGTTGCATTTATACATTAGCAGTTAATGTGATAATGTCAAACTCTCCACTAGTTGTGACATCATAAAAAACACAGGCTGTTTTAGTATTCTTTTGGAAAAAATAAAATAAATAATAATCAGGACCATTATTAAACTCCCCTACTCCAGCCACTGGGAGAATGTTTATCTTGCTGTATCAATTTTACATGCAAGAAAAAAACTATAATGGGAAGTCAACAGATGTGAAAAATGTAAATCTTTGCTAAAGTGCACTGTCAACAAAAGCAGAGAGGTTTTGGCTGTTGTTGGTTTTGGGGTTTGTTTTTTATTATTTTTTTTTATTTTGCAAATGAAATGGTTTTAATGCTCCTTGACCTGTAAATGCCATTTTTAACGGAATGCAGGAAATAAATTAATAGAAGATGTGAAAAAATAAAAATAAATCTGAAAGTCAGCTTGAGGAAACAGCCTCTTCAGCAGAGATGTTATTTTTTGATTCTTGAAAAGTCACAAGCAACGACCTGACACCCAGCACTGTTACAGCAGGTCAATGCTGTTCAAAGCTCATTTAGGGTAGTTCAGGAACAAAATTCAACATGTTGGGTCCCAGATTGGACATTGTATATATCCATCAAAGGCAAAGTGTTCTCCTGGGATTAGCACTTACAGAAACGGAGTATTCCCCTGAAGATCACACCTAGAGCTTCTAAATCAAGATGATTGTTTATCATGCAATTAAATTGTAGCACTTTTTTTTTTTCACCCCTTTTCCTCACTCACTCTCTATAGATTAACATTTAGCAAAACGAAAATTTCCTGAAGGTAATTACCTGGCTGCAATTCAAGGCATTCATAAAAATTACAGTTCCACTTGGCAAGAGGTTGGGGCTGGGAGGGGGAGGAGGCAACATCACAGGGCAGCAGATTCGAAATTCAGAGCTTCCTCAGGACAAACCCATCCTGGGGCTCTGCTGCTGCCCTTGCTCTGGTTTTGACTTGCCTCTTGTTTCCTACAAACGCAGATGCATTTGACCCACACAGAGGTTTGGTGGAGACCCTGTGTTTCTCGGTATTCAGATGCTGCTAATCAGATTGATTATTTTTTTTTGCCCCCAGAGCTATGGCATATCATCCACTGCACAGATGATACCATGCCCCGTGCAGCCTGGCTCTCTCCAAGTCTTGCAGTGTCTGTTGGGGGCTTATCACCTCCAAATTGTCGCATGGTGGCAATTTTGCTAAGCCACATCCTCACAGGAAAAAAGGGGAAACCAAGTAGCAGGCTTTGCTTTCACTAGTAATCAGGCGGGGCTTCTGTTCCACCCCTGATATTTTGTTTTCCCTGCTACTCTGTCACCTTTTCTCAGGCTTTAGCCTGATTCACCATTGCTGCTGCCCCAGCTGAAGGCAGGTTTAGCTTTGCTGTCCTTAGACTAAGCAGTTTAGGACGTTTTTCCACTGTGCTGAGCATGGTACAGAGCTGATCCGAGCTGAGACCCTCAAACACTCCTGTAGCACAGGCAGTCGTGATGAAGATCTCACCAAGCAGTGAACCAAGGCATTAGTGGATCACACCTGGTTTTCTTCATCTTCAGATGGCTGTGTCTGTGGACTTCACAACCATTGTTTATGGGGTGGCATTTTTTCTTTTCCCCCCTTTTTCTCCAAAACCTTACAACCAATCATGGAAAATACATCACTTTTCATTAAAGTTCACATTACCTTTCACATTTGCTGCTTCATCTCCTTTCTCCATACTGCTAAATAACTGCCTTACCTTCACTACAGTAGCTGTAGTTGCTTCATCTTTTTCAAATACCTCCAAATCACTTATCATACCTAATTAACTTTCTCTTCTCTGCCAGATTTCTTTAGGGTTTTTTTTGGAGGCAGGTGCTCATAGACACATAGATGATCCAGTAAAGTTGCATCATTGTTTTGAGGACTGTTTCTTTGAATCTCTACCCAGTTTATCTGCATAGGTGAATGGAATATATCAAGGATTTCTTCCTTTTTAAGAGATATATGATGCTACCATATCTTCTTTTAGACATTGAGCCCACAACCCTATCACAAAGAAAGAGATTACACAAATACTCATCTGAAAAAGCTTATGCAAAATAAAATAAGATAGAATACATCAGTAAAGGAGCAGCTGACACCTTCACGGTCACCACTAAACTATTAACTAAGCACACAAATGGAAAGTATATAACAAAAGACCTTCTTTTGGGATACTTTATACAATTATGAATATATAATTTATGCTCTCATGTTCCAGTTTGACCTCTGCTTACTGAAATGTTGACAAGGACACTCATATTCTGATTGCGAGTCATGTTTTTGATGCATCCAAAACACTCAGTACAAATCAGAATCAAAACTGAAAGAACACAATCTTTTTCATTACTGGGAATGCCTAGCTTTCACTTTTGAAAAACGGACAAAGTGGTTACAAACAAATAAATTTAAAATATGAAACAAGATGATCCTAGAGGTTTATGATTCTCAAGGTAAATAAATATCCAGTTAGGGTTTAGGTTCTGGTGGGTTGTTGTTTTTTTTTTTTTTTCACATAAATCTTTCCTTTCTCCATCAATTTAAACACTTCCAAATGTATGATATTATTTTTTAATGACCTGAACTTGAGCAGCACCTACCAAGTCTGCAACTTGTTTTATCTTACTGTAAGGCTTCTGACTGTTTTAAATTTGCAAGGAGACAAGAATGAATGTTTTCTTTGCTTAATTCACTGTAAGCTGAATTCAACATAAAGATTAGCACTAAAAGCTGTTTTATGTCCAAATCCAAAGAGGAAGGTGTCCTAGTGGGATTTAATGTAGTAGAATTGTGCCCATTTTGCCCAGACTACTTTATTTAGCTTTTAAGTACTCAGCTTCATGGAAATGCAGAGTTGCCCCCTGCATCTCCCCAAAGCCAGCCTGAGATAGCACTTACACACAGATCAAGAAAACACATAGATAACAGGATACGCTACACAGCCCTGCATCTCACTGCTGACTTTCTCAGGTACTGAGATAACCAAGATAGTTAATATCACATAAAAGAAATCACAAAAGAAAAAAGTAGCCTGAAAGTGGGAAGGATGAAAAATAAATAAAAATAAAAAAACACACATTCACTCCTCAGAGTCCCATCCAAACCCAGGCTGCCCAAATTTAGTCCTGGCTCCTTTTACTCTGAAAGATTTGTATCGGAGCTATTTGTTGAACTGGGGAAAAGGCAGCTGGAAAAGAGATAAGAAAGGCATAAAAACGCACAGTCTTATGACAACCAGGCTTGGCTTTGCATAAGGATCACATTACATTGGATAAATCAAGTGTAATGGTATGCGTTAGGGGCAGGTAAAGACAGGAGCAGGAAGGAATACAGCTGGGGTTTAATGCTTTCCTCGGCATGCTGGCAGCAGGGGTTCGTTATCAGCCTCCACTTGCTGACTATCACAAACCTAAGCCAACCAAGAAAAATTTCCATCAACAAATATTTATAGGGCGAAAGGTTAACTAATACAGAAAAGCAGGACTGAACTCACTGCAGAAGACAGTGGGGAAAAGAAATTTGGAAAAGTTGAAAAGGCTGAATTTTTGGTACAGACCAAATGTTGGAAACCAAAAACCAAAAATCAGTTGGACTTCAAATTCAAACTGAAAGCAGGAGGTTACATGAGGACTGCAAGACACACACACGAAAAAGTAGTACAAAAATGAGATTATTGGGCATCCTCACATCGAGCAGAACCAGTTGTTTAAAAAGGACCTGGGATGAGGCTGAGCCTTCTGCATTATTTTGTGAAGGGCAGAGATATTACTGAAGTTTATAGAGAATTACACTGGTGATTCTTTAGAACTGACAAACTGCATACAGAACACAAAGATCAACTATAACTACAGGAAAAGATTCAAAAAATCTTACAAAAATGGGGTATTTGGGATTGGGAACCTACTAGAAATCAGTAAATTGACTTTTTAAGAACTCCTATCTTGATGTTTTAAAAGCAGAACCTGAATACAGAGTACTGAAGTCTATAAATTTTTCCAATTTTCAGCCCAAGGCATTTGAGGGGGATATATTACATTTCATTTCTTCATTAAGGTGCTTATGCATATGAAATAAATATATGTAACATCAATCTCCATTTTTTCTTGAGTCTTGCACTTGTTACTTGTTTGAGCTTTTTTTCTAAAAGCCTATGAACTTACAGTGACGTGAATAAGCAGAAACACGTTATCACCTTTACAAACAAAAAAACAAAGAAAGTTTTACAGGAAGTTTTAAATTCACACTGCAGTTTGAATCTAAAAGATAAAACCACAAAAGAAAACGAAAATTTCATTTTTAATACCTTCTTGCTAAGCCTGGTAGTTTTGCATTGTACAACAGGAATCGCTGGCCAATGACTGATACATCATTTCCTGAGAGATCAACCTAAGTTTCAACACCTATTTTTAAATTTCTGCTTTTTTGAATACATTAGGCATATTGCCACTTTCCCTATGATATTAAACTGACATTTAAGGGAGTGGAAAATCATAGAATAGTAACTGGAAGAAGCTGTACTAACAGGAAGAAGGTGGAATTTATGTAGAAATGAAATATTTTGGGGCAGGTTGGAGAAGGATGGGTTGCCTACGCATTTTTAACTTCCCAAGATTTCAATGCACAATTTGGCATTTTGCGGAGGTTCTGTAAGACCTTCCCCTTACTACAATGTAAACTGATTTTCTCTTTTCATTTTTGCCGAGTTTTGCAGACCTTGTGGCTCAAAATGAGAATGAACACTGAGGAAGGGACATGCACTTGGTTGCAAACACCTCCACCTCAGTGCACTCGGCCTCCATGCTGCAACAGAGCTTCCTGCATGAAGGTCATGGCTCGCAGCAGCACAAGACTCTTGTGGCTCAGCACCACAACACCACTCCTTTTAGCCCCCTGAAACCTCCAAGATAATGGGAAAGAGCAGTTCCCAATGTATTGCAGCCAACAGACCCACTCTCTAACCTGATCAGATGTATTTCAAACAAAGTTTTACCCAGGAGAATACCCATGAATAGAAACCTCAAACTTTCCAGAGGCATGCACCAGGTCTTTCCTTCATATGCCAAGAAGTTGGGAAGGTTCTGAACACGGGAAAAATGCAAGTGTTTTTGGTGTTTTCCTGTTCTTTCAGTGGGATTTTTAAAAATTGAGTGTCTTTTACTACCTACAAGAGCAAGAAAGTCTCTGGCTGTCACTTTAGGAACAAGGAGGTTGGGCATTCACTGAGGTCAAGGCAAGGGCATTATAATCTCTCCCAGCCACGCTGCTGCCTCTCCCTGTACTCTCTTCACCCTAGATAACGTTCACACACAAAAGTGTAGGAGACCGTGCCCTAGAAAGAAATGCTGGAAAGGTTTGAAGAGGATTGAACCTTCGTCTCTCCCATTGCAAAGAACTGTCAGCTTTGAGAGACTCAAAAAACACCCCACCTAAACTCCACCCATTAAAAAAGAATGAGAGAACCTAGATCAGAAATTAAACAAACAAAACAAAAAAAAAAAAACAAACCCCAAAAAACCCCCAAACATGGTCCCAGGGCCTGATCCTGCTGCCTATTACCACAGTTTTGACTGTAGCCTGGGCTCTAATTGACAACAGGGTGAAGAGGAAAAGAAGCTGGGGGCGATTTCCTCAAAATATTCACTAGGGCTGACACATCAGGTCTTTTGGAGGAGGTAAAGAAAGTTAATGTTAAAATCCAAATAGTAGGCCTGGTAAGTTCAACATCACATCCTGTGCCTCTTCACACAAGTCTTCTTGTACTATTCATCATTCAAGAGCTGACCCTGAATCACAAGGTGCCTCTGAATAAGAAACTTCACTCATGGCAGCAGCTAATATTGTCTCACTTTAAGAAAAAAACCCAACTACATATGAATATGAACATTTTTCTGACATGCAAACCTTCCACAAATGCTAATCTCACACCTACTACGACTCCAGTTTTCTGCTCCGAGAAGTGAGCTTTTGCACAAGCCCAGCCTAAGTTCCGTGGAGCAACACAATTTTTATCACAATGGCAAAGCTCTTCTCCCAATCTAGTCTTTCCAAAGAGTCTTTCCTCCTAAAACCAAACCAACTTGCACACCCTCGCATAGATGCAGCCTCTTGACACAGCTCGAATGCTACCGCAAAAAGTTTGGCTGCCTCCACAAAGCACCTACCACCCTGGTTGAGAAATAAGAACATGCAGCCCAGGGTCCAACAGCAAATCCAGGGACCCTGAGCAAGAACAGCAGATGCAGTATGAAAAGCAGCAAAGTTGAAAAGCAGAAAAAATAAAGTAGCAAGTTTTAAATCGAGGAAAAAAATGGAAATGCTTGTTTTGGTGAAGTTGCATTAGGTTTATGCAACAAAACACACTTGTGATGTCAGGAAAGGGGTATTTTAACAACTATACGTAAAAAATGTATGACGTGATTCAGTTTAATTGAAAAAGACAGGAATAAAAACACAAAGGGACACAACCAACAAGCAAATAAAACATCCCTTGGTGAAGTAACACAGAATATAAAACAAAACCACCACCCCAAACTGGCTCGTTGAACGCTTATCTCAGCAGACCTGGACAACAGCATCCATCCTCGTCAGGAGCTATCAGGCGACCTGGCTCATCCCGGTTCCTACCTGGAGGCAGCGGATCAGACGCATGCGAGGCAGAGCAGTCAAGTCTTCCAAAGTTGTACTCGATACTACTCGCTCCCAGCCTTCCAAAAACCTCCCACTCCTTGGCCATAGGAAAACGGACTCGTGCTCCTTGAAATTTTTTTAATTTTTTTTTTTCCCCCAATAACAAAGTTGAGCACTTCTGAGAAACGGCCAGAACAATGTTGCTTCAGAAAGTGCAAGTAACAAGCAGTATCTTCCAGCCAGTGGGGTAATAAGTTACACCCAGAATCCTATTTAGCAGTTTACATAATTCACAGTTTCTCTGGTTACATACTTTGTAAAATATGACATCCAGCTGGGAAAGTTAGTCTGCTTTATTGTCATATGGCAGTTGCTTGCTTTATATCATCCAAATATCAATTAAAAAGCAAAAACAAAACTGTAAGGCAGCTATCTTTGTATTTTCATGTCACACTCGTGTACAGGCACACAAATACTCGCTGTCATTCAAAGAGGGAAAGTAACCTTGCCTGAAATGCAAACTGACTCTGCAGCGTTAGGCATCAAGTGCAATTTTCAGAAAACCTTGAGAAAGGGAACAATGAACAGACGTGCTTAAATTCTGCGTCAGCTATTTTAATGGTGTAGTTTTTCAGATAACTGAGATGAAATCAGAATATGCTGTCAAATAACAGATCCAGATCCCACAAGTCAACACGACGGCATGTTAAAAATACAACACATGGATATACAGCCTTTGCTGTTACATGTGCACTTAGCAAATATTAGAAAAATCAATCAGAATCAAAATGCAAACACACTGAAATGACTAGATGCCTTCTGTTATTCATCTCTAATCCTAATTGCTTGATTTCCTTCATCGGGATTTATATATGCACCAGTACACTACTAAGGCAGTTAAAATTAAATGCATCCCATTTTTTTTCCCCAGAAAAGTAATGGACTTTAACAGTCGTTTTACTGCAACGAGAGATATTAACGTACAACTCTGCTCCTAACTCCAGGTTATAATGTAAGTGGATCCATTGATCACTTGCAAAAGGGAACAGAAAGAAAGTTTTGCTTTGATGCTGAGGGCAAATTAAATCCTGATCAGATTGTCCATTATTCTCCGTGGAAATCCATCCAGCATCTAAGTACTATGTAAAAAATTTGCTAACTATTAAGTAAGATTTGTGACTCACAAAAAGTAAAAATATACCATTTTACCAAGTGCTTGGAAAGGCCACGTAATGAATCCACATCCGTACTGCACCAAACCCACACTGCTCTATTTGAACATAGCGATGAAGGATTTTAGTGCCTACAGAGTAAGACAAGCATAGAGAAAGAAACCGGAGGGAAAGATATGTATCACAAGAGTTACCTGGGGTTTATATACTATTTTTCATGCCTAGCTCTCACAGCAGGTTACGAGTGTGGGCTGTGTAACCTACAGATGGGAGGAATAAGGTTAACTAGGGCAGCAGAGAAAGATGGTGGCTTATTCCACCAGAAGAAAGTGCCTCTAAGACACACTGTATTAACAAACAGTAGCACTGCCTTTGGAAAAAGTAAATTTGATACCCATGGGGGGGAAAAAAAGTTTAATTAATTCTAATTTAATTTAATTAAGTCTACCACCACTCATGCAAGACATGCAAATCCCCGTGGTTTACATTTGAAGTAACATACGTGTATTGTATACACGCAGAAGGCGCACGTTTAGAGGGTAAAAATGGAAATTAGATTGGGTGGGGAAAAAAAAGTGTGCTCCATAAGCACTAAAATCACTACAAAAGAGTAGCAGCTATGAAATATTTAAGAGTCAACTTTAATATCATTAGACTTCAAAGGATATCACCTTCTCAGTGCCAGCTTCTTGCACTGATCATCTGTGGAAAGAGCAGTCTCGCATCAGTTTGTTTGCAGAAGCTTCTTCCCAACCACATCAGCTAGAAACGAAACACCTGAATTCTCTAAAAGCCACAAAATGCCCTTGCAGAGATCTACTCTGCATCTTCTTGAGTCCACTCCTGGATTTCCTAGGAATTTTTTAAATAATTTAATATGTCCACGGGGAAAATAGGAACACTCCTTAGGATCAAGAAGGTATTACACGCTAACAAGGAGGTAAGAGGTTTTTGAACATGAAAATTATATATTTGCAAAGCCTTCTTCCAGTTTACACTTACTTTCCTCTTCATATATAACCACAACCGGTAGAACTGCAGTAAACATTTAAACTGCATGGCATTATTGTGTATGATAAGAGCTTGACATCTCTATTTTCTCCAAGGAGAAGCACTGCCTATATGCTCTCTAGTGGATGAACAGGGGTTTTACAAGGTCCCTCCTTCCCCCTCCTTTAAATGTGATCAAATATGAATTGAAAGGCTTTTATTCTGCCAGAATCCCAGTCCGAGGTTTTGTGTTTCTCTAGCAACAATGACACACTAACAACGGAAGAGGGGCAGAGAGCAGCTTCTCCATCTCTCTACTACGTCAGGGGAGCAGGAACACCACGCAACTTTGCACCTAGACCTTGGTGAAGACTAAGGGTAAATGGATTAGTATTAAATTCTCACATTTCAAAGCGTATGTTTATCTTGAGTATCCATACACGAAATCTTTCAGAGGCAATTCCAGAATTTCACGACTAACGGTAGCCTTCTAGAAATCACACACCAAATTACTACGGTATGAATTCACTGAGGAGGACTTCTCAGGCTCCCTGCCTCGCAACCCTCCTGGCACCTCAGTTCTTTCCTCTGCTGCCCGTAAGTCCCAGCTGAAAAGAAAAGAGGCTTTTCAGAGATTACTTCCTAGAAAGACATTGTTTTCCGGTCCGAAGGCGTGTTGGGGAGGCATGAGAGGAGAAGGGACTCACAAGTTTGACCTACCTAAATGCCACCACGGTTTCAGAACCAACTGCACAAACTGCCTTGACAGCAAAGGAGACTGTATTTGGGAAATTCGTATTTTCAAGCCAAAACGAAGCACTGCTGCAAAATCTTTATCTTTAATTTTAAATGGTTTGGGGTAAATCAAGGACCTTAGGGTCCAGAGGCAGTGACCTTTCGTCAACACTAAGTTAAAACAAGCCACCTTAAAGATCACCAGTGTTTTCCCATTTTGACAGAGGAATCCTGCGTGCAAGCATCTCCCCTCCCAGACAGCAGGTGCACAGGCTGCAAGAGCCCATTTTCCTTTAGATTAGGTGTATGCATCACTCCTTAAAAATTTATAAATCACTTAGCTTTCCAAGATTCGAATTCCCAGTAGAGTACCCGGAATTACAGCCATGCTAGCAGTAAAGGAGGAGAGAGTTTGTTAGGCTTGGCATAATACAGCGAAACATACTATAAATTACTTCAGGAAACAGCTGCTGCTAATGCCCTCTCTGTGCAGGCTTGGGGGATACCACTCTCCCTGCAGTCCACTTCTGTGGAAATTAAGGAAGTTTAGTCATTTGAAAAGAGAATGTAGGCTTCTACTCATCTGAAAGCATTTTTTCCCACCTAGAGGGCATAATCACCAATTACATCTAGATAATATAAATTTAATTATTTTTATTGGCTAATATGGTCTCTATCAGCAAGAAAAGAAAACACACTTTCAGGGCTATCATCAGAAATTAGTACGTTCACAAAAAGCAGCTAATCTCTGTGAGATGAGACACTTCATTGGACAGTCTCTTAGAGCCAACTGATACAGAGTTCCCACTTTGATGAACGGTTAAAAAACACCAAACCTGAAACAACAAAGAAGACCCTGAAACCCCTCTTTGTTCCCTTTCAACTCACCTTTTCTTTTCTTCTTTCCTTTCTTTTGTGACCGATTCCTGAATTTTTAAAAGTCTCACAAAAATATGTATTTATATAGTGTGTATTCTGTACACTGAAAATCACGTATCTCCTTCTTTTTGGCTTTTGAAGTCGGGCATCTTTGTAGATTGCCTTCAACTTTAGTTTGCTTTGAAATCATTCATTAGAACGGCATAATCTTTAAATGCCTCCCTTTCCTGGTTTCTCCTCATGTCCCTAGATCTCTCTGCACATCACCTTGTCCGTCTCAGGTACATAAGTCCTGATGTCTGAGGCCGTGCAGGTCACACCATTGGCTCCTTCTCTCATCAATGGACAGAAACTGGCCCTCCACGGCCATTTAGTTGATCTGCTGTGCTCCTGCAGCTCAGGAAGAGAACATCCTGGGATGCCTCTCCTCCTCTTCCACAGAAGAACCTGAGATTACAGCACTGGGAGGATCCATAGGTTGAAAACCACCCCTGTAGCCTGAGTACCAGCTGGGGTGAATGCTACTGCTGGGATATGGCATCGTGGTTGGGCCAGATGCACTTGGTACGCTGACTTCTACTAATTATCACCACAATATCAACTGTAACAGCAAAGAGGCATCAATACTGGTATTCAGCATCATGCACCGCTCTGCTGGGGCCTGGTACGTGGGTGTTTCACTCTGCGGTCTATGCCATCGTGTCTTTTTTGTTAGCACAACCCATGGCAGCCAGGATTAAAGCCTGCTGGAGGCATCTCCAAAAGCAGCATGGACACAACCCTGGGTCTATTAAGTGCAAGTACCACCTGCTTTGTATTCCATCCTCTTGCAAATACAACCATCCATCAGGTTTCTCTTGTCTTTTCCCTGCAAGCATCTCTAAGGGAGAGCTAGAAAGATGGATGTTGTGGTGTGACCTTCCTCAAGCTCCAGTTTTTCACCCTCTCTTTCCTTCTCCCTCAGCTCTGTACAAGAGAGGAGTCTGGTGCTGCCCGACCCAAGAGCTGCAACCGAAGCTGGGCTGCAGCAATTGCCTGCAGGGTGAATCAGCAGCTTTTCCCCCCCAAAACAGGCTACTGGGAGAGCTGGGGCAGTTACATAAGGCTGCAGTAGCCCAGGAAAGTTAACGTCGGAGAGGGATGAGGCAAGAGGAGCAGCAAGAAATCTCATCAGGAGATGTGGACGCCTCTTGCAGAGGACTTGCCAGGTAACCCTTTACAGTAAAACACACAGCCTGGGCTGAGTGGGAAACTCGTATTTCTCAGTTCTCCACAGCAGAGGCCAAAAGACTGCTGGCCTAATGTGAGGCGGTAGAGGTGGAGCTCCCTTTCGACTCGTGGACATGCGCAGAAAGCAGCCTCTAATTTTCTACAGGCTCTGGGATGTTCAAGGGAGAGGACAGGTGATGAGAGGACTGACAACCCCTCTGAGGCATGTCCTGGACTCCTCCACATGCTGGTGAAACAGAGGAGATGAAGGGAATCAGGCTACACCTTGCTATAGCAGCTGTGTTACTCCTTAAGCATCCCTGAAGGCATCGTTATACCCACTGTCATTAGGGCTCTCTCTGCTCTATAGGAAGGAAAAGGTGACTAACGACTACCATAGGAGGACATCCAACTAAGCGTTGCACCTTACCCACCACTCTCCAAGCTCGAGCTGGATCATTTGAAAACATGCAGACTGTCAACCCCCTATCACATATAACTTTAATTGACTGCCATTTCAGAAACTTCTTGCAACCTGGGAGTTCTCATCCTACTTCCCCTCTGCCAAGCCGTCACAAATCCTCTTGAGCATTCTCCATTTTTCATATTCCTTCTCGGTTTTTGGATTTTGCATTTATATTTCCAAAACCTCTTTCAAAACTCCCCTCAAGGAGGGCTGGAATTTGCTGGTCAGAAGCATAGCGTGCATATTTTTACAGTCATAGTGACCTCTTTCACAAGGAGCTGCTTGTGATCGATCACACAAAAGAAGAGCCAGGAGAATTTTGCACTTTACTTTTTTTTTTTTTTGGTCTCAAGTTTAACCGGGTGTATGGTTTTTGTTCTTTTTTTAATTGTGACATAATAATCACAAATCCTGAGAGAAGATTTAATATCTGCATTAATGTCTCTGACACCGCCCTTTTTTGCACCCTCAAACCCATCCAGAACACTCGTTCTTCACTCCCTGCCAGGATCCTTCTGCTTCACCACTTCCAACATGTTCCTTTTTTTATCACTCCCTCCCCCCTTTCTCTACTCATTTGTTTTAGTATTTCTTTCCCAGAACTCTGCAGTTTTACAAACTGTTCCTTTTGGAGGGCAGCACCTCCTTGACTACACTAAAATCCCTCCTGAAAAACACATCTGCTGAATCGCTTGCAAGAAATTAGTCCTGCAAATTGTGTCTCTCTTTTATATGCATCTGCGTTCCTGCTCTCCAAGCCCAGATTCACCTACCCAGGAGCACCGTTACCCCAGACTTCAACTGGGAACAACAGAGAGAAAGAAAGGGGGAGAAACACCTCTGGAGAATCACTCCGAGCACCTAAGATTTAATGTAATAGAACTATTAATAATACATAAGAAGAGAATTATCCAGAGCTTTTTAGACAGAAAAATCTACAGCTCAAGTCCCATTTGAACTGAAGAGAGAGATTTTTTTTTTTTCTATTCGCTGGGACATGAATTAGTACCAAGTACATAACCTACATTTCCAGTTGAACGTGCAGTGTTGCATACAGCCCTTGCTTTATATTTTAGTTCCTTTTTCCAAGTATAATCATCTTAAGCTTGCACTGAAATGCAACTGTCATTTACGCCCATCGTGTCAACTGTCAAGGTCTTGTTGTTGGACTACTTTTATTTTTTTTTTATTAATCCTCTTCCCTGTTCTGCTGTTCTCAGTCATTAACTCCATCTCCAATTTTAGTATTTATTTACAGCTTTAAATTGAATGGGTAGCTTGTTTTCAGCACAGACACCCAAACTGCAGTTGTTGGTGTCTCTCTTCATTTTTAGCACTATACGCACAGGGCTGAATTGTCAAAGTGGTGAGAGACAAAGTACTTAATGTACAAACCGGACCATGTCCTTAACTGTGGACTCGGTGGGGCCCTATATCATTAAAATTAGGCACTTAGTTAAATGCTTTGCTGAACCAGTGCCACACGTCCAGAGCCTTAAAGCCCTGAGCACCTTCTTTAAAAGCGGATCTTAGCCCCACTCCTATTCACTTCAGTGCAACCGAAAAGTTTCCATCGCGTCTGAACTTATCTCTGCTCTCTCAAATGGTGTCTAATTCAAGCTTCTAATCTGTGGCTTTTTATCTTATTCGTTGTTCCCTGTATGTGGAAATTCACTATCTATTTTCAAAAGGGAAGTAAGTACAACTGCTGTTTCCTAGACAACAGAAGAGCAAAATTAACTCTTCCCCCACCCCTCCCAAAAGAGAAAGAGAAATACTGAATTTTACTATCTGAACCACATTAAGGAAGAGCTACTGATAAAACAACCAACGTTATATAGCAATGCATGGCCAAAAAGAAAGCGTCACGCCACTACGTCATGAAAACATATTTTGCTTGTCACTCCACATCCTTTCCCAAACAAAACACAATTAGCTACAGAATCTACAGACTCATCTTATGATAATTACAGCAGAGAAAAGAAATCTAAAAAATTTCACTCATCTCGCGTGGGTATAAAATCCCTGCTTTTTCAGCAGGGCACACAAACAGAATTTTGCAGTTGATCATCTTTGCATGACATTTCAGTGGGTGCTGATAGGACATAAATCCTGGAGTTTGCAAAAAAAAAAACCAAAACCCAACTCAACAACAAAGCACAAGTTAATCTGAATCTACTGTGTTGGTTTTTAGTGTGCTACAATACACTGAAGGGTATTCATCCCATGAGATTATTGGGCTGGCCGAACCTCATCACCCTCAATAACCTGGAACCCAGGGATGCCTCATGCTTGAGAATCTTCCTCTGCTCTTATATTATTATATAAAATTATATATTATTAATATTATATTATTATTTCCTTGCAAAACTGCTGGACTGCACCACTCTGAGGTGACACTGAAGGGGAAAAAGCATTCTTAGACACCAATAAAGCAAAACTATTTCAACTTGTTTTATATTTCAGTGCTTTATGATTTGTTTTATGGAGCCTTGAGGATCCCGGGGTCTTTTTTAGCTGTGTTTTGTGGCCATTTCCCTGGGCTGTACCCATGCAATTTGAATGCATAGTCTTACAGCCCAGAAACAGACTTGAGATGTACCACAAGACAAATACACGTGATTTGGGGGGCATCATACATGTTTATAAGAGACGTGAAGAAGAGACTGATTTTCTCTGATGGGGAAAACCCCCAAAAGCACCATATGAATACTTTGTGGGTGTGTATCACACAATAGCACAGTCCACAAACCTGCTACATGATCATAGCATGCTTCATGCAGCTCCTGGACGTTTTTAGTGTAAAACACCTATAGTATAAAGAATATTTGCAGAATGACTGGAAACAGCAACAGGAGAACACTCTATAAACAGTCACCAGCCTCTCAAATACACAACTATAGAGTACATATGGGCATCTCTAGGGTTTCCCAGGAGTCGTTAACACATCGTGCCAGCGTACAGAAGAGAGATGGCAAATTTCTCCCTCTAATACACACATGTTGGGGTCTTTTTGCTCTTTTACCCCAGCCCCAGCCAACAACACAGCAATCCATCATGCCTCCAAGCCTTTTTTCTCTTCACCAAAACCACTGTTGCCTGTGTTGAGTTGCCTTGGTAAAGGAGAAGAAAAAAACAAAGGAAAAAAATCAAGTGTATAATGTAAAGAAGGAGAAAAATGGGATTCTTGATAGTTACCTGCTCAACACAGTCTTTAAAGACATGTTTGGAGACAGAATTTAAACTGTATTAAAGTGTTTGTATGTATGTATGTATGTTCACGCATATTTTCCTCCTTTCCAGGCCATGCAGATCTCCAAACTGCCCTGAATGTCAGAGACATCCAGGGAGAACTGCAGATAAGAAATTTAGACTTAAGAGTACAAGTCACAAAATGCATTATTTGGCTGTCAAACCAGGACTCGCTAAATTAATGAAGCATTTTAATTCCCAGATCAACAGAAGCAAAGTTAATTTTGTGAAAGTGTGCTAGATTCCAAACCTATTACTATTAAGACTAACTTAAACCTCATCTACATTCTTCAGGGAACAGGAGAGGAGAATAAACAGAGGTGAAATTAAGCACAAATGTGAAGTGGGTTTGGTGGTTTTTTTCTTGACTGCAGTAATTTTGATGAAAGAAACTTAGAGCCCTGTTAGCACTAATTCCTAATAGACCAGTCCATTTTCCGGCAGCCTAACAGATGCCATTTTCTTTATGCACACTTTTTTTTTTTCTTCCACCCTTCAACAACCAGCAACTACATTTGTTTTTGCAGGGGTTAAGCCTATATTTCCCAAATGATTATTTGCACTGTAGGAGCTGTTCAGATCTTTCATGGATCAGGGTCCCCAGAATTGGGTTTTGTATAAACACAGCACAAGGAAATGGTCTTTTCTCTAAAGACCTTCTACAGCCTAAGGTCTCAAACCAGTATGAAATGAGAAGCAAATTTATTCAGTAAAAGGAGTTTTGGACAGAGCTGATCTCTTGACTGTAAGTGATCAGTCTGTGGACCATCTTCTATGGTTTTTAGACTATAAAGCAGCCTTTGAGCTGTATAGCACATTAATAAATGGTTAAAATACTCTACTAATCACCAGAGAAGTGCAGACCTAGATCTATAGGCTTTCTTTAAAGGAAAAATACTTACTTTAAGGTTAGAAAAGGTACGGGTAGATTAACTGGATGTTCTATGACAGTCCATCTTGGGGAGGAGGGGCAGCAATGACATAGGATGAAACTTACATACAAGAATTGTTACGACCTCTACAGGCCAGGGAACACTGAATTTTGAAGACTAGATCTATCTTACACCGCCCGTGTGGTTTTGAACAGGAGGGAAGAAAAGGCCCTACTTTTTCCACTTTTGCACAGGAAATCACCAATTTAGCAGGTAGGAAACTCAGCTGATACAAAGACACTGAGGTTCACGTTGCTCATTCAAACCAGGTCAGTCTAGACAGCGGTAGATTGCTCCATCACCTAAACCAATCTCTCTTTTACCCACTTCCACTCTCGAGCAAAGCAGTACTTCTTGACAGAAGCTGGCGTACTTCTACAAAACCAACTGTGATAACAAAGACTTGACATTTTGCGAAGAGAGTATTTTCACTGGAGGTTTTCCAAACCACATAAACCTAAATTTCCATGTTGCTTTCAGAGTTTGATGAAGAACTTCTCAGACAAGCCTGCATTTGGGATGCTGCTTTTGCCTTCTCTGAGCCTACTGCTTTCTAGATGGCTTGCATGGAGCTGCCAAAAGCAGCTCTAGGGTTCGGTGTGGACAAATGGGTCATGTGGGACCAGCCAACCGACGAGGGGCTCTTCATCTAACCTGTCTCACATCAGATGGACTACATAAAGACAAACCTCATGGAATAGCTTGGTCTCATTTCTCTGCAACACAAGGGCATCCCACCAGACCCTTCAAAGGCAAAGGCTTATTCCCAAGTAAATACGTGACTACATCAAGATTAATCAGCCCCATGCAGGCATTTTATAGGGTTTGATCCATGGATCTCACAAGGATAAGAAAAAGTAGGACCTGAAAGGAGAAAGTCCTCCATGTGGCAACCGTGGAAGGGTCATTATCTTTGTATGCTGCACTAATCCCCCAAAAGAAGGCACTCAAAAAGCCAGTTTTAGGCACAGGAATGCAGTGCCCTGGGATCCCTCACAGACACCAAACAAAAAGCTCCTCAGACGGATGACGCAGGGCACTGACACTTGGCTGCAACAGGACATTTCAGAACTGGAGCCTCTCATTCTCCAATGATTATGGAGGAAGCCAAGAAAAATGATCCTCCTTGCAAATACCTCCAAAGGCTGCAGGCTGGGTTGAAAGGACAATTGTATATTAAGATGAGAACAACACAGATTCAACTTCCCCATGTTTCAATATCAAATTTTCTTTACCGAGACATTGACATACTTCATAAAAACGTTCAGAGTCCCTCAGAGGAAAAGCACGAACTTAAAACTAAACTATCATAACTTCCATGGAAGACGAATATAAGACTTTACAATATATTTCTGTGCTTGTAAAAATGGGTAGGAAGACTAAAATAATTGGCCTGATTTTCAGTGTCTAACTTTAGATACTCAAATTTGAAAATGTAGGTCATGTGACAATCTATACTATTTAAATCTCATATCCTGGATTGCTGCAACACGAACCCACCTTGTATTGCTCCTCTAGTTGTGATTTTAAAGTGAAAACTGTTCAGAGTAAGAAGTGGATCTTCTCTGTATTAAAATGTTCTCAAAACCACATCATCATATTAATCAGCAGTAGGAACTACAGCAACTTTAAACTCCGTGCATTTTATTTTAAAGAATTAATCATTAAGAAAGGCCTCTGCACGCCTGGCAATGCAGAACATTTGCCAAGTTTATCAATACACAGAGACAAAATTGCTGTCAACCCGACCTGGACAATTGCAAAGGGTGCATTATTCAAGCTCATTCAATTTCTGGCCGTTTTGCTGAGAAAAGGATATTCCTCATTGCCAACTGAGATGGTGGTTTTGAGATGGACACTTTCCCACTATAAACTGGACCACATCCACTGGCTTATTTCATGCACTGAACAGCTGTTGCAAGAGGGAAAAAAAAAATCCTGATCCAAGCCAGTGTCCCAGAAGTAAAAGATCCTGTAAAGAGAAATGGTATTCAGATGTAATGTTTATAGAATTACGTTTCAATTTAAATGTTGGTTTGGGAATAGAGAAATACAAAGTCTCCTTTTAACTCTTTGCTTTCTACCTTTTAAAATAGCCAAGCTCGTACAACTTTGATGAAAAAAAAAAACCCAAACTAACTTCAAACTGATTTCTCGTGCAGTTTGCTATACAAGGTTTGAAGCAAAGGAGAGACTTTTCTGAATGTGTAACTAAAACACAAGAGCAATGAGGAAAAAGTTGATAAGAACATCCCTTCTATGTAGTGGTTTTGAGTGGTACTCTTAAAATTACATTTATGGTAAACCAAAATATTTTAATAAGTTGTGCTATGTGAACGTATTCCCAACTATTGTTTATTGATTACATAATAAAAGACACATGACAGATACTTGCAAACATTTGCATTCATTACTTTCCGCCATTATTCAGGTCAAAAATCCTTCTCCCTGGGGAGAAAATGGCATTCACAACTAGAAATTTTAAAAAACCTATTTTGCTGGCACTTGCTATGCACATTTAGGGAACTTCCCAAGAACACAGCAGCCCGAACATGGGAGAAATCACATTTCCTTTAAATTATTTATGTAGTTCTACTCCTTGAACATAAACATTTTCTTCCTTAGCCATTCTTATTTATAGAACAGACCACCTGTTATGGTACAGCAGCACCACAATACTTTCCACAAGTCCAGTAATGTCAGAGACACAGGAGTATGACAATCCACAGACTTGACTATTTACCTTGATTTCAGAAAGCAGTGATGGCAGTGGAAAACGCCTTAAGTGAGTATTGGCATGTTTGAATACACCTAGCCTGTTGTGTACAGCCTTCTGTACAGCCATGCTTAACTGGTCACTCATTGATAACTGCCACGGTAACACCTGCTGTAAAATTAGAGCTAAGAGTTTGTCCTTTTTTTGTGGACTTTTCACTTGAGCCAGTTGAGATTCAGAAGGACTTTCTCCGAAAACATCTTAGGAAACTAAGACTTGCCGAAAGGAACTGGGACTCAGAAGCCATCAAGTGCATTCTGAAGATGGGATTGGGTCTCTTATACGGTTTCAGATCTCCAGGAAGCACAACTTTTATCTAAGCATGGTCACATGTGGTTATTACTTTCTGTACTACTTTGCAAGGGAAAGCTATGCAGCAATTCTTTAATTATAAGCAAGCACCATGCTGCATGGGTATTAGCGATGCCTTCACATCTACAGTACAAAAACAGGAGGTGCAGAGAGGTTTAGAAATGCTGTAGGATTTAGTATCACAGTATCAACCTAACTACAACGTGATTTCTGAACAGACTAGTCACGAGCTCTGAAAATAAAACACTCTGTGTTTGCTTCCTTGTGGCATCCAAAACTTATCCAAATGGCTGTTACCCCTTCTGAATTCAAAGACCCGTATGTGACAAGCTTGTGAAATGGAAGGGGAAAAAAACCCAAACCACAAAAGATATTCCCTCCCCCAGCATTTGCCAGTTTGTTTATCTGCCTGCACTTAAGCTCCTTGGCAGAAAGTATCTGCAAAATATGTGGCACAAAACGAATGGTATCACAAATCAAACCAAAATCCAAGGCCACTGAGTGGGCACAGGACCAAGAGACAAGGAACCAAGCATCTCCTGGCCTCTGCCTGTGCCATCCAATGAGTCTGGAGGCACCTCCTGTAATTCAGGTGTGTTTCCATTTCATTTTTCACTTTCACAGAATCATAGAATGGTTAGAGATAAAGATCATTGAGTTCCAACACTCCTGTCATGGGCAGGGACACCTCTCCCTAGAGCAGGTTGCTCAAAGCCCCATCCAGCCTGGCCTTACACACTTCCAGGGATGGGGCCTCCACAACTTCTCGGGGCAACCTGTTCCAGTGCCTCATCACCCCCACAGGAAAGAATTTCTTCCTCATACCTCATCTAAATCTCCCCTCTTACAATTTAAAACCATTGCCCCTTGTCCTATCACTACGCTTCCTGACAAAGAGTCCCTCTCCAGCTCTCCTGGAGCTCCCTTCAGATACTGGAAGGCTGCTATCAGGTCTCCCCAGAACCTTCTCTTCTCCAGGCTGAACAGCCCCAGCTCTCTCAGTCTGTCTTCATAGGAAAGGTGCTCCAGCCCTCTAATCACCTTCATGGCCTCTTTTTCTTTTCCAACCATTTTTTTCTCATGTTGTTTACACTGTATGCTTGTTAAGACAGGGACTTGTGGGTCTTTGAACAAAAAAAATACAACAACAAAAAAAAAGCCCACAGGCATCACACGTGGCTATCAACATTCAAAACACATTAACAGTCAGTTCAGTGCCTCCCAATATTCCAGTCCACCCTCTCCAAAGAAAGGTTTAGCATCTCAAAATTAAGAGAAAAAGAAAAGTTCTGCTCTTCATTGCTCTAAAACACCAACCAAAGCCAAAAGCACATAAAGACACTTCTGTAAGTTGTCCCTTCTTAGATCCTCAAAGTGACAGATACTACTAAGCCAGGAGAGAGAGAAATTAAGCCAGCACACCCCAGGAGCAACAGAGGCACAGGAACGGTCAAAATGTAGATGCTATTGGCAGGATTATCTTTAGGTCTCATATATAGTCAGCTGAAAAGAAATATACCCTCTACAAATGTAAATATACTCTTGCGATGCTACACTTGTTTAACATCCAGTGCTGTATATTAGTCATTCCCCACCTATTATAAAGGCACACAGTGCAGTTAACTAAACATCACTGCTGCATGAGAGAGGTTCGGTTTTAATACACATAAGCAGGTTATGAAACAATGAGAGAGTTGCCAAGAATCAAAGAAGAGATTGAATTTAACCATTATTAAAGTGACAAAACTTGGGTTCACCAACTGTAAACAATTTTCATCACCTAATTAAACAGCCCATTAGTGTTTTCAAAAGAGATGGCTGGCGGTGGCCACTCAGAAAAACTGTTGACTTTGCAATGGTTTGTGCTCCGAGTTAATGGAGTTGATTTCAAACAAGCCCTTCCCCTCTGCAATTCATTACAATCGCATCACATCCTGCCTGTAATGCTGTTCGCTCTGGAATCAAAACCCCAGCCCATAATGCCCAGCCAGTGGGGCAGAAGCTTTGCTGCTCTGCAGCACTAACTGCCCTCAGCATGCACAGAGCAGAGGGAGGAGCTGAAAGCAAGGCACTGCTCCTAATCCGAGCACCTTTCATGGATTAGGATTACTTAACGTGCAGGGCGACAACAAAAATATAAACAAAACAAACCAGGCTGGGGGTAGGGACAGAGATGGAGCAAGAGAAGAGATGAGGAGTATCTTGGCTTGAGGTAAAATGAATCAATATTCTGTTTTACAAATTTAATTTTTTAGCTGTTCCTCTTCTAACTAACTAAACTCTGAAATTAACAGCACATTGTTCAGAAAACTGTTCACTCTCACAGTGATGAGACCCAATTGCACCAAGGAATGGTGTGCAGAGAGGCCCTTGCTTGTACTTATTGCTGTAACAACCAAGGGCAGGGAATTTCATTATTTGCCCCGTTGGAGGGTTGGAAAAGTGTAGAGGGGCACACCTGTAGGAAGGACCAGACAGGACAGGGGACCCAAAACTGACCAACTGGAGTATTCCATCCCATCCACATCATGCTCAGTATAAAAGTTGAGGGATCAAAGGGTCAACTCTATTTCTTTGATGGCCGACATCCAAGGAGGAACCTGTTTGTTTGCCTGCCTTTGACCCCGATCCGAGCATTCCTGATTCCAGATCTGGAATCCAGCTCCTGTCAATCACCAAGTCCAGTCTGGGACTTTTCCTGATACTGGCTGGTGACGAGATTGTCATTCTGGGAGCTTGATATGGTTTTGTATATACTGTATCTATTTCATTATTTTCTTCTTAACTTTAGTATTAATCCTTCATTAAAGCATCTTAGTTCATTCTAAACTCCTAAATCTCTCCTTTCTTTCTGGGGGGAAGAAGGGCCATGTGTCAATCTGGTTTTGGTAAATTTGGCTTAAACCACAGCAAGGAGTCACCACTACATATCTAATTTTACTTTAGTTCTTACATTGAGTTAAACTATACACCTGAAAATAACAAAGAAGAACCTAAAGCACGTGTTATAAAGATGCAGCAACAATGAAAACTGAAAATCCCTTGAGAAAAGTTAACTTTCGCAGAGATTTTGCAGTATGCCGAGTCCCCACTGACAGAGTACTTTGTAGTTGTGACAGTGTCTCCTGTCAAAAGTTTCTCAGAGGTCTCAAACCACATGTTGGCATCAACTCCTAGTGAAGGGCTTAAGAAAAAACTCCCTCGAGTATGTGTGCGATCCCATTCACCTGCTGAAGGGATTTGCCAAATGCTTCGGAGCGATCTGTGGCAGAAAACTCAAATGCTGCAATTCTCTTCGGTGCCAGCACCTAAGCCAGGAAAGCTGAGCAAAGCAAGACCCACCTGCAGCTTGGACAAGATATTGCAAAGGCTTCCCAGCTATCCATAGAAAACGAAAAATCAAAGAAAGCGAAGATTTGTTGAACTGTTCTAAATGACTGCGAGTCACTGTTTAGAACAGGCTCCTTTCTGTCTTTATCTCTCTCTTAAATAGAACTGTATCAGAAAATATATTTGTTTATGCAAATTGGACATCCTTCTCCTATTTGAATTAGCACTGTAAGTACATTCTGTATCAGTGCAGACATACTCGACGTATTTAATGTCAACACTGCTAGCAACGACGGAGATTGGAAATATTGCTCTGCTTGTTGGCCGTGGAATAAATTTGCCAAACAGAATCAGTGTAGCTCTAGAGTTTAAATTAATGCAAGCAACACTGTTATCAGTAGTCTTTAGCCTGCCACTCTTAGCTTCTAACAGAAACATTTAGGAATAGGAAGCATTACATCTGGCTACAGCTGCATATTACATGGTCCATTGAGACTTAGATGCTGATGGCTGAACTGAATAACAAACAGCTGGGTATAAATGCAAAGATCAGGGAATCATAAGAAAATGCTTGTATAGTATCATTGAAGCCTCAAACACAATGATACTGTACTAGCGCTATTAGCATCACAGAATAAAATAGCCTGAGGATCAGCGTTCGACTCCTCAGTGTGGGGAAGCAGCCACTTTAAGGCAGGTAATGGCAGACTCTTTTCTGACTAATGCAATATTTATATTCAAACAGCGTATTCTTATTAAAAACTTGGTTGTGAAACTAACACCAGTCCTGTCTGCGGTACCAGGTAAAAGACAGCCTCCTTGGGAGTTATGGGACGTACTTCTCCATCCTTGGGAACATCCTGAAATTCTTCTAAAATTAACACAAGTGATATTTTCAGTGCCACTGGATATTTAAGACACAAAGATCTGAAATGAGACAGGTTTGATTCAACACAGGAACAAGCCATTTACTGAGAACTGTGTTTCACTCCCCGACAGGTCTAAAGGTTGCCAAGAAGGAAAACCAAAATACTAGACTACTTGTGTGCTCACTGTGATAGGTCTTCTCAACGGTCCTTCAGGTGTTCACAGAAACACAAGCTGCCATGCAATCTTTGCAATTCAACAGCTTCCTCGAATGAGGAATTAAGTTGTAAGAAAAAGAACGAGTGAGTGCAATTAAATTTACCATACACATTGCCTGGAGTGACACTAGACACGACCATCTGGCCCACAAAGCAATTGTACAGAAAGCATCAAAAGACCTCTCTAAGGTGACTGAGGAACAAAGATCAAAAAAATCTGAGTGTGGCAGAAGAGAAGACCTAAAAATTGTCACTAATTGGCATAAGGGAAGGAAAAAATAGCTTGTAGTTCCTTTTATAAAAAGACTGTTTGTTCAGTAAGTGAACGTGAGTAGTCTGGACCTAGAAACCCACTTTCCTGCCTTGTTTGAACTCTCCATACCTACCTAACTGGACATCCTACAGTGCAAAAGACACTTTGATACCTCTTGTCCATCTATACTATCATTAGCAGAGAGGGAAGTGCATGGGGAAAGGGATAACTATGCAAGCTGAATGAATATAGGTATGCAATAGAAAAATGAAGAACAGTTCCCCTTGTAGCCTACTCAACAGAACACGTCTCTCCCTGTACTGAAGGTCTTCAAATCCATTGAATGTTCCCATTCCAGGAAGATGGCCACTTGCATTTCTGCATGGCTTAAGGACCAGAGACATCTCCCAAAAGAGATCCTGAAGACTTGAAGAAACACAGTTTTGATTCACCAAACAAGACTGAACAGCCTTGAGACTGCTTTTTGGATTCCAGCAGAGAAACAAATATACAAGAGGATGGTGAAAACAATTTGTTTAGCAAACGTAATGGTGGGTGATACAGCAAGCAAAGAAAGAAAACGCATTTCTGGCCTACCAGAGTTAACTGGTGAGGAAGAAAAAGAAAAAAACCCACAGATTCTTGAAAGGGAAAAGTTAGCTATATAGCTATGTTGCAGCTCTTGTACCTCAGGAGCTGACAGAAAGGTGCAAAGTGACACAACATAGAAGAACATCATGCATAAGCAGCAGGCAAAAGCAGAGAACCTTACATCTCAACAGAAATTCATCATAAAAATAAAATAAAAGGTGGGTTATTTTCACTAGTTGGCATATCACTGCCCTTTTATCTGTCTGGGTCCTGATACTATTATGTAAGAAGAAACTCCCATCACGATGCTAAGACCAAAGTGGGTTTAACTTCAGCAAAGAAAGTTGCTTCAATTTCTCTACTGGAAACACAGCCTTTGCCAATGTTGAAGATAGCTCTGAGAATTCAGGAGCATTAAGGAGGCTAATGTACTTGAGCTTTGTTCTAATTACTTTTCTTAATAAGTTTTGCTGGACCACTAAGAATAGATGCCGTCCTGGGAACTCCAGCACTCAATCACCATGGTGTTCCTTATGCATAACTTGCAGCAATCAGGCAGCAGAACTTGGAGGCAGAATTACCAACTTGGGCAGCAACTGCATAAAGCACATGGATCAAATTGCCCTTACTGTCACCTGGTTGCAATATGAAGTTGCCCAGAGCCCCTTCCAAAGAAAGCTAGATGGTCATAAACAGATATGGACTAAGAATCATATTATTCTATTTAAATTATTTTTTTAATTGCTTTTAAAAAAATAACTGTGAAGCTATCAAGAGCTATGAAGAGCATCCAAATTATCACTTTCTTTAGAATTAAAAAAAAAAACAGCCAGACTGAAAGGAAAGCAGTGGACACACACTGATTTTAGTCCAGACTATTTGTGCTTCTAGCAATACATCCACTGACCTACATGCATGTGCTTATTAATTGCTTATGGATGTCTAGGCATTCCAGACCACCCCTCGTTTATTTATTAGCATTCATGTGATCATTCAACACCTCTACCTACACCCCTCAATCACAGAACCAATAACCACATGCGCCTTTCTCAAATGCATTTATCTCCCCGGGCTCATCCCTACAGAGTCAATTTCCACTTTCTGAGAGAATTCAAATGTCCCACTTATTGGGGCAGAAAAAACACCACTCAAACCTAAAGTTCACAGGAGAAAAAAAGAAAGCCTGGTTGTAACAAACATGTGATTGATATGCTGCGATTCTATAAATTTCTACCCTAAAAAGCAAGCTAGTAAAGTTCAGGATTAGCCATTTCCACCTAGGATTTTTTGTCTAAGTTTCCAATGCTTGTTTTACACAATCAGGGAGTCAAGGATAACTCTCTCCTTTCTCCTTCTGGTACTTCAGCCACTGGAATGGAAGATGGTAACACTTCACTGTGGGGAAGAGGTGCTTTAGTTAGATGTGCAGAGTTTGAGCTGCAACACTAAAAGTCCCCAGTGTCCAGGAGAACATCATAAAAACCGGCATTTTCAGTGCCATTGTTCTCCTAAAAACCACAGCTGTTCCACAGCATGGTGTGGTAGGAAGTTTCAACACCCATGTTAACAACCTGTGTAACAAATCCTTGACATTACCATCAATTGTGAATAAAATCTCAAATCCGTGACAATAATATTGTAAATAAGCAAACAGTATTCACTCCAACTTTACTTACACTGATCTCAATTACAAATTTTAGCTTGAAGAGTTTCAATGGCAAACTATGGGAAATAAGAGCACTGGCTTGATCATCAAAGAGCCATAATTTTCAGTGAAAAATACTCTAACACAGGCAAATGGTGCCGGCTTCCTGTATCTGAAAGCTATGGTACTGGGCCTTATAGTTTGATTTTTATAAGCCTTATAATGAGGGTGGAGAGGATATACATTCCATTCTTCAGCTGCATTTTTGTTCCACAAAGACTGCAATTTTCAGTCTCTTGAAAATGTAATTATAGATAATGTTTGCATCAGTGGCAAGAACACAATGAGCACATGGGGCATGAAAACTCCACTCAAATCACATCCTCTTAGGTTACGAAGCTTGTCTTCTGCCAAGAGTGGAGGCATTTCAACAAGCTAATGTTCACTATGAAAAGGATTGTGGTATATACTAACCCATACATAAATCCTGCTTTTACTATTCCATTATTCTGCTCCTTGCATAGGGGAATCTACATAAACCAGAACAAAGATTTCTCTGAGTTACTTTGAAAGTCTGATGGTTATAAAAAATTTAGAATACAATAACTGAAAATGTAGAAGTATATCAATACACCTTGTTTAAATGACCATGCATTTCGTAGTTGCAAAAGTAAACCAAGTTCAATCCAAAAAGGTATCAGGTGAAAAGGTATCAATATTGCAAGAGGGGAAGTCACTTTGAGACAAACTAACCAGGTTCAGGTTAGAAGTGAGACTGAGGACTGCTTCAAAGCTAACATGGTCAGGAATCATTTGATTTGGTCAGAAGATCCACCCAGAGTGAATTATTTTAGGGTAAAGCAAAATGCATGCATCTGATATTAAAAAAAGAAATCCACATCAGAGGAGTTCTGTTTCATGTAAGTTAATTTTATCTTAAGTAGCAGTGATTTTCACTTCTATATTCAGTGTAACTACTTGTCCGTCTCAGTAGTAAACCAGAATCAGCCTCAGGCATAAGTGATCTTGATGCTGCTTTGGTACTACTTTCAACATATCCATCCCTTAGAGTGCATTGAGCTCCTTGACTAAGAAAATTAACCTGCTTTCGAAAGAAAACAGAGTTTTACACACAGAAGAGGGTGCACGTTTGCACATTAGAACAAAGAACCTACACAGCTTCCCAAAATCTCACAGACAACTCGGTGTGAGGGGCAAGCAGACCCAGGGCTTGATGCCATGAAATATTCCCTGATCAGCGTAAAGGGATGAGAACACGGGGCAGTCAGCAAACAGAGGACTTTGTCTCGCTAAAGTCCACAATTTAACTGCAAGTCTTATGATGCCATTAAACTTACTGCCATAACAGGTCAAGATGACTTCTTTTTAAAAGAATAAAAGGGTGGGGGGAGGGAGGGAAGAGAAAGAAAAAAAAATATAAAAGAGGTTGAATAAATGCCTTAAAACCCTGAAATCCAATCAGGATAACCCCAAAATATGATGTTATCAACCATCACTGTCTTTCCATTCACAAAGCGTTGTGATTCTCAGCACTCGGAGCCAGCACTTGGACTAATTGGGAGTCCTAGCATGCAGCTACCAAAATACTCATCTTCCAGCAACCCCGGGGAGAAGCACACAGTTGTTTTTCATAAGCAAAGAGGAGAATCAGACTTAAGCTCTTGTCACACTGAATGTGTCCAATCAACATAAATTCTTTGTCTTTATTTGTTCGCGTTGCGTTTGGATCACAGATACAGAGCGCTTCAAAATCAAAGGGAGCCTGCCCATTGACTCAACAAGCCTTGGATGCAGTCCTCAATTTATTCATCAAAAACCCAGTCTTTCTGGAACTGGAATCTCTGAGCTGATTCTAAACCACTCCTGTTAGTTGAGTTTCACCACCACTTTCACTGTGTATAGAGTCAAGCGGTTAAAGAAAGGACCATATTGTGCTGAAGCCTGAATCTGTCTTCCTGCTGCATCATCCAATTTGCAGCTACATATACTTACTGTATAGGGGAATACCATTGCCCTTAACGATAAAAATTTCACCTGAGCACCTCAAGGTTGAAGCAACTGCTCAGACACAAAGTCTGTCAAAGCTACAGTGTGAGAGAATTGCTTAAAATTTGATTAAATTTAAGTCCTACTGAGTTTAACCAGGTCTTCTTTCAACGCTCGATATTCCTGGCTGAAACTCCCAGCTTATCATGTGGAATTAACAGATGCCCTTGAGAAAGGCATATTACGTAGATCCACAGCGATTTGCATTGGGTAAGTAGGGCAACTTGTGGTTGTGGGAAAACAAAACAAAACAAACAAAAAAACAAACCACAAAACAACATGATAGTATCGTATTTGGTTCACAACTGCTGTAGGAGACTGGTTAAGGAAAAACAGAGCTACCTAATAAAACATCCACTTCAAAAAACACATGAAAACCTATCATATTTTGTCAATCAACGTATTTATTAGACAACAGACCCCCAGAAGACCTAGAAAAACAATAGGCAGGGCTGATAATTCCGATATGCTGGGTCAGTGAGCACAGACCAAAAAAGGATGGTCATACCTCCAGAGACTCTCAAGATACAAACTGGGTAGTAAGAATATAAAACCATCCAGCTCTAAATTACAGTTGATTCTTCAAGATCAATAGGTTTCTCTCGCCCATTTTTATCAAAGATGGAGGAAGATAAACTGCATGTTTTGCAGATATTTATAGGAACTTCTTCCACCAGAGAAACTGGGGAGGTGTTTAAACATTGGATAAGGAGGTGACCCAGCAACCAAAACGACCTTTCAGCAGTGGTGAAGTGGAGGTAGCAGAGCAGGGTAGGTCCTACCTGGTGAGGAAGGACATGGGAGAAGGTTTTTGCAGACACGTAACACGGAGCAGAGGATGCTGCAGGCTCCCAGCATTTTAAACAGACATAAGCAGGGCAAATAGCATGTCATGGACAGAGAAAAATACGACACTAATTGGTAAGAGACTGGGGGAAAAGAAAAAAAAAATTTAGCTATGTCAATGGATTTTTAGAGTGTTAGATGCTAAGCTTCTTCACTGAGGAGAAAAAAGAAAAAAAAAGGTTTTCATCTAGATCTATGAGGGTTTTCATTATTTACAGCATATTATAGGATTGGATAAAAGGGCTTTGTTTGCTGGTTCCTGGCAATGTGATTATTTGCTGTTAAATATTTACAGATTTTTTTTTTTGCCCAAAGAGTTTTGGGGAAGGAGAGGGAAGTTGATTTATTTCCTTCTAAGTTTCCATGAAGCCTTCCAGGTTTGCATTCAGAAATTATCAGCAGCAATTTTGCATTTTCCGGGATCTGACGCTTTGCTAGGCTTAAAAATACAATCTTTGTTTCTGCTAACATAAATGATGCTCCACTTTTTAAATATAACATTAATTTTAAATGATTATTGTCTCTGCTAAGTAATCCTGAATTTGCATCTTTTATGAAAGTCTGCCTAAATACGTACCTTTCTCCCCGCATTTTCTTCTGCACATCTCTCTTCCACAATATTCATCTTACCCAGAGGCCTGGCATCTCTCAACTCCAAATTCACTCTATATCTGTGGTTTCAAATTGAACAGGAAAATCCGAGACCCAACCGGCCAAAGTCAGCAGCAGCCCTCTCCATTTCCATTCCCACTTGAAAGAAACTGAGAGCCTGGGGAAGCTCAGAGACCTTCAAATCCTCTGCAGGCCAGCAAAGTAAAGAAGTCTAAGTATCCCCTGATGTGGAGGTGAGGACGGAGGGAGCAAAGAGGCACAGAAACAGCCAAAAAGTCCCTAGCTCCTGCAGAGCTTCCAGGTAGAAATATGGGCATCTTAGCAAGCTGAAAATTGTTCCTTTCTGAATCCTGGCGTGTATCTCTTGCTACAAGTAGCCTGCTGTTCCTCGACAAAGGCACACAGGCAACAATGCTGCTGCTGCAGGACCTTTTCCTAAATCCGATAAACTATGCACACAGGGGGAAGAAGAAATGACCTAAAGAAGTCTGGAATAATGCTTTGAAAACACAGGGATCAGGCAGTGCAGTTGAAGGCTTATTGGGCCAAACTAAGCCTTGTAAGCAATATTTCAGGCTGGAAAACAGATCTGACTCCTCTATGAATGGCTGCATGGTTGTTTCAAAGGAAGGGTTTGCATAGGATGTTGAAGAGTTGCTTCTGGTTTACTTTATAATGACAGCTAGAAACCCTACCTCAACATCACGGCAGAAAAAGAAAGGTTAAAACTGCTACAAAATCTGCCCCAAAGTCATCATGCTCTACAATATGTAACATAGCTCCAAAGCTTCGTTCCATTCCAGTGAAATACTCCAGGAGCAGCCCAGGTATTGAGCTTGGTAAGAAGATACTGAAACTCTTGAGGTTTTCCTATTCTACACAGCCTTGTCTTGAAGATAAATAAGTGTGGTCTAGCATGTGAGACACTAGGCTACGCTTAGGCAACAACGAAATTAGGCAAACATGATTGTTTTAAAAATCTGCAACATACTGTTGGGCTTTCTTTGACAATATCTCAGTGCTGTTATGAAGCTGCTGCATTTACTGTTTTCTCCACAGACAGCAAGCTAACTTAAAAGGAAAAGTTGTACTCTGTCTTCTGCAGCCAAACGATAGAGATGAATGTCAGTGAGAGCTGAGAGCCCTCAGGCATCGAGATGAATTCTCCTTTCTGGTAAAGGGGAAAAGATTCAACAAGAACAAAAGAAAAACCCCTGCCCCAACCTGGGATGTGTGAAGATCCCTCAAAAGAATACACGCCAAATTAAAATCGACTTATCTTCCACTCCATCATCAAGATACTATTCTCCCTGGTTGGCCAAGTGGGATGCTATCTGAAAAGTCAGTTGCCTCATGTTTCCATGCTGAAGTTTACTCTCCAGTGAGCGACCAAAAAAACCAGAAAGAAAAAAAAAGACTAAAAAAAAACATTTATATGATTGCAATTTGTGGTTCAGAGCTAGACAGCCTGGCACAGGATGCAAAGCCCAGCATTATGCATTCCTCATTGAAGCCAAGCTCCTGTAAACCCATTGGAAGTTTGGCTTGAACACGGACTGCAGGCTATAGTTGGTAATAAAATATCAGATAATAGTGCTTTACATGTCCAGAGACGTTCTCTTTTTCTAAGAATTGCTTCACTTGTCATCTAATTTCCACATCCCGCAAAATTAAATGCTAATTTTATTTCTTCCTCTTCCCCCTGCTCCCCTCCCACTCAATACCTATCACCAGAAGGATCTGGCAATTCTGAACCTGCTGGAGAAAGCCAGCGCTCCCCTCCCAACCCTAACATTTCAGTGCTTCAAGGAAGAAGTTGCATTACATGGGTCAGATTAAGACAAGGGGAATAGCATTTGTAAGTTTTTCACTGGAGAGATCATCTCAGCCTGTGACCACCCCTTAACTGGGCATTTATGGTTGTGTGGTAAAATCTCTGAAGCAGGCCCCCAATCAGGATACTTTCAAAAATCAATTTTACAGACTAAATGATCCTAAAGAACTAGGAATTTTCACAAAAAGATTTGTATTTAGAGTAACAGTCACTGTAATTTCCTGAACTTTTTTTCTCTCTCTCTTCAGTTTTTTTGGACAGCTTGGATAAGGGAGCTTGGGCACAACAAAGCATTTTCTAAGCAATAAGGTCTTGGAAGAAGAAATTACACCGAATTAAAAAAAAAAACTTGAAAGTTTATTTACTGGCTAATGAAATTATTATCTTTTTCTACATGTTTCTATAGAAACATTGCAAACATAGTGTCAGATTGTTTTTCCTCCTGAAAGACGTGACAAAGGGATGAAGTTTACTGAAACACATGGTGAAATTGAGCAAAATCGCAGCCATCTAACGTGCGGTTTCTACAGTGCTTTGTATGGGAACTAGGTAGAGAGTAGGGCTTTCTTTACGAGATAGCCAGTGGGCATGGAGTGTGTTTGACAACATTTCAGACTCCTAATGCTTGTTCTACGATCCATCTGTGGTAAAATATTTAAAAAAACCCAAGCATTTATTGATAAGGGGCACAGCCAGATGTCTTTCTCACTAGCAATGAATTGCAGGTGAAGGCTGACAGATCCAAGCAACTGAATGAGCCAAAAAAAAAAAAAAAAAAAATTAACTAGAAGAAGGGAATAGATCACTCGAACTTTACAGATTTTCAAATACAGTTATCTTCTGCCAGAATTTAATAACTTTCAATTACCTGAGTCTGTTTCAGGCAAATGAAATGCACTTATCTCACACCAGGCCAGGCACCGTCACTGCCACCAGATGAGGTGCCACCGAGCTCTGGAGTCAATGACACGAGAAGTGGTGGGTCAAGCAAGCCCTGGGTTTTCTATTTTACTTTTTTGCATCTCTGAGCAAGTTAGTGACGTGAAGCCACCGGGAAGCAAGAAATAGGAAGAGCATGTGTAGATTAAAAAGATGACAGCGCCATGGCTTTGGATTAAGAAGATGAAGGATTTTCATTATTTTCCAGGGTTATGAAACAAAAGATAGCTCCTGCCAGCTGTGACTTGCAGTCAGACTGAAACTGCTTCAAAGGATACAGGATGTAGGAACAGAGCCCAAGAAAGAGAACAGCATAGTCTGGGACAGAAAGGGTCATAGCTGGTTCAAAAGGAACTGCCAGTCCTCCCATAGTGGAGATATCTAGTTACACACTGGCTAAAGGGAGTGTGAACCTGGACATCTCTCTCTTATCCATACAACACCCACACTGTTGTCTAGGGGCCAGTATATTTGAGTGAAAAGAAACCAAAAGAGTTGTAAATTAATATTGCAAGGAATGACCACCATTGCTGGCAGACAGTCGGTGTTAGGCCTTTCTGTCAGGACTATATTTGCTTTATGATGCTAACCTACATGGAAAAAGGAAAACATTATTATTGTTATTATTATTATTATTACTATTAATAATAACAATAATAATAATCATAATCAAAATAAATCAGTAGATCACTAATGCCATTTTCATGAAAGATCAATGACTGCATGTCTGAAATAACCACAGTCATAAACTTTAAAACCCCAGAGTAAGATCCACAGAATGATTTAGGAAATTAATAAGGACCTGAAAATCAGGAAACAAAACACTCAGGTCGCTGCTGGTGTTTTCCTGGGAAACCTGAAGTGGCTCAACTCATGTCGGCTGACAGTGAAAAGACGGACATAAATTTCTACAGATTCCTTTGCTGAGGATGAGTGCATCCCAGGTGGCAGCGGGATAAGCTGCGCACCAGCACATCCTTTCCAGCACCTCCTGGGCATAGACAGACCACGGGTGCACCCCTTCCCGGAGGGTTGGTGCATTAACAGCCGCAGTATAAGTCTCTCCCCGTAACTCTTTCCCACAACTCTTTCCCTCAGCTGTGACTATAGGCTGACCCTGATAGTAAGCGATGGGTAAGGTCACAAAATAACACTCAGGAGGCCAGCATGGAGTCCTTCCCACCCATGTTTCCTTTGGAGTGTTGCTTTCGAACTTGGCTTCAAGTGTTGCCACCACTTGAAGGACAAGGGAGAAGCTGTTGCGGGGCAGAGACCAGACTCAAGACGCTGAGTCTTCTTCAGCTGAGTTGTAAAAAGCAAGAGAACATAGCTGTTCTCTTCAGTGTAAATTGGTTTTCATATTTGTATAAATGCACAGGAGAAAAAAAAAAAATATGAAAAAAAATAATCACCAAACAGGCACTATTGGTACAGTAGGCAACTCCTTTGTGAATTGGCTCATTTAGGCATTCATTTAAATACAGTAATTAAGATTTAACACAAAACAGAAGCTGCTTTCAGATGTCATTTTGAAGGCCAGATGATCTCCTCTTTATTAATATTGTAATTTTAAACTATTGTCAGCTGATTTTTCAAGGATCAAGCTGTGAGCAAAGAGAATACTCTGCTGAAGTGTGTCCTATTTACGTAACGCAGTCTCAATGAAAATGAGAGATTGATTATAAATCTGCGATACAGAGGCTGGATAAACAGCACAACTAAATCTCAAAGTGCTTCGTCTGGACGACAGGAGTGAATTTATAGCTTCAGCATCTGCCATTCACCTCTTCTATTTAACACCATATGGAAGAACACAACAGCATTTAAGGCAACATATTTCTGAAAACCTTTACAAGAAAGCCAGCAGCTTACTGCAAATGAAAAATGAAATCCTGGAGGGAACATGAGCGCTTCTCTCCCTTTCCATAGGCATGCAGAACGCGGGAATGCGGGGGGAAAGCAATTAAAATATGATGATTCAAAAGGGGAATAATTATTTGACAATTACTGGAGAACATTACAGTTACTGCTCTAATTAGTTTTTATTTTCCAAATAGGCGTTCTTGGTTTCTGCACTTTTCTTGCACCTATGAAGGTTTTTCCTGTTCTCCCACTTCTTCTCGAAGGGAAGTTCAGCCTCGCTCTCTACGTGTGCTCTCTATTTTGTGGCTTTATGCTCTGGTTAACCTTGCCCTGCCACTAGTTTGTGTTTCCTAGAGGGTGTTCATATAACTGCGGAGTATACTGCATTTCCTGACATGGTTTCCTTTGATTAAAATAGTTTCTAGAAATAAAAATGAAATAAAATACAAAAATCACCTATCCACTTTAAAAGGGAAAATGTTTTTATTTGCTTAAACTAGAAGACAACACCTTTTCTCTAGATAGTTATGTCTTGCCAAAGCATATTCTTTGCTTTCCAGGAACTTTTAAAATCTAAAGGATTGTGTACACCTTTCCCCTGTATCAGTTGTGTCAAGTATTTTTTTATATCAATCTATGAATTAATTATGAAATTTGAATAGTCCAAATGCTCATATCAAACATCTGAAAATGCCAATGAAATATTTAGAGTGATCAAAGTTTTTAAAGCACTCATAACTGATGATTAATTTGAGTGATGAATACATGTGGGGGAGGCTTAAAAACTTGTGAGATCATATCACAGGAAGTGGAAGATATATTTAAATATTAATGCAGTGAGAGTTATCTTAGGTTAAACGCTGGATGGGGTTCTAGGAAGCTACTAGAAAAGATGATGGGGAGAAGGACACCATGAAATCATAATTACTTAATCAACATCCAAAGATTTCTTTTCCTTTCTGAAGCTGTCAAGAGTCAAGAATTTTCTTCTTTTGCTTTGCTTTCCTTCAGTAGTGGGCAAAGAAATCTGTCATGCAAGTAATAAGTCATAATACTTAAAATAAAGGTATTACGAAATCTATGTTAGAACAAAATGCCAGTATAAGGACAAGCCTATGGACTTAAAAAAAAAAACAAAAAACCATAACAACCAATACTCAACTATCCATTTTCAGTTAGCAATTCATCGTTTGATATACTACATACAGTTAAAAAAATACATATAGTTGAGAAATTATCTTTGACAGTATGTTGAGTTTTCCCTGTGGTGAAGTTTAAAAAAAAAACCAACAACCTACTTTTATTATCTCTGCTTTATGCTGGTTTAGTGCAGAAAGGGAAGTTTTGGTTTTGTAAATTGCAAGAATGCCTGTGAATGATCACACCCCTCATTTATTAAACAATAAATACAAAGAAAGAGTACTGAAAACTGTTCTTCACTGCCTTTTTAATCAGCGTATTGCACATATATGTGATTTTGACTCATCTTGGATAAGGGAAGGAAGGAATTCAAAGCCTATATACTTTTACACGTAATTGCCATGGAATCCATGCAATTGCACATGCACTGCTTTAAGCATCATGTATTCAACTGGCATCATACCCAGCTATCAAAAATTAAAGTTAAATTTGAGTTTGTCTCAGTAGTAACACACACTATTATCCATTTACATTAAAGGTAATCCCAGGCAGCAGAATGCGTACCACGGAACGGAGAAATCTTTGGTGGTATTGCAGAAATCAACGTGGGGGGTAACCACGATGAGTATTTAATCCTCAAAGCCAGCACTTTACAACCATCCAGTTGGCATGTACATGTAAGGCAGTGAAATTACTAAGCAAATTACACTGAACTCACGTTTTATAACTGCACTTCGCAACCATTAACCCTCTCCTACCCTGCCCAAAGCGACACACAGTTTCCACTTAACATCTTCTCTTCACTATTGCTTCTTCTACACGCACAATTAGCACACACAGACTGTGCAAAACGTCAGTCAAACAATTTCTGGTCCCGTATCCATAACACTAACCAAGTGGTCCCTTTGCAAGCACTGATGAGGGTTAAAGCATCCAACTCACCATCTGCCTTGAAGAACACAAGTTCATACATCTTTTTGCTTCATATCCTAGAGAGTCTATTTTCCAACGCCACGTAATTAATGAATTTTTATTACTAGAACTGCCATTCAGTTACTAACCAGGTAAACCCATGTCATACATACAGTTCAATTATAACTAAATAGCCACACTGAAAGTAGCTGATGTTCTATTTCGCTTATATTTAGCTAGATAACAGCAGCAAAACATGGAAGGAAGCAACATTTAAGAGCAATTAACAGTCTTACAGGGGTAAGAGTGCTTTAACTTTGACAATTATCAAGCTGGCAGTTAACTTTCACAATAGATTTGCACCGAAAGTTATCCCTTGAGAATTTGCCTTCTTGAGTGCTTGTTGAAAGAACGGATGACAGTGAAAAGAATTCCATTTACAAAGAACTTTTAGATGTGTAAACAAAGGAAGTGTAAGTGATACTGTACATCAGTGTACCTAAAACCATCTGATACGCCGGCTGGCATTAAAAAAGAAAAAAAATTTAAAAAAAATCAAGTTTTGCAAATTTTCACTGTGAAAGATTTTTTTTTTTTTTACATACATCTCACTAATTGCCTCACTCTAAAATAGGAAATTCCTTTCTGCTAAAGGCCGAACGGAGCTATACTCAATGGCTCAACCAGATGGCGAGGTTAAAAGTTTTGTGTGGCTCTGCCACCCCACTCCATGCTGCGGGCGGCTCGCTGCATGGCTGGGCTGGGCCAGCGAAAGGGGAAGGTGCATTCGTGCCTGTGACCTCCTACGCGTAATCAAACTGCATCCTCCTCGGCGCTGATTAGTCCAGAGAGTTGGGGACTTGCACATAAATCTATGTCAGCGCTTGGCTAGAAGGACGAAATCGAAATAAAGATGTTTTGATTTTCAAATTGCGAAGCAAATGAGAGAGTTCCAGAAAGGCAGGGTAGCAAAGCTTTCACAGACAACATCTAGTTTCAATACTTTTTTTTTTTAGGAGAAGCTCCCTCGGTTAACAGCAATTTAGGCTTGATATTAATTTGTATGCATGACACACGATCCCTCTAAATCATACATCTTCACAATTACTTAGATCAGCAACAAAGCGAAGCTTGGTTAATACAAGGAAGCATATCACAACACTACCACTGACAACGCAGGACTAAAACTTTCTTTTCTTCAAGAGATTACAAAGTGTCCCATTCCCTCCCTCCCTCCTCCAAAATATATGAGGAACCAGCACCAAATCCTACAAGGATGTGCGCATTAACAAATGCATCATTAACCTTCTGTGTTTAGAGATCCACTTCGAAGCTGGCGTACCTCTAGAGTAATTCTGGTTTCTTTGGACACACATTAAGATCTGCGGCTGATGAACACTGACTGCATTTCAAGCTGTGTTAAAATATTATTACGGATGCTTCCCAGGGAAGAGGAGCACAAAGACAGCAAGGCAGAAGGAAGAGTTTGACATGGTACTCCCCCCCTTGAGGGGCGAGTTGGAGATAAAGTTATATAAGCCTAAGTGACAACAGGGCATCGTCAGCCACAGTTAATAGTGCCTTTGAGCTTGGAGATGTTTGTTAGCAGTATCTTTTCCCACTGCCTGGAAGGACAGCAGGTAGAAAGTCTAATCAAAGCTGAGACGATTAGAACAAGGGGAAAGCTTGGCTATGGCAAGTCCCTACAGAGGGCTGCAAAGCGAGCGATGCCAACGTTCAGCTGCAACTTTGCACCCTGGCAGCCAGACCCAAGCCATTTTGATGCAAAAGGGCGAGAAATAACAGCACCTCTTCCAAAACTGACCCGCGCCAGTAAAAACGACAGGAAAAAAACAAAACACAGCAGAGAACTTGTTCGAATTTCAGATGGCGAAACAGAGACACCGGCCAGCGTTTGCGCAAACACTTTGTTGTCCTTCAAGGACTGTAAAAAATACTGTAAGTCACCCGTACCAAGCAGCTTCTCCCCCTGTCCTTCTCCCCTTTCCCACATGCTTATTGAAATCTCAGCTGCTCGAACAACTGCTTGCCACCGAGCATCTCCACGCAGAGCATCGCCGGTGCGAGGGAGAGCACTCTGCCTCAGGAGAAAGTTTGCTTGCCAGTACAGAAGGTAATAAAAGTCTGAATAGTCTCGGATGGGGGGCACCATACACGACCTGATTTGTGCAAATTGCAGGTGACAGTCTCTGCCACACACACACACACGGTTTTATTTACACTCCTAACTTAAAAGAAGCTGCCTCAACCCGAATAGCTCCAGCCCAGAGTCAATGCCAAAGCCTCTCGCTTCATTCTAACCTAACTCAAACCACATTTGTCATCCTGATGAAAGAAAGGAAAAAAAAAAATAGAGCAACAAAATAAAAGACGTTTCAGATACTGTAAAAACATAGCACAGCCCTCAGCCTTTCGGATCTTTCAGCGAGTGGCTACTGCCTTGTTTCTCGCTTTTATTTCTTATTTCATCGGAGGCTGAGGTTACCTGAAAACCCCTGTCAATTGGCAATGCCCAAGAGGATGATAATAGAAACTTTCAGATCGAGATTAATGGAGCAAAGATGGGCTAGGGGAATACTTCTCCTTTCTGAAATTCCAGCATTCGGCGCCTTCCGATAAATCTTATCCCCCTCAGCTCCAACCGCACCTCAACCAACCACCTCACCCTAATTAACACTCTCCCTACCGGCCAGCTGTGGGGAAGATGATTAAAAATAATCATAATAATAAAGAAAAATCACTGCTTTCTGCCTGGTCTCCTTCCCAGCGTTTCCTTTGAAAACTGAGGGAGGTTTCGCGAAGGGATTCGTGTTCTGTCGGGGAAGGGCAGCGTGTAGACACCCCCCCCCGCCCCGACTCCCCTCACCCTCACCCCGCAGCCCCTCGCCCTCCGGAACGGCTGCCGCTTTTTTGGGAGAGGACACGGATCGGGGATACACACACACAACACGGAGACCACCAAGGTGGGGGGGG